>VZSC01019785.1:146380-183445 GCA_013398225.1 Steatornis caripensis | reverse complement strand
ACCCCCCCCCCCCCAGTAGTAGTTCTAGTAATTTCTGGTTCGGATTGATTGCTATAGCTCTCTTCTGCACAGGGAATTTCATACACTATCCTAGCATGACTCTTAATAACAGAAGTTGCTGTTTCTGCTTTAGCTATTATTCAACTGGTTCAGTTAAATAGCAAGTATTAAGGTCTGGTTGTGTTTTGGGTTTTTTTTTTAATTCCCACTCCCTCCATTCCCTTCTTGTTGGAAAGTGCTGCCCAGCTTCTGGCTTTACTCAGTCACTGACAGCAGTGGAGGAGTGAGGCCTTCTCAGAGCCAGAGGAATGATGGGTAGCCAGATGCTACTTACTAGAGCTTTATTTTCTGTAACAAATATTTTAGTTGCCTTGAGATCTGTCTTTTTTTTATTGGCAACCTAATCCCCATCACCATGTCAAAAGACACCCTCTGCTCTCTGGAGGACTGGGCCTGAACATGGTAAAATTTGACCAGAAAAACATTATTTTTGAAGTTGCTGCAAGTTTTAGGATTCTGGCACATCCTAATGTTTCAAGTTTATTTTAAGATTTTAATGAACACCAACAATATAAAATGCCTACAACTAATGGCTAAGCATAGGACATAAATCTTTATTGTTGTCAGATAGATATGTTTCAAGTGAAAAACAAATATTCTTCCTAGCCTATTGATACATATCATAATAAAATGTTTCCTAGGTATGCCTCTTTGTATCAGTCCTTATTTAACTATCTGATGAAGCTGCTGAGGATCCAGCCACAAAAGGAAAAAATAGAAACGCATCACACTTACAGTATTTTATTTTCTTCATTATCTAAGGTGCTGAACTGTCTTCTTTTAGTAGAATGTATAATAATTTCCATCAGTCTAGCCTTTTTTTGGAAACTGTTGGAAGCTGGGATCATGCATATTTCCCATGGCAGCAGACTGCCTTAAAACTAATGGTCACATTATACTTCAGAAGAAGATTCATACAATTTGTTAAGGTAGAGTATTCTGCTTGGCTGAATAGACCCACCTTGTGTCACTTGTAATTTAAGTAACGGTAATGCCTGGTACCTCATTATAGTCCTTTAGTACTGAAAGATGGCAGAAAGTGGCAGCAAATGTTGTTTCTACAAGCAGCATATGAAATAACGTGGGCATCACTGAACGTGACAGTTTTCTACAATGCTTGAAAATTGGACTGAATGCACTGTATGAAGAACAGATACCAAGTCTCATTGCAATGGGCAATGTCAGAAGTAGGCTGAGACTGATGGGACCTGAACTGACAGATGTACTGAAGGATATAATATACTTATTGTTTAAACATGTGCATAGAGTAGAAGACGGAAACACTGAGAATAAGAAGCTTACAGTAAGAGCTACTGCTTAAGCTGAGCGATAGCCTCTGAGACGTCTTAATTTACTAGGAGAATTGTGTAGATACAGTAAGTCTGGCAAGAAAATAAAAGAATAAAGTATCTGGTAATCAGTGAAAGTCTAGATTTTAATTTCTACTGTGCTACAAGGGATTGGGGAAAGGGAAATAAAGATAGGAAGGCAAAAAATATGTGCCCTATGTTAGTTCTGTTCATGATTTCGGAAACAGAGAAATGAGTCTAAGATGTGCCATTTTTTGCTTTTGGAAGCAGATTAATTGCAGGCTTGGAATCCCCAGCCTTGACTAAGGAGTCAAAATGGCTGTGCTGCTGATTGACGTAGTTTGTGGTTAAATAGTGCCATGGTGTGAAAAAGCCTCAGCTGGGTCTGGCAAAAGCATGTGATAAATAGCTGTCCCTGTCCCACAGGGCTTGTGGTTTAAAAATTTGCAAAAATGAAAGGATGTAAAGATCTGCCCGAGGGGTGTATGACTGCTGCCCATAATGATGTGTTGGGTAGGCAGGACTGAAGTAGATGAGTTTTAATCAATGGGAATGATGTGGGATGGGTAGGAGTGGAATGAGAAAAAGTAGTAGGTCCTAACATGCCCATCATAATACTTTAACAATGTAAACATGCTTACAAAGCTGGGCTTTTCAACAAGCATGCTTGTGTGGGAGTATATCAATTTACACTTGTGGCCGCAGAAGGTAAGGCAGTGCAAATAAATGTCAGTAATCTACTGCTAGTTAGAGGGACCACAGATAAAACTTCGCCTCGTGTACTGCAAGAATACACTGCTTACTGCAACATGTATGTGGAGAACCATAAATTAGTATAATTTTGCCAAGCTAGAGAATCACAAAAGCTATTTAGCATATTTATTATTACTGACATAAGTTATTAATGTTGGAAGCCATGTAATGTAAACAGACTGCTTTCCCTGACCTGTCTGTCATGCCAGTTGTTGAACAGCACATTAACTTGAACAATTGCAGCAAACTTTAAATGTTCTATGAAACTTAAACATTACATCAACAGGAAAGGTATTTTAGGAAATGTAATTAGATACCAAAGCATGCAGGTGCTTGAAATTTAATTACTCAAAAAGGATGGATTGCTAAACATTTCATAACTTTATTTTTATTCATCATCTTTTGCTTAATGCACACTGGTTCCATGAATGCTAAGCAGTGGAGTTTTCAGCAGAAATTTTAATAAACACTACAATAGACAGTTAAAAACTATGAACATTTACAAATCTTCTAAAGTCTGTAGTAGCGATATTATACAATAATTCTAATTCTTCTGTGCATTATTATAAAGATCTTAAAAATTTCTGTCCCTTTCAAGTCCAGCAAGTGTTGTGCAAGAAAGAAATGCCTTGTGTGGGTTTCACCAGTGTCGAAGACTGTTGTCTGCCATAAGCATTCAAGCAATATAAATCATAAGCTTAAAAAACCCCAAACAACCCTTTTACTACCCTTTCTTTGCTACATATGGCTCTCTTGCTCCCTTACAGCTCGACATGTGTTATATTTACTTGCTTTCAGCTTTAACTTCTCTTTTGCTGTTAACTCCTCTCTCTCCTATGTACTGTTCTTTTCAGCTCTTCATCTTCTTGTCACCTCTCACTCTGTCTCTGCATTTTTCTGAATTCCTAGCCGCAAGAGCCTGGTTTAGAGCTTTCATTGGCTCTGGGAGAAGTGGTGAATAGGAAGCATGACTGTATTGTATGTATTAAGGAACCGGCTGTCAACTACAGAAACCTGGGAAGTAGCATCCTTCTGTGGCTTCATGCCTGTTGAAAGACATGGCCAGAAATAATCTTTGTAATTACAATAAACATTCGTAAGAGTTGGCAGTTTAAGATTACCTCTATCTCTCCTAGATGTCTTCTCTGCTTGTAAAGTGAGGACTGCAGTGTTTTTGCTCTGAGCACATTGCTTTCCAGACTGTATCTGCTTCCCTACCAAGAATGACTTCAGGACTTATTCTTTAAAATCTAAGCAATGGAACTAAAATATGTTTAATTAAAGCTCATATGACTAATGATTTAATCTCCCCTTTCCTCTCCTCCCTGTTATCACAAATAGTGCTGGAATGTCTTCCCCAACAAAGCTAACACTAGTTTCTGTCAGTCCACTTGCTGCTGTTCTAACTCGCCTGAATTTGGTGCTTTCAGTACGGACCCATTAGCCCTGCCAGAGAGTGTCCCAGGAATACGCAGAAGTTGATCGAACAGGAATATTGCTGTATTTCACAGCAAAGTGTAGTAAGACTCATTTCTTCCTGAGAGGAGTTGTTCTGATTGCACTACTTGGGCAGCGTTTTTATAACACAAGCGTTTAATTGTGTGAGAGATGAGAGGAAGATTATATTAATGAAAAGACAGTTTCAACAACGTTAGTTAGCTACCCAAGCTGTTTGAAGTCTTTTCACAATATTTTTTAGTAATAGTTTAGTTTCACAAAGTCACGCATTTCAGTGCAGTCGGTGCCACTGGAGTTAGTGTGTCTGGATGGCTTAGTGGCTGTTCATGCTTGGTCAGCTTCTCAAATAAACACTTATGGTTCCTTTTAAAAAGAGACTTATTTTCTGTAAGTGTCATCATGATATTCAAGAGTTTCACACTGATAGTGGTGTCACATTTCTTCCGCCCTCCCAATAATTCCATAATGTTCCAGTGTATTTTTTTGTAAAATTTAACTTTAAGAAAATATCAGAGGAAAAGTTACGAGTTTCAAAACAATGGTACAGATGAAAAAAGTAGATTACATAATAAAATTATGTATTTTCATATTTTTCTTTTAATTTGGTTATGCTTGTTTAAAATTAGAAGTGTAATAAAGAATGAACTAATAGGAATGATTAACTAGTAAGTACCTATAATCCTCAACTATTTTGCTATCTATATGAAACTATCTATATGAATTGCATTACAATACACAAAATATGTCTGTTTCAGGGCAAATGAGATAAAGGAACAATAGTTCCTGGAAAATAATTTATCAAAAAACTGACTCAATTATCTGGATATAAGATACTGAATCATTATCTATGCAAGCACTAACAAAATCATTAATTGTCTGATTGGCTTGGATTGTCAGTGTTTTCGATGTTTATACAACTAATTCAGAAAAACATAATAAAATCAATGGGATTATATTAATTCAAAACAGTTGGGTTTTGAACTTCTAATCTTACAGGTTTTTAAATGTTTATGTGCAAGCAATGCAAGTAGCCAATATATTGCAGCTAAGTCTTTGTAGTATGAGTCTTCATATATGATTGTTATCATTATTACTTAAATTAGATGTGAATAATCATGTACTTAAGACTTACATTAGCAGGCACAAAATGAAGCCAAGTGATCTAAACTGGGTTTTCGTGTCTCAAGAGGTGTTGAGATTGTTGGAAACTCTTTAAAAAATGTCGTATATAAATGTTTATATAAAAATGTTATATACAAATAATTATATATAAAACTATTTTATTTCAGTATATTATTTTCTTTCCAAATAGATATGGATAGAGGATATGGAAAGGCAGATGTCTTTCCTAGACATCGATACACTTTTGCAAGGATTCTAAGTTACTTCCATAACGGTTTCGTATAGCTGGGCATGATGCCATTTCATTGTTAAGGAACATTTCCCACCCTTACCTTGAGGCCCTTCCTTAGTGTATTGTGATACATAAATTGGAAACCCTTGGGTTTCTTCAATTCGTTATTGAATTTGTGTGAAAAATAAATTAACAATGGACAAGGAGTAAGTACTTGCCAGTTTCTAATTCTGTTACAATCTAACTACTTTGAATTCCTATCCAAATCCTGATGCAGTGTTGAGTCATGCCCATCAGCTGTGCAAGAACTTCATGGTTGTAAAGTGCACCTGTTATAGTCATTCTATTTTCTCTGAATGTGTGGAAAAAAATTCTTTGCTGGAATGCCTGTTTTCTTTGAAAACTGTACACCTGGGAACATCGGTCTTTCTTGTCGACTATTTAATTTTTACGTCTTTGTGCCTCTTAGATTTGAATTGTTTAGCTTAACTCAAGTGCTTTTTTGTTTGGTTGGTTTTGGTTGGATGTTTTGGGGTTTTTCTGTTGGGATTATTTGTTTTTTTAAGGCTTGACTTGTTGAGGAAGGTATGGTGATATGATACTGCTGTGGAAAAGTCCATTTTAAAACTATATATTTAAAGCCTTGAAAAATCTTTTCAGAAAAGATCCTAAAATAAATATGTCATGTTATGTTTAAACCCAAATAAGTATCCATCAGTGGAATCTACACTGTACCTTATAAACACAGGGTCTCATTGTGGGGAAATTGGCAAAGAACCATTGTTTCCTTAGATCATGGAGAATTAAATCAGTGAAGATTCAGTTCGTTTATGTCTTGGATAAAACCAATGGAATATCTCCCACATACAGGGAGCTGGTATTCTGAAGAAGGGAGATGAGGAAGACCTTATCAGTAGATAGGGTTTGATAATCATTAAGCAAAATGCGTGTAATCAGCTCCCAGGAACTGTTATTCCATTCACTTAGTGCCGCTAATCAGGTTTTCTTGTTCAGTGATGTGAGTGTAAAGGTTGTTAATGCCATTGTGAGAGAATGAGAAATAGAGATAGTTAAAGCAGATTTGTAGTCATTTGTGATACCTAGTTTTGCAATTAATATGCTGTTTTCTATTTACGATCACAAATAACACACTACCTTCTGCAATATTGATTGGCACATAGCAAATTGAATCTATTTACGTAATCTTCTTAATACATCTCTGCATTAAATGAGGGGCAAGACATGTGAATATAAAAAAGTAAATCAAAGCAGCCATCTGCTTCCATTTGTAATGGTGTAGAATTCTAGACTACAAGAAGTATTTCACTGGTGGACAACTTATTTCACAAGGCAACCTAAGAAGAGGCTTTATGAGAGAAAATCTCGTGTTCATTAGGAAACATCTTTAAAAATATTGTCATAAATAAATCCCTGGAAATCACTGGTTGGAGTAAGATGAATTAGGATTTACATCATAGTTAAGTCTAAGATATTTCATTACGTTTTTTATATTCTTACTGAAGATTTAGAAGAAGCATTAACTTAAATGCTGAAATTTGATGAAAATGCATCCTTCTGAAAAGAAAGAGTTATTTTGGGCATCAGTTTAATACCAATATATCACTCTACGCGTGGACGCATACACAGGCGTACAAGCATGTACTCAAGGCTTTTATAATTCTTTGTGCTCTAGTCATATGCCAGGTTATACTCCTTACTGGACAGTTAAGCTGACAAAATTGTTCTTAAGATGTTTCTAGCTAAGATACTTTTAGCAGATTAAAACGAATAAGCAGGACTAACATCCATTGAAGTGTATAAAGAACACTGTATTCAGCAGGCATCTCCTGCGGCCACCTTGGGAAATTTCCACTCTGAATTTTAACAAATCTAGGTACAGAGGATGCTTATTAGCATCATCATATCTGTTTTCCTAAGGTCATTATCGATAGCAGTTATCCTATGTCTGGAAGTGTCAGAGTAAAAGGAAGAACATGTGGCCTTGTACTCTAATTGTTCCAAATTAGGAAAAGAAACATGAACATTCTGAGAAATGTACCAGTATCAAGGGAAATCTATAAGATAAAACTTCAGTATTTATTATGGGATCATCTGTGTGTTTTCAGCCAATGATCAGACCAAGGCATGTCCCAAGATCACAACAGGGGTAAGATTTTTCCCTTTAAGATGCTCAAAGGTTTCCAGAATGCCTTGGGGGCAGAGGGATTTGTGAACACTAGCATTTCAGGATTGAATTAAACAAGATTTATTGAGCCACTTTTTTTATTTTATGAAGAAATTGTATTTTTTTAGTGGAAGTTGTAACTGCGGTTCAGAGTATTCACAGATTATATAATGTATTTTTTTGCTTTTTAAACAAAGACTCAATTTGTACCAAATAGTTGGTGGGCTGTTTTGAAGAAGAGGGCCTCTTACTTCCCTTTTCCTTCTCCAACCAGTGCGTTGGTCTGAGTTGTTTTGGTTTTTTTTAGCCTGTAATAATTGTCTCAAGTGGTCTTTTTTTTTTGTTTCACATAATTCCTAATGGGAAGCACATGTGTTATATTTGGGAAAAAGTAATAGTTCACAGAAACAGAGATCTGCTTTTTCCAAAGGTGACTAGGAATCATTTGAGAGCTGATATCCAGCAGTGTCCTAGACCTGAAATTTCCCAGTTAGCGAAGTTGCTCAGACATGTCTAATTCATTATTATCAAGGACAATACAAAATCTGTTTGGAAAGATCTCAAAGAAAGAAAAGATTCTATGATGTAAGTCATCTTCATTTCCTCTGAAAATTATACTGTTAGGATCTGTTTATATAGGATTGAAAATCAGAAAGCTTGACAGCTGAACCTAATCACTTTGGTAAAATTTCATTTGGAAACTGAAGCTGAAAACTGGGTTCAGTGAGTGGTTCCTCAGAATTGAGTCAGCTACAGTAAACGTAAGTTTCAGTTTGATGTTGTTTATGACTTTCACCTCAGAGCAGACACGAAAAGGAGATCAGGATCCCTTAAGTGATCAGTAAGGGATACTTTTGAGTCTAGAGCTGTACAAGAGTTGTGAATTTCAGAGTACTGACTATTTATAATTGGGGAGGAAAGTCTGAAAAGAGGGTTGATAGAAAGATGTGACTTTCTGTACTGCTTTAATTTCTTTTTCGAGTTGACCAGTCTCAGAAACTTTAGGAAAGTTATTTCAAGCATGAGTAAGAGATCTATTAATGTCTGGGTTGAGCAGAACTATGCTGCTGCAGAAACTGTACCTGTAGTCCGCATTAGGACATCTAAAGTAGCTGAGTAATATTACAGTGATTAGTAAAAGGTGACTGGGTAACGGTTCTGTGCCGAAACTCATACCACCTTACATCTTTACTGTTATTGAGAACTAGTCCAGATAAATGTTGGCTAAGTCAATCTGCACTTTCCTAAGGCTGCGCAGCTGCGCTAGAAAGACAGAGGAAAGAAAAGGTGAGAAATACCTCAAATTTAGAAATGCTGCATGGAGGCTTTTAGGTAGGAAAGAATCTCTGTGCTTCTATTGATGCTGCTTAATCCTGGGAGAGGACCAGGCACTTCTTGGATAGTGTTAGATTTACTGTGTTACCTTCTTTCTCTGGAACTTCCAAAAAGTAGGGCATGGTATGTGTTTCTCTGACACAGGGCTGCAGAAGGGAGTGTTTTCTATGCTTTTTGAAGCCGTTAAAATGCACCAAACCACTTTTAAATCTGCACTTTTTCTGTCTGCTTTTAGTTAGTGGCATAATATCCCCTGGCTGATTTACTGCTCCTTGGAAAAAGTATGAGTCTCATTCAAACCACCATGAAGCACTTGGAGCAATTTCTTGTTTTATGTGGATTGTGTGTTGCTGTCTGGTCGGACTGTTGTAGGTGCGAGAGCAAGGAAATTGATGCTAGGGGAGGGGGGGTGGAATTTTAATGCATTCTGAGGTTAAGCAGATGAATAGCTATCTCTGGAAAAGCTGGTCCGTGCCCAGAACATTGTGCAGTACAAAAAGAAGGTCATCCTACTCAGCAGGTTTTCCAGTTACTTAGAGAAGACCTTCCCCCCCACACACACCGCGCTAGCAAAAATTAACACAGCCCCTTTCACTCTGTTGAGACCAATCAGTCTCAAATCATTCTGTTTCCTCTTGAAACTACTTTCAGAAATTGCTCGAGGACAGAAGACACTCTAAGAGCAGCAGTAGGAGAAATATTTAATTTTTTTTAAAGATACGTTTCAGAATTTAAATGCAAAGAAACTGTTCTGGAGAAGTCCATTAAAATTGACTTCCTCAGCAAAACTGAGACCTTATCTTTGGTTATTTCTGCTTTATATGCCTTTATAGCACTCTGACCTTTTATATTTATTCACTTTAAAATACTTGTATTTTTTTACTCTTCTAATTGGTTTATTGCAATTTAAATTCCTTAAAAAATAATTTCAGATAAATACTTTTCCGTAACTGTAGAGCTAGAAAAATGCTTCTAAATTCTGCTTATTGGTGTTCACTCAAATTAGATTACGAACAAGTACATCAATTTGGCTAATGTAACTTGGTGTAGCTCCATTGACTGATGTAGTGTGCCTTTTTTATTTTATTTTTATTTTTATTAAAGCCAGCCTTACTTATTCCAGCAGAGGAAGTTGCTCAATTCAATGTATTATACTGCTTAATAGTACCTGTTATAGGTGCTGAAACCTATGTGTCATCCTCAGGAGTTGTATTCTCGAGGCTAAATTTTACTGTTCTCAAAAAGAGTTGAAAATAACTCCCAACTTGTAATAGCTGTCTCTCCCAGCTTAGTGTCAATTACATTTAATTTAATAAATGTTACAAGTATATCATCTTCCAAAGAGGCAAGGTTGTCAGGAGATAAATCCTTTTTTAGACCAGCTGGTATAACCAGGAAAGCAGCAGAGAAGCTTTGAGCACCTAAGCCCTCTTGAGCCCTCAAATGTTATTAGCATAAGCATATTAGCATCACCTTTTAGCTCTGACAAAGGTGCTCCAATAGTTGTCTAGTTTTCCCATGTTTTATCAGTTGGCCTACTAAAAGGTACTGCTTCTCATTGGAAATCTTGCTTTGCTTGTATCCGTGGACCAACACAGATGCAACAACTTTCTGTGACTTTCACCCAGATCACTAAGGAAGCTATTGAACGTCTCTGAGCAGACTTGTACTGAACCTACTGGGTATAATTTCAGCTTCGATAATGAATCATTAGTAAATCTATTTTTCCAACATATATGAATCCATCTTTATAGAATTTATCTGCATTATGCATTCCTAGCTGCTTATGAGACTGTCCTGGAAGATAGTCTCAGAACTCTTACTATACTGAATATGTACATTTACTGCTTTTCCACAGATCCTGTTATCCTGCTGTTTGTTTCTGACAAATCAGTATTAGCTGTTATTGCTGTTGTTTACTACAGATAGAAAACTTGTATGTTTTCTGAATATAGATCTTTTATAGTTTTGGTGTCTTTAAATTTTGGCAATGATGCGCTATAAATGTCATCCTCAGCTCTTACAATTTGTCATAGGTTTGCTGAAATAGGTGCAGAATGTCAGTTTCCACGAGCTGAAGGCCTAGCTCCAAGTTACTGAGAGTCATGATTCTGTAACTGCTGTACTTCAAACCCCTAATGAGATTCCTGGGGAGCCAAGCATCAGATACTGGAAGAACAGATGCAGATCCTGCAAAGGGAGGGGGTACAATGTTAAATGAAAAGAAAGGATGATAATGAACTCTGAAACTGCAGTAGGTTGAAAATGTAGTAGCTACTGCACACTACCAAGGAGAAATTCTTTGACTAAAATTTCATTTCCTTAGGTTCATTCATATTACTTCAAGTTCACAACACTAGGTAAAAAATACACAAACTCCTTCCTTCTGGTTCTGTGATACAGACTTACCATCTTGACCCAGTACATTCAGTTTCTTTGACGGGTCTGTATTATGCTGCAAAATTCTGTATTTTGCATCAGAAATCAGTTTTATGGAAAGATCTTTCCTAAGTGAAAATTACTGAAAAAGGCTAGAGCTGAGATACAACATTTTGTGGAGTCATGTGAAGAGCAAAAGAAGTTGTTTCAGTTCAACTTTCATTAGAAATTCTCTGACAGTTACGTGGAAGTCAGATTTCCAACACCACCAATGTCAAATTCTTTGCCTTATGGGTTGATGGCGTGAGCCATACTGCATTAGGAGTGTGTCAGTTTCTGCTCCTGCCTTCTCTTCAGCACTATAATCTAAATTCAAATTGTTGGCTTCAGAAAAATATTTTGTGAAATAGAAAAAGGAACATCAAAATAATTTAGACCCCAGTTGGTTATGAAGAGTCTAGTTGTCCTACAGTCATGGTATTAAAGAAACATTTTTCAGAAGTGTATGTAATTTGTCTTTTAAATGAATGAAAATGGGCGATGTTGCAGAGAATCTAGAAAAGTTTTTACTTTGGGAAGTATATAACTTTTTGACTTCAAATATCCTATAAGCCTTATTTTTAAAATCCATGTGTTGTATTTTTTGTTCATGTGGTAGAAGAAAGTGATAAAGGAGCCAATACTTGAAGAAACTGGGAAATTTTGAAACATTGCATGAAAAATACAGCTCTCTATGCAATGCTCTCTTGTTTAAGCATAATTACTTTATTGTATCTAAGAATTTTTCCTACATAGTGGCAAATGTCTTCACATAACTAAAAATCTGAGCTGCTTTCTTGTGCTAGATATGTACCTGCAGAGCATATTTATTTAAATGGTACCCTAAGTTTGATTATGTTCCTCAAATACCATATTGTAACAACAGCTGAGGTAGAGTGTGTAATTTGCATAGTCTGACAAATAGTGTGATGGGGGGAAAATGGAAAAGTGTCTGTGATCTATAAATATCCACTCGAAGAGGAGAAAGAAAATCCCTGTGGTAAGGGCAGACTGTGATTTCCATAACCATGCTACTGAGTGATAGTAGGGCTACTCAAGTAAGTGGTTCTAGTGTGGCAAAAAAATAGGAATATTATATAAGCAATTATTTATCTATTTACCTCTAGATCTGCGATTGGGTTGTATGCAGCTTTACTCTAGGAAAGTAATTCTAGAACCTGTAAAAGAATGTATAGGTAGTACACACCACTGTGTGTGACGTGAAATACTGTTTTGTAATGTCTGTGCGTAGCCTTGTTCTGGAGGTCTCTGACATGGTTTTTAGCTTACAGCACAGTGTATTTATCCACTCAATGAAATGACAAGATAATTTGAGGGAAAATTAACATGTCAGCTTGAACCAGTACAGAAATGCTTTTATTCCAAAAGAGTAATAGAAGTTCTCAAGTGTAAATAAATACCTGCTGGCATTTTAGTTTAGTAAGAGTTGTATATTTGCTTCTCCCTGAATTAATAGGCATAGTTCTGTACAATTTTCTTTGAGGTTTAAAGAGTGAAGGTATTTTAGCTTTCAGAACTTTAGTTCCTTCTGACTTTTGCTTGTCCTCTTTTCTGATGTAGAAAAAAATTAAGTTGGGAAAATACTGAAGTATTTGCTCATAGTTTGCAAAATGAGGGAAATAAGCATGGCCAGAAAGAGAATTATTTCACTTTATTGTGATTCTGTTTCCTCCCAGTAACCTAGAAGAGTTTCCTGGTGCGGTAGGTCTCTTCAAGCACCCCCACCGTGGCTGACTGTATGCTAATGCCTCTCTGCAGCTGATTAGCCTGAATAACCATGTTGTATTTACACTTTTCTGAAGTAATGTTTTCAAAAAGCTGACATGAGCATACACAATACCCCCCACACTCATGAGATAGGTGTTATCAAGAAAAGCTAACAAAACTCTTTTTTCCTCTGAGCTGGAAGCAAACACATATGTAAGGTAAGTTCGAAGGGGATGGTGCGGTGAAGGAGAAGGAGGATTTTATGTAGGTTAATTTTAGCCCAGGGAATCTAGTTTCCCTACACTCTTTTATGTTAATGATGATGATGGCAGACACTCCTGCAAGAAAGCATAATCTTAATCTTAGCCGTACTCAAGAGGATCCTGTCTCTCTATCCATTGAGTACATAGAAAACATATGGCTGTTAACCTCCTTGGAGTAAAGCAGGACTGTCACGCCGCTACATGCATTTTAGGAAACATAAGTAGCACTCTATTCTGTGACACGAGATCAAACAAAAGCTTAGATGTATAGATAAAACATATGGGGCTGCTTACCTCTCTGGACAGCTTTAGAAGAGCCTGGAGCTGGTTGTCAGGGTCTGATATCGTTAGTGGAGAAACAGAGGGGAAAAAAATTAATCAGACTTTTTTCTCTCTGGTGGCTAGAAAATGCTATCTTGGTGTTAAAGAAATGCTTTGTTTTCAGTGATAACTAAGTATCGAGAATCTAAATAGTCATTATTTTATTTGTGTAGACAAATCAAAATTATTATTGTATTAAATAATTTTCCCTATATGCCTAGGTTCAGATTTCCCTATCTCACAGAGCTACTGCCTCTACAGAGCTGCACTGCATGTACTATTTGCAGGATCTTCATGGGACTGTAACACTAGGTATACAGTCAACAGAAAATTTAAATTATAATAACATTTTTATTAGAACCTAATGTTCTATAGTCACTTTTTAATATACAATCATTAAAACGACAGTAATTAACTTAAATAATTTCAGTTTTCATGTAATTATGAAAAATTACCAATCCTTGTTCTCCATAAAAACTTTGTGCCACTGGGCAGGGGTGAGATTGCACAAGCATTCTTTGGTGACACACAGAATAAGTACAGCTATGTGTGCATTTGCCACTTATTTATATCTTTTTTCCTCCACATATGTTGTCCTTGACCTTGTAGACCTTTTCTAAATGATCTATACCCATAAAAACCAGAATTTAGGCTTGTCTTCATCAATGTATTATCTGTTATCTAAGTTGACAGTGTGATTTTAACTCAGTCAAACAGCTGTCACCTGAGCTGGTTTGAGTTTATTTAAGCATTTTAGTATACATGGGAAATAATAGGATCCCATCTGTACTACAGTAGTCAACTGTGTAGCAGGGAATAACAATGTTCTAATCAGCATCCTGGGTTAATTATATGATGAAACTCACGGGAGACTGGGGAGGGATGACTGAGATGATTGTTAATTTGACATAGAGGCTTCCAGAAAACAGTTTGATGCCGATGGTGTGGTCATTTCACACAGACTGTTAGGCAGCCATCAAATAATACAACCTCTTAGGGACAAAACCTCCTGTGTTTGTATAACAATCCCTCAGCCAGGTCTCTTAAGGAACGACTGTGTTCTGAATGGGTGTCAGAAATACATCTGTCCTGTACCTGCAACAGGTCTCTTAACACCTAAGCACAAATGTTTCTCTACCTTAGGAAGCCTCGGTCAGTATTAAGAGAATGGGAATTGAGGATTTCTACCGCTGTTTAGATGGAACATCCTACATTATATCAGGACATATTCTCCTGTTGTTTGTGTGGCTAGTGTTCTCTGCCCCTCCCCTGCAAGCCTACATTCAAACAGAATTTGTATCCCTTTCAGTCACCTTTCCTCATAGCCAATAAAAGGATCCTAAGGTCTGGACAAATACATTTCCCTGTTTGACCATTAGAAACAGCTGGGCAGGCTGCTTGCTTTTGTTCATTTAAGTGTGAAGAGCAGTCCTTTCTGTTGGTATTGCTGTGTCCTAAACATACTGTGAGGGTGCCAGAGCCCTGGCACAGGCTGCCCAGAGAGGTTGTGGAGTCTCCTTCTCTGGAGATATTCAAAACCCGCCTGGATGCATTCCTGTGCAACCTGCTCTAGGCTAACCTGCTTTAGCAGGGGGGTTGGACTAGATGATCTCTAGAGGTCCCTTCCAACCCCTACCATTCTATGATTCTATGATTCTATGTAGGGCCGGATTTTTAATATTTGGCTGTAGCTGCTGAAGTCAAGTCCATCAAAAAATGGAATTACGTACTGAGTGACCAGGTGTGTGTTGTGGTGACAATCAGAGTCATCATTATTGCATTGCTGACAGTGAATGATCTGTGGAAACTCACCAGCAGAATAACTTGTTGCTGTGTGAATACTTTTAGTCTGTTGTGCTATATTTTGCTTGCCTGTGTGCTCCACAGCCTGCTTCACAGAACTGTAGCACAGCTTAGAAAATTTAGCCTCTTTTTTCCACTACACTAACAATTACTAGTGGGATGGGATGGGGTAGCGAGAAGGAAGTACAAAAGGAAAGCTTCAATCACATTGTATACAGAGCACTTGGGCAAAAGTGTCCCTCCATATCAAGTGCAGATCTGTGCATATAAGGAGCCATAAATTAGTTTTGTCATTAAGTAGAGTAAAAATTGCAGGACTTGATCATAAGAACTGGTTTTGGTAGCTTACAAACTAGCAAAGTTAAGTCATTCATTCCCTTTACTCTAAATTAATATATTGTCATGCGTGTAGCAGCTTGTTTCTAATTCTTTTAGGATTACTCCAGTTTCTCCAGAGACTTGCCAATGAGTAGCAATAAAACCAGCTTGGGCAGGTTGCAATTTGCTTCCAACATTGATGTAACAGCTGTGGCAAATATGTGAACTCCTAGGGCACTTTGCTTGAAGAAAGCAGTTGTCTGCTCCACCCAGACTGACACTTCTGATGAGCTGGACTTGGACTGGGGGTTGAGGGCTTCTTGAAGTTGTGACTTCTCTTGCTGTCACCTCCTCCTTTCTGAAAGTTCATTGACATGAAGCTCAGTGTCTGGCAATATCAGCCTTAAAAGTGACCATGAAAACTTGGCAGGAGATAGTCCCCAAACCCTGAGTTCCCATGCTTGGTTGCATGCTCTAAGAGATTGTATGTCCGCTAACTCTAGCTGGCATACTTGCTGTTGCATAAACAAATGCAGCCTTAGTTTGTCATCTTCCTCCAGATTTGCCTTTGATACTAAACAAACTGAAGATGAAGAATAGCATGCAAGCTTCTTGCAGTGAAACAGAAGTGTAATCTTCCATGAAAATGGAAACAGTCATGACAAGGAAAACTAAAACATGGGTTTAGAGTACATGACACCACATCTGTTTATTAAGATACATTGCAGCTGCAAAGACAGTGAGACAGCTGAGGAGAACTTCATTCTTTCAGTGCACTTTGAAATTACTGTTAAGGCCAGTTTGGGAATGAGAGAACTGGAAATCGAGCTCGTCTCTCCTCATGTGCCCGTTGATATCCTTTGGAGATCTTTCGATCTCCCTTTCTTTCAAAACAGATCTTCTTCTGTCTTTATCAACTGCTAGTCTTATCTCTTTTTTCAGTAAAATGAAAATATATATCCCTGATGTCTACTCTGCAAGACTCATCGTTAAGTTGTGTCTCTATTGTTTAGTAACTAGAATGCCTCCTGTAGTGGCCACAGAGCTCTGTAAAACATAAGAAACATTCATTGTGTGTGCATTTTCATAAATTCATTATTTCCTCCTCACGCTCAGTTTTCATGTATGCTACACCTAATTCACTCAAGGCAGACTCAGTATCAGAGCACATTAGTCAAACTAATCTCACCCTTTTTTTTCGGAGTTCCTTGTGTCAAAAATCCAGCATTTTCTGTCGAGATGTGAGAAACACCAGTGCTTCTATTCTGGTTACAGTTATCCCCCCCCTAGTCTTGCACAGCCAGGAGCAGAAGAACATGCTAACGGTTACATTTACAAAATGTAGCTGTAACTGGAATACGTGGTAGGGGAATGGAAAACTTCCTCATAGTCTATATTCTCAGCCTAGATTATCCACAATTTCGCTCTCAAGATGAGAGCATTTTCTGTTGAAGCATTGCACACTCATAACTTTTGAAGGTAGATGTGGTGCAGCAGCCTCTTGGTTAAGAGCATCTTACTAGCTGTGGTTTGGGATAGCAATGGTTTAGGGAAGGATGGTGTACTGCAGAAGTTTCTTTCTAGTTTTTTTTAATGATATTTTGTATATGCAAGCAACGAGAGCTCTTGATAATTTGAGACAGAAATGTAATGGATTAGCAGGAGGTGAAAAATAGAAGCTAAGCAGAAAAATATTTGCAAGAATCATTATACCTGTGCTAATTTGACCTAAGTTTTTGCTTGCTGATATTCCCTGTGAAGTTTTGTTCATCTGTGTTAAAAATTGTCCTTTTCTTACTGCTTTACTTAATCAAGGGTTTCTGTCTCTCTTCCCTCTAGTGACTTTTTTTCTGGACTATCCAGGGAAACTGTAGAGCCTTCACTGAGGAGCAGGGAACAGCAGTTGCTTGGTATATTCTTCAAGTGGTGAATACCTGCTGATGGAGAGGTTCTCAAATCTATGCTGCTCACAAAGCTCAGAACAAAACCAAGCAGGATCCTGGAGGTAAGACTGTGAAATTAAGAACAGTACTTATTAGAGAAGCAGCACCTCTTTCTTGGCCCAGGGAAAAGACTCACGTGATCAACATGTGGTTGGAAATTGAATCCAGGTTTCCTGGGTCTAGTCTGGGGACCAGTCCACAAGCTACAAGTAGTTGCCTGGTCAATCAGTTAAAGACTTTGGATAAATAATTAGAATAATCTCCAGAATTGTCTATGATCAAGCTTCAGTGTTCTTGTCCAGACTAATACCTATTATTTTATTTTACTGTGATTAGAATCAAATAAGTATGAAATTCTGTAGTGTGAAATTAAATTTATTCCTGTTCATAAGTATTTAAGGTTTACATCCCTAATACCTGACAAGCTGGACCCATGCTGAGATTAAAAAAATGGGGGAAAACCAGAAAACTCATGACTGAAATACTACTGATCGGATAGAGACAGACATAGCATGTGAATTTGAAAGCCTATGATTAAACTGAGGCTTGTGTCTCTGTTGTTTAATCTGCTGCCATGGCTGTCCTTGCTGCACTGCTCTCCAGACGTTCAGTCCTTGTCTTGTTAAGCGTTTGTTCTTCTCTGTTCCTGCTCTTAAGCTTTTTCAATTCTTCCCATCCTTTGGGGTCACTAGCATTCATGCTCCAAGGGGATTGAAAAGAAAACATTACTGTTCTGAAGAACATAAGCTGGATGAAACTATCGCTTTCCCCTATCCTGATGTTCATTAGGAAATGCATAATGTATACTGCTGTGCTAATGTTTGAAGTCCCAGTACAGGGATGTAGAGCATAAGAGCTCAGGTGCCTGGAATCCTTCATGTGTTGCATAGGAACTTCCTAAGTGCACAGGCTGAGTTTTTGAGTGCCTGAGCCATTCTCTTGTGGAAAATAATTTTAATTCCTGATTGCAGAGAAAGGGACACTAAGGAAAAAATAAACTAGTTTGATGTTTGGTACACGTTTACCACAGGTTTCTTTGCTGTGGCTTAGGAGTCCAAGAAGTCTGACTATTGTAAAGAGAATGAGCTTGGAATTTGAGTGTAAATTCATATTTACTATGTATGTGTTCTCTCAATTTTTGTTTCTGGTCATACGTTGAACTATTTTTTGATAGTCTGCATAGGTTCCTCTTGGTATTACCACAAAGAGAGATCAATGCAGCCTGTTACAGAGACTGTTTGCTACTAATTCTGTGCAAAAGGGGCTGTGTGAACTGCTGATGAGCTGCACATAACTTTGATATTCTTTTCAACGGCATGACATATTGTTTACAAATGAGGGAAACATAACTTAAAGATCTCAGTAGAACTGAGTCTCTGTTACAAATAAGTAAACCCTGAAGCCATAGAAATTTTATCACAATCTCATCAACATCACATACAATGTCTGCATCTTTTTTGTATTGCTCTTATTTTGAAAAAATTCCCCAGTAGAAATTCTTCTCCTTATTACTTCACCTAAATAGAATGATCCTTTAAAGGACAATTGCTTGGGAAAGGAATTCTTCTTTTCTGCTTTTTTCTGTCTATACCTCTGCCCTACTCTCCAGTTGCTCCAACTTTTAGTTGCTTCTTAATGAAGACTTTGGTCAAAGTGTCAGGAAGTCTTGAACTTAGACTGAAGCATAACATAGCATAGGAAATGAGTATTTATATAATTCTGTTTTAGTTTGGTAGACTTCTGGGAGGAAATAGTAGTTTAAATTCAGAGCCCAGAACTACTGCATCAACTTAAAGAATGAGTATATGTATTTAAATAAAGTACTTTAAAGAAAAAGTCTGAAATTCTGCTTACAAGGAAAAAAAATTCATCCCACTTAGAGCAATGTTTTTGCTTAATATCAGGGGTCAATTACAGAAGTTTCCATAACACTTTTGCAAGGGAAATATTAATGATGATTTCTGAATTGTTTGTATGACACGTATATCAGAGTTTCAACAGACTTAGCACAGTCTTGCCATGAAATGTTTGCTGTCTTACTGTGCAGTCACTGAAGAGTTATCATGTTTAAGAGATGTAGAAGTATTAGTCTGAAGAACTGCAGTAAGCCATAGTAGGAAGTTGAAATCTCAGCTCTTGTGAATGGCAATTAAACATTTTTAAGTACTCAGACTACAGTGCTGAAATTCTATTACTTCCAGATGCTCCACCTTTTGCCTGGGTATTACCATGTGGTTACAGTTTTGTCTTAACTGGATCAAGAGATTTTAAAGCTTATCTGGTTTGTGTATGTCTGCCTCACTTCAGAGCATGGGTTTTTTCTACCATTCTACATCTTGCTAAAATTTTAAAAAAATAGTATGTGGATTTCAACCCCTTTTTGTCCTCCTTACTGAACATTTTGCTGCTTAAGAGACTCTATAGAGGAGGCTGCAGAAAGCAAGCAGTTCTAGTGATAAGAAGACTGTGTACATATTGCTTGGTTCCTTCCAGTACTTTTCTTTTAAACTACACAAAACTATGTCTGAGAAGGTATGGCAGGCAGACTACATCTATTTAGTTTAGTTTCCTGGTTCAATGTTTTAAAAGCAACTTATAATTCACATGCAGAAAGCTGAATACAGCTGTCAGAAAACACATTTTCCCCTAAAAGTGGGTTAATGTGTGTTTAAATAAGGTGCCTATCTGCTTGCACACTGTGTTTGTTGTATTAGTGTCAGAAACACAGTGATTAGAGTTCCCAGCTGGTAGGATTGTTTCATATTGCTCTTGGTTCAGGCAATTTCTGATTCAGCTTGGATCAATTTTCGTGTGTTAGTCATTCATCATCAACTTTTGCAAAGAAGGACAAATCTGTAGTGGGGTCTTTTACAAAAAAATATTCTTCTTCTGTACAATACATGCAGGTATTTTTAAAGAAAGATGTGTAAAGAAGTGTACACTCAGCTGCTTAGAGATGCATGGGAATACTGAATTCTGACATGAGATGCAAATTTTTTAGGGTCATGCTCTTTCTCGTTTTTGTTAATACCAGTGAAACTACTAGTGATTTTTGCATTGTGAGGTAATGCTCAGCTCAAGCGCAAGTCATATTTTGACTCAGATAATTGAGCATGAATAAAGGAAATTCTATAATATCTCTACTTTTTTTGGTCTCTTCCCCTGAGCAAGATGAGAAATAAAAAAGTTCATCAATTGATTTACCCTCAAACACAGATGCAGGAGGTTATTTTTCAGTCTTTGTCTTTGGACTTTATTGCTTGAGTGGGTCTGATGTAGACTTTATATGTGTTTTTTCTCCACCTTTTTGATAGCTTCCAGTAGCCATGCCTTTGCCAAGCATGTTTAAGCTCACAAGGAGTTTACACCAAGGTCTCTTGCAAATGTCAGTGGGCCTGATGATAAGTCTTTACTGCTACCAATAAAATAATCATTAAAAAATTCAGTAGAGCAAAGATGCTCTTTTAACATTCAACTGTTGGCATTTTGTAGTATGCAGCTTCCAGTATGTCAGTATCATGTCAGCTCAAAAATTGCCAAGGACAATTATTTCTGTAAGGATTTGGCCAACCTTTCACAATTCCCAGTTTGACAGTACAGTAGAAGGTAGGTATTCATTCTGAAGTGAGTCTCTATTTATTGTAGAGCCAACGGTCCAAGAAAGGTAGTTAACACTGAAAATTTGATGTGAAATCCAAGATAAGTCTTCTGCAGAACAAGAAAAACTGGTTTTTTTTCTTTACTTTGGACTGGAGGTGGAATTTGTGTAGTCTGATGGGCTACCAGCACTAAGCAATAGATGCAACTAGATTGCAGGGGTGCTGCAACCTGTGCTGTCAGGAAGCTTCAGGCTTGGAACTCTTTTTTTCCCCCTTGAACAACGGAAATTGGTAATGCTGTGGCATTCATTATTTAATGCCAAAAGTGAATGCATCGCTGGAAAGCTTTTGGCAGTTAGGTAAAGGCTGGCAAACAGAGCAGAGTCTGGAGGTCTGGAATATATTTAATAGCATTTACAGGAATGCATCTATCCAGACTGAAGGCAATTTATATATTTATGAAGAGTAGTCCGTAGGCTTTTCCATTTCCCATTTGACAGCCTCAGAATGTACTGGAAGCAAAACAAAGGTATTGTCAGGGGAGTGCCAGATACTGAAAATTAGTGATTATTATCAGTTGATGCTTAAGTTGTGACTTCCAGTTTCACGTTACTGCAAAGTAGGAGTGTGCGTGTGTTATCGATGCATTTATTTTTTAAACTCTTTTTACATTTTTGAGCTGTAACCTGCAGTTCAAATGAAAAGACTGCTGTGTTTCAGACCAGCCAAGGATGGTGAGTTCACAGTTCTCCCTCCTCTAAACACTATTAAGTTTGTATTCTACCCAATACAGTGCACCATCTTCAGCAGAAAACCAGCTAGTGACTTCAGTGGGATCAGAATTAAAACTTTTGAGGAAAAACTTCTGCTTTCTGCTCAAAAATAACAGTGTCTTAAGAAAATAAAGTTTGGACTTCATCGTACTAATTGAAAGTTTTTTAGAATTTACATGTAGAGCTATTTTGCTATAGTTGCCATGCAACTGTCTATGCATCTATTTTGTGTGTAGCTAATCTTGAGTTTGAGAGATCCATAGCTATCTCCCCAAGTTTTCTGTGAAGAAATGCAAGTCAACTGGGTATAAACTTTTTATAAAAAGTTGTTTGCATTAAGTGAGTTAGCGTACTCTGGTACTGATTAACTGAAGGTTCCCATATTTGATGTGCATTCCAGAGAAATTAGACACCAATGCTTCAGTTTTTAATAAATAAAAAAGCTCACTACTTATTTAAGCTTTTTTTTTTGTTTCCCCAGAGAAAAAGACACATTTAGAATGTTAACATCTGATTTGCTGATCTCTGGTAAAAAGCTTTGTTACATAAATGTTTCCGGGGACCTGATGTTGTGAGAAGATTGAGCACTGATTATGGGCTTTGAGTTTTCTAAAACTTTTTAGCTAGGAAGACAAGACTCCTGCAATTAGGATTGGTGAAATATTGGCTCTTTTATACATTTTATAAGTAAACCAAGAATGAATTTTAAATTAAGCTCAATTTAAAGAGACTCTTATGAGCATCTTATATCTCTCTTATGAGGAAAGGCTGAGAGACCTGGGTCTGTTCAGCCTGGAGAAGAGAAGACCGAGAGGGGATCTCATCAATGTTTATCGATATCTAAACGGTGGGTGTCAAGAGGGTAGGGCCAGGCTCTTTTCGGTGGTGCCCAGCAACAGGACAAGGGGCAACGGGCACAACCTGGAGCACAGGCAGTTCCACCTGAACATGAGGAAGAACTTCTTTACTGTGAGGGTAACAGAGCCCTGGCACAGGCTGCCCAGGGAGGTTGTGGAGTCTCCTTCTCTGGAGAGATTCAAAACCCACCTGGACGCATTCCTGTGCAACCTGCTCTGGGGGCACCTGCTTTAGCAGAGGGGTTGGACTGGGGGATCTCCAGAGGGCCCTTCCAACCCCTGCCATTCTGTGATTCTGTGATTTCTTAAGTTTAAGAAAAATTCCAGTGGGATGCTCCAGAAAGAACACAATGGAACTGTTGTCTGGCAGTGTAAGTGTTAGTGTGGCTTTCGGACACTTGGAAATAATGATCAAGAATTTTCATTTCTGTCTGTCTCTGATAATATACTAATATTTACCTTTTTTTGCTGTTTCTACCCATAGATGTTGGCTTTCCTAACTCTGCAGCTAGTGAGGATGTTTATAATTTTGAAAGTTCTTTGCTGGTTATCATGAATGTTTTAAAAATTCTCATGCAAAAAGGATATTTTATTTTTTTCATCAGAAAGTCATGAAGACATTCAATATAACTGTAAAATAGAAGTTTCTGCATGATTTAAAACATCTTAAATTGAAGAGAACAAAGAAATTAATTACTTCTACGTAATAATTCCTATAAATTGGTATGGTGGGGGAGAGAGCACAAGTTAATTACAAGGGAAAAAATATCTGATAGGTTAAGGCAAGGGGGGGGCAAGCAGAGGGTTAACAGATTCTTTTCCCACACTTTATATTTTGGTTTGTTAGCTGCTTTGCAGGAAAATGGTGTTTTACATGGTCTGTATCTGTCTGGCCATAGGCTTGGAATCATATGCAGGTGCATTGATATTAATGAGATTTTTACCACAGACTACAATAGGCCAAAAGTGTTACCCTATGTATTAAAATGCCTTTTGATGTGTCTTCTGGGACAGTGAGCCGACACTTTAAACCTTCAGGAGAGTGGTGTAAATTTGCACCAATTTATGGGACTCTAAAGGACTTCAGTGGGTTTATGTGTTTGTAATTACCACTGTGTGAATACATGCAAAAATGGCAAATGAATATTGGATTATTTCAGTCATTAGGGTATTCATGAAATATAAATGATTGCAAAGTTTGTAGCTATGAAGTTTAAACAAATACTAGAGAATATTTATGAAAGCAAATTTTGGACTTGTTTTATGTATTCCCACACAAGTAATTTCTGAATCATGCACCTCTTTTTCACTTTATTACTGTATCTTGTGGGGTTTTTTGGTGTAATTTAAACTAATATATGTTAATATAACTAAGTTACTAATGTACTAAATACTAATATAACTAATATAACTTAATGCAATATTCAGTACTAACATTATAGGATAATTTAGGTTGGAAGGAACCTCAGTCCAGTCTCCAGCTCAAAGCCAAGTGAGCTCTGAGGTCAGTCTTTTACTACAAATGTAGCTGTAGAAGCTCTTCTTTTTGCTCTTGGTAACTAAGCCTCAACTCCAGCTGAGCTTCTGCTTTCCTAACACCATCCCTACATGCCTGGACCACGTTATGAAATTCTGTCTTTGTACCTGAAGAAAAAAAAGTAGACATTTAAAATAAAAGAGTGTAAAATACCTGTAGAATTAATTGAGCAGTCTAGAGACTGGACATAGTGGAAAAAAACGTTATGAACACCACACAAAAGCAGAGCCCCATTTCTTTGTCAGATCCCGTTTTAGTCCTCATTTTGTGTATTCTGCACTTGATCCTGCAAGATTCTGAGCTTTCTGACCTAGTTTTGGTAAAACATTGTTTTATGCGTGTGAGTAGACCATGAAAGTACAATACGCTTTTCCTCATGTTTCAATTTTATGCCTGCCTGGTTTCCTGGATCATATACTGTGCTTACAATTTGCATGATGAACTTCTAATTTTGTATTTGCATGTGATAGCTAGTCAATGTTTGGTTTTGATACAACTTTTACTCTTGCATACATCTGGTGATTTAGATGATGCAGCAAATTGCTTCAAAACTGAAAACTGTTAAATTTGTGTCTCCCGGCCGGATGCAGCTTGGCAACCTATACCATTTGTGTGTGAAACGCTGTTTGTGGGGGTCCAGAAAGTCTGGCGCCAAAGTGTAGAAAAAAAACATGTTATGTTATTGCTCTCTATGTGCCTTATCCTTCTCGTGCTTTTAATACCCCTTAAATTAAAGTAAGGCCATCTATTCTTTACAGTGGTCAGTTACTGCAAACGGAGAGAGCTGGCAGCTGACTAGAAAAGGAGCTGAAAGTATGGAGAAATGGTGGTGTGAGCAATTCTGCAGCTGCTAGTAGTTGCTTGCATTTACTTGCTTTTTTTGTCCTATTTGTTACTTTTCAGATTTTTTTACTTCTTTAACATTCAGTTCTGTCTCTTTAGGGTACATGCAGTGCCCCTACTTGTAAACCAGATAACATTGTTTTTTATCGTGTGAAATAAGGGGTTTTTATCTTCAGAAATTTACAGTTCATCCAATTGTATGTTATGACTCTAGTTCATTCTTGGCAAGATTGGGACTCTATTTACTTTGCAAGTATTTAGGGATCTTCAAGTATATGCAAACAGGCCTTTAAAAAAAAAAAACCCAAACTTTGTAGTACTTTGTACTTCTTACAAATTAGGCTGAGCTAACATGCTTTCTGGCACTGGAGACACTTGAAACCATGCTGACTGGACGGTAACCAGATGAGCGTGTTCTCTGGTGGAGTCTGGCAAGCAGCTTCGTAACATGGTTATCTCCTTACAGTCAAAAAGAAAACTGCACTGCAGCTCCACAGCTCCATGTTTTTTTTCTCTCTCTCTCTTTTTTTTTTTTAGAGCTGTGGGAGGATATCTTTCAAAAACTGCTTGACTTTAATGACCAGTGTAACACAAGCTCACAACATGGTTTGTGCAGGTATCTTGAAGATAACTTCAAGATCCTGCTATGAGACATTTCTGAGCTGAGGCAGCTATGTCTCATTTTTCAGATGTAAACAAAGTTAATTCAGCAGATCTTAATGTCTAAATGGATCAGAAGGAAAAAAACTCCAGCCCCAGTCTGTGTTGCTATGATTATATACAAGGTCTGATATGAGTTCAAGAACATATTTTGAGTTCAAAGGACAGAAAATTGTAAACATTTATCTTTTCCTCTGTTAGTTAAAGGAAGATGATCTTTGCTATTTGAACTTTTTTCAATTAAAAACTGATAAATTGATTATAAATAATATAGCATTTTATTTAAGGTGTTTCAAATAAATGCTCTCTGTTCTTTAGCTTCTTTTGGTGACTTTTGGATTGATACTTACATTGTAACAGGATATATATATTTATGTATATGTGTAATGAGTTCAGGCCGATGAGAGGACAGATGTTTTTTTCAGTCAGTGTCTCATTATGCATGTTCTTGCTACTGACAAGGTTACTTTAAGTAAGTTTTCTTTAGAGTTTTAATCTTCAGCTTCACTACTACTTTAACTCTTTGGATTAGATTCCAGCTATTTTTATATTGCGTGAATTCAGTGCTACCCTTGCCAAGGGGATGAGGATTGTTTAATTTTGTTCCTACTTACGTTTGTAAAATCTTGATAACCATATAAACAAAAATCATGCCAAATATGCTATTTAGTAAATACTTGCCCAGAAACTTTACACAGTCTGTGGTTACTGCAATAATGGAGTATCAATTTTTGCTCAGCTTTCATGTACAATTTTCCAAAATATCTTTATGCTAAGGAAGTATGTTATTTTCCCTTATTGAAGTGCTTAAAACACTGAGAGTCTGACACTTGAGGCAGTCTTTCCAGGCTGGTGGCAATGTTTGTTTTTTTGAGATTTTTGTTTTTTTTTTTTCTTTATTTTTTTTTCAATGTGTGATGTGAGTTTTATCCTGGCAGACAGGACCCCTGCTAGAAAGTCCTCCATACAGTTCTGTGTTTATGTTGTGGTTCTGAACTGGTGGATCAGGCTCTCTAATGGTGGGGTGCAGCTGTGCCTGGGGTAGAGAGGTTTTAACAAATACCTGTCTTGCCTATACCACAGGAACTGAGTTATTAGGACTGTTGCCTTCTGGTATAATTTGCATTGGGAGAACCTAAGGTAGATAAAAAGGGAAGCACAGAGTATTTCACATCAGTGTTTTACTTTTGGGATTGCAGTCAGAGCTCCTCATAAAAGAGGAACAGAAAGATCTGACCAATGCCTTGGTTTCTTTTGGAGCATCGCTCTCTTGTGATGTGCTACAGAAATCACATAACAAAATAGCAGAGATCTCCAGTAATCTGGCTTTCTCTTTGCTTAGCTGACAAACCTTTGTTAAACTTCATGGTTATCAATTTTTTGTTGTGCTATCTTTTTAAAGTGCATCATTTCTCCAGCCTTCCTAAGATCTTCACAGAATGCTATATAAATGTGAACATCAGAATGATTAATAGCCCAACTTTGACACATTTCAGATACGAGCATTCAGCTCTAGTGTTACTGTAAAATTTCTTACAAAAAGTCTTTAATACAAGGAATATTGATTTTTTTTTCTTATTATATTGCTAGCACTGGTAACGGCTTTCAATTTGTCTTCACCTTTGGCTCCTTATAATAACTCATTAAATACTTTTTGAGGGATTTAAGGATTTTCAATGACTTTGACTTTACTGTTGTGTTCCTTTTTACTTATGTGCGACATTAGTAGTTTTCAGCTTGTGTTCCCACAGCTGTTACCTACCTATCTGCGGTGTCATGGAGCCTGGCCACAGGCTTTCAGGCCTAATGTAGTGGAAGCAACTGGCACTTCCTGTACATCCAAAGACATGCCTGAAGAAATGCCTGAGTCACTGTGAATACTCACAGCAGTCAGGAGAGAATGGGAAGGAGATGTGTGAAAAGGAGATAGCAAACCTCATCTGGAAGACACATTAGCTCTTTACACTTCTGTAGGCAGTCAGGTAACCATTTTTCATTAACAGCAACATAACCAGAATTCTGCCCATATAGACTAAGCATTCTGATGCAAGGAGGAGATGAGAACGGGCTGTTTCCTAACTAATTTTGAGGTGTCTCTGATTTACCTCCTCTGCTGGGTCTGCCAGAAGTCAAAGTAGTTGAGCAGCTGGACTGTGAAGCAGGTAAAGGACCTTGGTCAGCTTTACACCAAAAGACCTAGGAGGAATTGTGTGTCCAGTGTCTGATCTTCAGCACTGCAGGTGTAATATGGGGAGTGGTCCCACTGGTCTAAATAGTTCAGCTTTGTCTCTCCATGCACACTCTCTGTAAATTTTTTATAGTTTAGACCTGTATGTTTTCCTTTTTCTGCACCAGAGCCAGAGCTTAGGCCTTCGTGTTCATACAGTTTTTTCTGATATGTTTGTTTATGCTTGTGTTGTCAGAGGAGTTCCAGTTTGTCAATGCGATGCTAGATGTAGCAAGGTGGCAGAAATCTGAGGATGTTAACAGATAAAGAAATATGTTTTATGCATGTGTCTTGGTGGTGTAAAGAATGGGAAATGATGATTACTTTTGACAGGGTAAGTTGAACAGCACCGCCCTTCTGCATTACATTTTGCATTTGAAATGTTAATTACAGGTTGCTACTTTACTGAAAATGTAAAGGCTATGTGCAACTGAAATGTAGGTCACACTGCTACATATGAAAACCTCCGCCCTTACAGCAGAAGATATGCCAGGCATTCTCTCTAGGGGCAGCAAAACCAGGGTACACTTGACCTGGTATACATAGTTCACTGGATCTAACATCTGTGTTATGATACCAGAGTTCAGGTGCTTCATTTCTTACCTTCTTTTGTCACTTCATTACTGCTGAAAGAGGTTAGCAACCGAGTGTGAAATAAACCAATGTTTGCCTATGCCAATGAATTTTTTGCAATTGCATCTGTTAGATGGTGGGGTTTTTTTTAAATGGTTATTCAGGAGTCACTCAACAGCTAAAAGGAAAAACTTATTAAATATTTAATGTCTCTAAACCACTCTGAGACTGAAATAATCCTGTCTCTGCAGCTTTGGTTTAACATAATGCACTATGAGAGGAGGCCAATGATTCTGATGACTGTGTGACCATTTGAGAGTCAAAGTCAAACCTAAATCAAGTATGTCAGCAAACAATGAAAAACTTTAGATAAAAATAGTGCTGACAAAAATATAGCAAAAATATAATATATACAGAAATAAAATATGGAGTACACGACAGTTTCAATGATCATAATATAAAATATAGCCTAATATTAAGGAAGTTAATATACAATGCTCTGTATTATTTAACCGTAAGGGATTTTTTTGTTATCCTTGGTCAGCAGGAGTAGCACTGTATTTTGAGAACGTACCTGCTGAAACTGGGTAGACTAGCTATTCCTGGCATGAAATGCTACTCAGTGGGGCTGCAGCCACCTGAATGCTGCACTTCCTGACCAAGGATCAACAAATTTCAGAGAAATGCAGGGCTTACTTAAAGTTTGGGAAGATCTCTGATATTTTGGGAGATGGTTTGAGTCAATAAGTCCCTGAAAATCTTCTACACATGTTCCTTATTTGTAAGAAAATAAAGAAAAAAAAAAGGGGTGGGGGAAGCATTCTTTCCCAGTTTGTTCCTAGATAGCCATTGGAAATTAATTCTTTTTTTTAAGTTGGGTTCTAGACTTTGGGGAAGCAGAATGACGGGGTTTGCCAGAACCAGTCAAATGTCACTGTGAATCATACTGTGCTAAGTTGTTCATTTGGTGGCACTTACATGTCAAATCAAATGGAGTTTTGCAGACACAGCTAGAGCAGGTGAAAACATCATGGCTTGCATTCGGATGCAGTGCAGGCTGCTGAAGTATGTCTAACTCGGTGTTATAAAATAAAGCATCCCTAATAGTCTGAGAAGAGTCATTCCAGTCCTAAGTCTCATGTCTAGATTCCCGGTTACTCCTGTATGCTCTCAAAGGTGGTTTCAGGTAAGGCTGAGGCCTTGTCCTGAAGTTTTTCTTTTTTTCCTTCCTTCAAGAATGGAACAGTAGCCACAACATTGCATATCATCTCAGCTATCTTCATGTGAGTGTGAATCCAGTTCCATCCAGCTGTTACTCTTCTTGTTAGCCACATTAGAGGTGCTGAGCAAAAGATGATAAATTGTCCTTTTATCGGTCCTGAGCAACAGGAAATATCATGGACTTCCCCACTCTGAAGCTAAAGCTAGGCAACAAGGTGAATTTACAATTTAAAAAATAAAAAAAAATCCACCAAACTTCTTTCTGTCAAAGTGGCATTTAAAATAATCCCCAGTTTAATGTTATACTAATGCTTCCCTCCCCGCCCCCCCGCTTTAACATGAGGAAAATGACCTTGTGGCATGGAAATTTTGATGTCTGATTTTGATTTGGTTTTTGATTGATTCTGCCTGGATAATCCATGTTTTACAATGACAGAAGATGTTGCAGTTAAGCAGGACCAAAATAAAAATTGTTCTGATGTTTCAGCAGTTAACTTGCATCTGTGATGCAAGTGGCAGCAGAGTTTGTTCATGAATCATACCTTAGTTCCCCTAGACAGTGAACAAGAACACTTCAACTGAACAATTACCTGCAGATAATAAAACCTCTATTTCCTTTCAAGCACTTAAATTTCCTTTTGATTAAATAATTCTATGTTCTCAGGTAGGACACGCTTATATAAACTCCCTTGATTAGAGCAGCATCCTGAGGAATTTATCACTTCTTGATTTTTAGCTTCAGTATGTTCTGGCAACGTAAAGCTTTCTAAGTAGTCTAATCCACCAAAGTCTTTCACGCTGGCTTTAGCATAAACCTCTAGCTTTAGAGCAGTGCTTCAAGTTTACAAGCTGCTAATTTTTCTGGAGTGCAGCTCCCTGAGTTGCGATTTATTGCTTGCATTATGATATAGCACATGGGCACACCAGTGACCCACACCGCTATATTCTGTGCAGAAACCTGGAGAGCTCCCAGAGACCTTTCAACCAGAAGTCAGTTACCGGACACAGATTACCTACGTGGGCACAGGGGAGCACCACAGATCAACCTGAAGGCAGATAATCAAGTCACACATCAATGCACTTGAGATGGGAATGATGTGGATTATGTAAATCAGGTTTGAAATTTAAATGTTTTGCATAGTCTCAGCAAATAGTCACAGGATGCTCCTGGAAGCAAGATTGCTGCCTGGGTAACACTGCTGATAGCATGCCTTTATGTTAAATTGTGGTCAGGTGTGTGTAAGCAGTCCTAACAAATTACTGTTAGCAGCAGCCAGTATTTCAAAGGAGGAGGTTTACCAAATCTGGGAACAATACAGAAGGCGTATTTTAATTGAATTTCTGAAATGTTAGACCAGTATGCCAACAATACTGCAGTTTTTAAAAATAAAGTAAGAGAAGCTATAATCTATCTATATTTTTTTCTGGATGGTCATAGTTGCGCTGAGGATATTTTGTGTTTATACAGCATATTTAAAAATTGTAACATATACAAGCACATAAAGGCAGATTGCAAAGGTTTTATTTATTCATTACTCCTATGGGACTCCCACAGAAGTCGAACTGTGTGTTTATTTGAAAGTAGAAAGTACACCTAAGGTGTCTACATTAATTTCTTGATCTCATTTCACATTTATTTCATGCACCACACATTGTAAATACACACTAAAAACCAAGAAACACTTAGGTTCAAATTCTAACTTACAGAAAATTGAGGAAACGCACAATAAAAAATACACTGGTAACCTGGGCTTTTCTGTGCAAAGTAGTGGCACTCCTCGTACAGTGCCCCTCCTGATTCCCCTCCTGGGTTATGAAGTGGCAGAGCCAGGTACCAGTGCTTTCCTCCTCTTTCCAAGGTCCTTCAGGAAGGGGGAGTAGAAAAGCACCATGTCACTTCATAAAGTATGGCCAAATAACTGGCTCTCATTGAGTTTTCAAAGTCACCTTCAAGTTTGTATCCCACTCTAGTACTGCAAGAACAAGCCTTAGCAAAATGATGAGGGAATGATCCCTTCCACCTGACTGGCCTGTGGTATGTAGAAATGAGAGATGATTGGACAAATTGCTCTTTAATTTCAGTTAATGAGGAAAGCCTGCATCTGAATACCCAGCATGCTCTCAGGCAACGCTCTGAGATCCAAGGGCTTCTATCAACAGTGAGTTAAACTTGGAGGTGTGTGTGTATATATATATAATTATATATATATTTTTTTCTTTTTTTGTTAGTGTCTGTGAATACATTTATGTCTTTCATTAGATATGTCCAAAGCTCTTGATTGGAAATGGAGCCATACTGCTTGGGAGTCCAAGTTAAGGTACAAAATCAGTCGAAAACAATGCCAGTCAGCTCCCGTGTCTTAAGAATCTTTGTTTTAATTTGTAGCAGGAAGATGTGTATGTTGCTGCTGTTGGAGGGTGTTTGTACGAATACATTTTTTGTAGGTGTTTAGCTCAGCTGAAGCAGGTAATGAGTTTTTCCAACTCAGATGGCTGGAGATCTCTCTGCTGTGCAAAGCAAATTGGGAGGGGAAACTTCTGGTTTTCTCCATAGTAGCATGTGAGCGGTAACAGGGCATGGGCAGTAACAAGACCTAGCCGTCATTTACTTTGGAGCAAAGTTGATGCACCAGTGCGTCTTGCTATTTGGGGGTTAATTAAAAACTCAATTGACTACTTCTCATTGATTTAAAGAAATAACCTTCAACTGTAAAGGTCACTGATTCTGTTCCCTTAAATAAAATAAAATTTACGTGCATACATTTAGGCAGTGCTCACCTGCTTTGCAATCTCATTGCGAAAGAAATTCTAGAATTTATGTATCTGACCTTGCTCACGGGTAAATCGCATGTTACAGCTTGCACTGTGTTGTTTCCGTGATGCTGCTTTTTAAATGCCCATGAGTGGCGGTATCTGCACTGTAATGGAGATCACAGGTCTAAACCATGTTAGTTTTCAGAAACCTTAGGGAAATTAATTTCTCTACTCATGCACTTCTGCAGCTTCTTTATGTTCAATTTGGGGGCAAAACAGAGTTGTATAAGAACCCTGAAACCTAACTATCAACCTTTCTTCTTGATGAAAGCTGTTCCTTGCCAGTTGAGCAAATGGGGATTGCTCATGCATGTGTATAAGGCAAGCTCAAGCCCCCCTTTTAAATTGGTGTTGTATCATTCACTAACAACAAGAACCAGATGAGACTGAGCAGAATTGTGCAAATTGTGCGTGGTTAGTTTTTCTTTCTCTGTCTGGTTCCTACCCTTGAGTATGGTTTTTTGGGTGGTAATGGTGAAGACTAGGGAAGATGAATCCTACTAGTGAAGAAGTAAGGCTCAAACAGGAAGTAAATGTCAAAATTAGGCTCCACTTGGTCTCTTTTTTTCTCCTTTTCCTCTTTACGAGTGCTCTGAATCTAAGTAAAAGTTGCAACACATGGCAGTGTTGCAAAGACATTATGGGGTCAGGGAAGAAATGAGTTTGTCACGTAGAGTTAACTGCATAACTCTAGTAGAGCTGGTAGCCTGATTCTGTATTTCTTCTAGACAGTCAGAAATTTCCTGAGACTGATACTAAACTATCAGTTAAGTGTTGGTTGGGGGAAGACATAAAAAGATTTTGTGCTATTGAAAGAAATAGCACTTTTGTTGTACTTACCTACACACCTTGTGTGTTACTCTAGATTTTCCTCGCTCTTGAAGAGGTATTTTCCCCTTTTCTATGCAAAGATAAANATTTCCTGAGACTGATACTAAACTATCAGTTAAGTGTTGGTTGGGGGAAGACATAAAAAGATTTTGTGCTATTGAAAGAAATAGCACTTTTGTTGTACTTACCTACACACCTTGTGTGTTACTCTAGATTTTCCTCGCTCTTGAAGAGGTATTTTCCCCTTTTATATGCAAAGATAAATTATGGAACTTGCGCTTTCCTTTGGGTAAATATATCCCTCTGCTTGTGTCCGTATGTTTGCGCTACTGTTGTCTTGAATACGTACAGAGGTAATGGAGTCAGGATTATGGCTGCGATTAGCGTGCATGGTCTAAATTAAGCAAATCCTACTTGCTGCACAATTATAAAAAAATCTGAAGTGAATTTCACTTTTCATTTTTAGATCTGATTTTAGTATGTGTTAAATGTTAGTAGTCACAGGAGATTATCTATTAAATATATGTGTATAGACAGGAGGCACGTTTTGGTACCTACTAACCTGATGTACTGCGGCATCATTCCAGGAATGACTTTATAACACCACAAAGTTGCAGTTTCTGTGTATGCTGTAAAGTATTTATTATTTTTTTTTTTTAGTTTGAATTACAAAATTATGATGGAGTGTCTTGTGGAGACTCTAGTGACAGGTGAAACTGTATAAATAACTAAACCAAATCCACATTAGTTATAAGAAGCAGAGACATGAAGGGTATAACACACCCAGTTCTTTTCTCTGGTAACATTTTTTTATTTTTTAATTCCGTCATTTGTCTTGCACAGCTGAGCAGGGAAGGCCTGTTATCTCTCCTGTTTATCATTTAGAAAGAAAGTTCCCAGATCCGAACATTTCACAAAATGTTACGCAGTCCTGTGCCGTTCCTGCTGGGAAGTAGCACAGCACATGTGCTTGTTCTCCTCCCTTATTATTCACTAATAATAGGGCCTGCCTTTGCAAAGAGTTATCGGCCTTACAAGTTCTATAGAACAATAAATTACCTTATGTACATGACTGAACCACTTTTCAAGAGCACAGAAGGTTAATTTTCAGATAGCAAATAATAAAACAAAGTTTACTTGACAAGGACAGATGGGAAGACATGCAAATAAGCCTATGCAGTCAATTATACATTGTTTTTGATGAGCATATGGACAATAGAAAAACAGAAAAGTTCCATGCCAGACAAATGAGTTGACTACATTAAGAAAAACATTTATAAAGAGTTCTAAACAGAATTATGCCCATTAATGAACAAGATAGATTATATTAAAGGCAACTCTAAAATGGCTGAAATTGTTTTGTATTTAGCAAGAAAAAAGGTTATTTGGACAACAAAGGCATTTTGGGAATGAGGGAAACTGATCTGCCCAGATGAACTTGTGTGTATCTGATTGATAGTGAAATTCAGCATGTTTTTGGTGGCTGAGAAATGTCACATGTGTTACTGAAGTCCTTTCCCAATATGTGTCACACAAAGAGTCTGCATGTTGCAGCAGTGGGTGAAGCTGCCATTAAGCAAAGGTGAATTTCATTTCTCCTCTAAATTCCAGTACCTGCACAGTCATATGCCACCCAGTGTTTGTGTGCTGTGTATACCATTGCTAGTTATTTTTGAGATGTACAGAGAATGAAGGAATGGTGAGAAATGGTAATGGATAGTTCAAAAGAACAATCAATGCAGTAATTTTCAGAGGCTAAAAGATTTCTGATCTTAGTAAATTTTTTTGTGTGTTTTGTTTTAATATTGAATCCTATTGAAAGAATTTGAGGAGGGTGGAAACATATTAATAAAATATTTCTGGGTATTTCTTACCCAACTTTCCTTTGGCTAATATTTCTCCTTGTGAATGATTGTAGACTTCAGTCTAGCAAGTGACAGAGAGATAAAATATGTATATGAAAAAGGAGATTCATGCTAACAGGCTGTTTAAGAGGTATAAAACACGTGTTTCTTGTTATATCAGGTGTATCGTTATCTCATAACTTTAGAATTAATTTCTTGCTGTATTAAGATCACTTTCACATAAACTGTGGCCCTGTGATTTGTATTTCATTAACTTTAGTCTGAGACAACTAAATATTCTGCTAGGATTTTGCCTTTCTGTGTCTTATTAAATAATACCAGGTGTGGTGATCTCTTCCCAAAATAACGTGTCTTATGGTAGCCACACTCCATTTTTTACAAGATAAAATTGCCACGTTATCCATGGCAGGAAATGATGTATGTTTCTAGTCTCTGCCTATTGCTAAATGTGCAAATTGTTGCAAATAAAAATGCATTTTTACAGTCATGCACTGGAAGTTACTGTTCATGCAATGTATTTAGCTGCAGGAAGTTTTTGTTTAAAATAATGACTCGCTATAACTGCTAGAAATGCTTTTTTCATCTCCATTAAACTTCTGGTTTAGTTCATTAACACATTGTTAGTTGTTGTGTGATTTAATTTAGTTCCACATGAGTGGCATTTGTGAAGCAGAAATTGTTTCTTATATTTATTGTTTGTTTGGAAAGAAAACCTCCTAAAGTGACTGGGAGGGAAGGGGAATGTAGAATCCTGCATCATAGCTGTACCTCTAAATAATTTTGAAGTTTATTATTTAAAAATAAATAAGAAATAAGTAGATACAAGATTGTGCTTACAGGCAAACAGAGAAATGAACAATCTGATAAAATCAATTTCAATTCACTCATAAAGGAGTTAGTTTCAAAGTACCTCTGAAATGTGTACATGTGAGGGAGGAGAAAGAACTTCAGATTAAAAGCCACATTTCTTTGAAAATCCTGAAGTTCTGGGGCTTTTGTGCAACATCAGGCTTAACTGTCAGCCGCTTTGTGAAGTACTGTCTGATAATCCAGTTGCGACTGAGAGCTGAATGCAGATACTGAATGGTAAATGCATCCAAATGACATAATTTTATCCAGAAAGACAAATAATGCCCCCCACCCACTTTCCCCAAATGCCCAAACCATCCTGGATGATAAAGGAAAAATGTGAAAACCACAGCTGGAAACATCTTTCTCAGAATTTCTTACTGCTTGAACCGCAGCATCTGAAAGCTATTTAGGTCTTTTATAGCAAACCAGCAATGCTGGTTCAAAAATACAAGCCAGCACTCTGTTCTATCCTCTGTTTTAACTCAGTCTAAAGGCTCCGACAATTGGTTTTGGATAAATTCAAAGTCAATTCTCATTCTTTAAAAGTGAGGCTCTATAGACATCTGTCTATGTATATGTAAGTGTATGCACACACATTTTTATATATGTACACTTCAAGGGAACATCAAGATACATCCAAAATCATAGAATCATAGAATGGTAGGTGTTGGAAGGGACCTCTAGAGATCATCTAGTCCTACCCCCCTGCTAAAGCAGGTTAGCCTAGAGCAGGTTGCACAGGAATGTGTCCAGGTGGGTTTTGAATATCTCCAGAGAAGGAGACTCCACAACCTCCCTGGGCAGCTGGTGCCAGGGCTCTGCTACCCTCCCAGTAAAGAAGTTCCTCCTCATGTTCAGGTGGAACTTCCTGTGTTCCAGTTTGTGCCCATTGCCCCTTGTCCTGTCACTGGGCACCACTGAGAAGAGTCTGACCCCATCCTCTTGACACCCACCCTTTAGATATTTATAAGCATTAATCAGATCTCCTCTCAGCCTTCTCTTTTCCAGGCTGAACAGACCCAGCCTTTCTCATAAGCCTCTCAGCCTTTCCTCATAAGGGAGATGCTCCACTCCCCTAATCAACTTTATGGCCCTTGGCTGGACTCTCTCCAGTAGTTCCCTGTCTCTCTTGAACTGGGGAGCCCAGAACTGGACACAGTACTC
>VZSC01019785.1:82245-144659 GCA_013398225.1 Steatornis caripensis | reverse complement strand
GTCTCCTGCCTCCTTTGCTCAACTTCTTCCTCATAGGGATGCTAGTACACTCAGAGATGATTTGTATCTCAGTAGTATTTTTATGCCCCGGATTGTGATTTAATCAAGTGTCAATATTATTTAAATAAAATGATGACCAAGCACCACATAAAATGACCTAACTGATGGAGAACAGATCACCTTGTTGTTTTAAAACAGTGAGAAATTAATCTGAGTATATCTGGAATAGACATCTTAAATATGGCTGATCTGGAGATGTCATAATAAAATCTTCCTCTGAGGAAGAGATAGGCAATGATTCTAGGGTATTCTGAAACTAAATTAAGGTGAAAATAAATAAATATTTTCATAGTTCTGCATGACAGAAAGACCTCAAAAGATCTGTTTCAGAAATATTGTTTCAGAATTGCTTTTTTTGGTTTAGTAATGTATTTTGTGAGGTTTTTAATATTTTCATTAGTTATGTGACAAGTAACATTGAAGTGACTGCTGAGAGGAGCAAAACCTAAATACAAAACATAATAAAAATCAAAGTGGATTGATAAAAAAAAGAATCTGCAAGGTTCAATGTTTCAGTGAAGGGAGTATTTTTTAATTGTAAAAGCTTCCATTTGAAACTACTCAGCATTTCTTTCCAACTGAAACACTCAGCAGGGTTGGGTTTCTCACACATTGCTCCATATTCCTCACAAGTTGAAGGAATGTTTTGTAGTCTTTTAGCAAGTTTTAGGAATCATTGCCAGTAATTCCTAGAGGTTAGGAATATATATGTTTCCTGTTAAGATGTTACAGTTTTGAAAATAAATTTTGTGGTTTTTGAAATTCTGATGAATTGCGTAGTAGTGTATTGCACTGATTTTCCTGTTTGCTGCTTTGCCGGCACTGTTTCTGCCAGCACTTGAAACAACTATCTGCGTTTTTAGGAAAGCTGCTTTTGTGGCTGATACCAAGTCTGAGATAAGAGTTGGAGTTTTGGACGTAACTCTTTCATAATCCTAAAAAGAGTTTGTTGTTGTTGTTGCGTGGGGTTTTTTTTTGTTTTTTCCCCTCAAAGTTGAGTAGTGAATTTTTGCATTTTTCTGAAAAATTTTACAAATGTTCCCAATTTTCCATTATTTAACAAGAATCTGGAATACTTTGCCATATCCTTATGAAGAGATCTGTCTAGTTCTGTTTATGCTCTGAACTCTTGGTTTCATGTCCGATGTACCTTGGCTGCCTACATTTCTGTCAGGGTCTCATTGGGTCTCCATAAAATGTAGTCTGGTTTTAGTGCATTTTTTATGTTGGTTGGTTGTTTTCTTCACTCCTCGGTGAGGAGCCACATAAGCTGCTCTAGGACTTCAGTGTAAATTAATCAAAACCCCTCTGTCACTGTGACAGGAGCCTACATCTGTGCCTAGAAAGTAAGAATAGATTATATGAAGAGAAGCTTGGAAAGTTTTGTTATAGGTTGTACGTGAGAGCTGTTAAAAAAATCCAAAGGGACAGGTTCTGGGCGTGCTGCTCATTTGCTCCTTAGGTACAGCCCAGCGCCGTAACAGTGTCCCTGTGGGCCCACCAATGGCTCTCAACCTGCCTAATCTGCTGTTTAAGGGCTCTTGAAAACTGCTACCAATTGCAAACAGATGAGAACTGAGAAAACAAGCCTCTGTGTCAATGCTTCTTGCATTTGCTAGGCTCAAGGAGGCGCTACAATGTACTTTTCCTGTTTCTATGTAGAAAATGTTCAACTGCTGTTTTGCAGAAGAGTAGTTCAGCTGATACTGAGAATAGGTTTGAAACATGCTTCCAGTATATGATTTTAACCAAGGGGTCAGCTTTCTGGGAGTGTTTGCCAAATTGCATTGCTCAGAGATCGTACGATACATTACCTAACCCTTGTTTTTAAGAATAAAATGCTTTTCCTTAGTTCTCTCTTTTCCAGTTCCTTGGAAGTTGTGAATTAAGGGTTAGATGCTTGGGTGCTGTGAAAATTTAATTTTACCAAAAACATGGATCAGAAGTATAGAGTGTACATGGTGTCTTGTTAGCAGGAATTTTATTCTGTGCTATGATTAATGAGAAAAAATTTAAATGCTCTTTCTATCCGAGTTAATCTAGTACCACTAATGAAGTACAATTTTATGGACTCTGCTCTTCCTTTGATGGATAAGAAGAGACAAGTCACTTGTGGTTCCAATCAAATTTTAAATTTATACAGTTAACTTAAGTCAGAATTGTTACAAATTAATGTGAAGAGACAAGCGTCTATGTTGATGTAAAGTTTACGGCAATATAACTTTGCTGCCGGATTACTTCATTTCCGTGCTGTGTTTCCAGCACAGGAAGCAATTTTGGCATAGGGGTTTTACCAAACCAGAGCAGCTGGAGGACTGATAGAGAAAGGGGTGTACGTTTTTTCACAATGTCATGTAAGAGCTGTACGCTTAAATTTAGAGTAAAAAATATTTGCATGCTGCTGTTTAAAACTCTTGAGGTTTTTTGCACTGGAAGAAATGATATTTTCCCTTGGTATATGTTTTATGAGGAGATTGCTATGTGCTCTTTTGATTATGTTGATAAACATAGATTTGCTTTTGCTTGATGCCAGCTTGGCGTTTGTGCATTAAGTGAATCTGAAAATCTTTCAAACTGTTAGCATGCACTTGTCACATTGCATCCAGAGACAGTTCGCCTTCCTAGTCCCAGGTGCAACTCTCTCAATAGCAGCTTTATAGTGTTTCTATAGGAATGCAGTCCTGGGAAAAGATTCAGTGCTGCTTTAGATTTTTTTCAATGGGATTTGAGAGACGGAAGCCATGAGGATGAGCCATCTCCATCTGGTCAGTAGGTCTGTTTATCCAAAGAGTCAGGTCTTGGATCATTCTCAGGTCCTAGGCATAATTTTGATCATGATGGGTTCATGCATAACATTACAAGTTTTTCCATGTTTCTCTAGCTTTCTATCAGTAAGACAAATTATAGATTATAAACGATAAATAGACACTTGTTCAAAAATAATAGGAAAATACATTTGCAAATATGGAAAACCTGTGGGGTTTTTTTTATATGCTAAGCCCTTAGGCCTTATGTTATTTAATGTAATTTCTTGGAGGCTCTTAGTTTAATTATTTCTAGGAGACACATACCAAATTCATGCCTTATCCTGTTAGTGATCTTTGTATTGAACAAAGTATATGGAGTACAGGGAAGGAGCAGATGAAAGAGAATGAAGAAAATATTAAGACATTTAGATGAAAAAATGTAATTTACTTAAACCTTTGAAATAACCAGACATCAGAGAACGTGACAGTCGAAAGACACATTTTTGCAAGAAAATTGTTTCGTGTTTGGAGGTATAGAGAAAAAAGATCCCATTCAGGCAACTGAGATGAATGGATTTATGAAAAGCAAATAATGCACAATCTAAGAGGGTCTGAAATATCATTCTAGTCTTAAAACACATCTACTAGGTGAAACTCTAAACATTTTCCTTTTTTATCCATGCACGACTTTTCATCCTTTTGCAAACTAAGCCACGAGCATGCCACTGGAAGGTTGCTTGCGCTCAGAACGTATCTTCAGAGCCGGGTGTGCAGGGGTGCTTGCTGGCTGGGGCCCTTTGGGAGCTGGTGGGCTGAGGTATCTGCCCCTGTTCCTGCTCACTGCTCCTGCACTGTCTTTGCTGTGTGATGGAAAATGTTCTGCCGCAGCCTGGCTGCAGCCAACCTCATTGCTGCAGCTGCATTTGCCTCTGATTAAAGTGATTATATTTATAAAGAAAAGTATTTTTTAAAGCCTGTTTTGTTTCCAGCAGTACTGAGTGACTTCGATAAGGCACGTGCTCCTGTCATTCTTTTAATTTTATGGCAAGAGGTTTGCACTGACAGATCAAAGGAGCCTAGTCTTCCTCACCAGGCCTTTCAGTGACTGGTTCACCAGTTTTCTCTGCTTGCTTCTTCTGTTTGTGAAGATCTCTCTCCATCTCTGTTTTGGGAAAGGACGTCTCTTATAATGCTAGAGCATATGCTTACATTTAAGCAGATATCTATGGTGTTCTCTTTAAAGACTTGGTTGTTTTGTGGGTCTGAAGGGAAGAACCTCAGAAACGAGATTGTTGTAGCCACATATGGACTCTAAGTGCATATTAATGAAGCTTAATAAAAACAACTGTGTCCTTAAAGGATCTGATGGGACATAAATTTATTTTGGTGAGTTTTGGAGCAGGCATTAGATCAAGGGACCCCAGAGATGGCAGATTGTGTGGTAGAACATTGCTTTCTGGCTGCCACTTCACAAGAAGCCTGAGAGGTTTCTGCCATCTGTTGTCTATGCCTATTTGTCCCTGTCCTCCCTTTTGTAGGCCTCTTTAAACTACGAGGAAATCTTCTCATCCAGATTTTGATACAGTTTTACGAACAGCAGCACTGGCATTGCAGAGTGGGTGATGAATGAGTGAGCAGGCAGAGGGGGAGGCTCAGTACCTTGTGTGCTGGCTGTGTTGCTGAAGAAAATGTAACAAGAAGCTATGTGCTGTCAGTGAGTGGTATTAGCTGCTGGGGTGATGTTTAATGTAGCCTGATCCTCCAAAGTACTGGCATTTATTTCATCTAGAGGATTCGGAATAAAAATGAGCCAGCCAGAAAATATGAGCAACTTGCCAAGAAACTTAAGACCTGCACTACGTTCTGGGTGCTCACTTAGAGTCTATCTACAGGGGAAACAATTTCAGAATATCTGCTTGCTCAATATGAAGCATTTTCATTTCTATATATGAGTATTTGCCTAAGAAGTCTGTTCAGGATAGCAATCTCCCTTTACATTTACATCTTTCTTTAAAGTCAGTTCCTTCTGTGAACATGTTCTTAGAACATCACCTCCAAGTCAATAGTGTTACTTTTTTGCAAGGTACTCAAAGTCCTTTGATACTCTGTTTACAAGATTATTTGGATTCAAAACTATTTCAGCTGATCTCTAGCTCTGGCTCTAGTTAATGCAGGAAGGTATCCCGAGAGTAGATTTTTGCTGAACAGATACCTCTAAGAATATGAAGTATATCTAGACCAAGTTGTAAATGAGATGAATTAAGTAGAAGGTATATCTGGAGAAGAAAAATGTGACTGCTAGTAAAAAGAAAAAGTGAAATCAGAGTTGCTTTTCAACATAGCAGTAAAATCGTGGAGAAATTGCTGAAGAATGGATTTTAGTAATATATGAATGAGCTTGGGTGGCTTCAGTGCAGAGGTGCTGTATGAAGTAGAAGACACATGGACTGAGTAGGTACATTTTGTCTTTTGAGTGTTAAATCTCAGAGAATGGAGATCTGACTTAAAATAAACATCTGTTATTATCAAACATTGAAAGTAAATTCCTGTTTCATACAATTAGTATTATATTTAAAGATAGTTTATAAAGTTTCAACCACATGCTATAACTGCAAAGTTTTTTAACTACAAAGTTTTAACTCAGCAGTTAACTGCTTGGGCCTAGTAAGGTGGTTGCATACAGTACTTTCTGCATGTATAGCTGAAAATACTTTCTAATGATGTGCTGTTGCACTTTGTACTGAAACCTGTGAAAAAATATGTAATGTTTATCTCAACTGTACACCGTGTGTGAATGTGTCTTTGATGGAAAGCAAGACTAAGCCACTGACTTCACTGATCCTAATGAGAGTCAATGTTTATGTGTTGTAGCTAGGATTTTAGAAAGGCTCAAAGGTTGATAACAGATATTATGTTGCTCCAAAAAGACAGGAGTGATAATAGATACAGGAATACGATTAAATAATGTAGAGATAGTATGGGAGAAGAAGAATCCTGAGGATACATAGAGTGCTAAAGAGTCAGGAAACACTAGAATTCTGTGAATGCAGAGACTTAGGTGCTGCTGAGGAGCCAGAGTGTGTATTACCTTCACATGCAAATGAAACATCATTTTCTTAATCAGTTTTTGATGCCTGTAGTGGTTCATATTTTGTGTTTATGTGGTTCCTGTGTGGCCATAAATAAATTTTATTTAGAAAATTGGAGGGAGCTGTTATTAACAGAGTTACAGCCAACATCAATTATCTCTGGTATTCTACAAATACTTATTTATGGTTACAATAAAATATTCTTGTGAAAGTGCAGTTCTGTAAACTACCTAGAATACCTAATATGGAGACTTCATCTTCTAGAATAAATCCGCTGTTGTACACGACAAAAATATGGAGAATCAGTGAGACACTGAATAACCCTCCAAGTATTAGCCCTTACATGTTAGCATGTTCTGTCATTTGTCTTTCTTAGGGCATGGTCCTCTCATGTCATGAATAAAAGCTCGCAAGAAGAATACATTTGTAAGGGGACAAAGGAATAATAATTTGGAATGTGGTACTGAAGCTTTCAATTTTAAAAAATTGGATAGATAAGGTTCTTCAGCAAATTGATTATAGACGTTTCTTGTAAGTGGGTTTTTTCCTCCACTTTTGTTACTTATCATAGAGGTAAATTAAGTTTCTGGAGCAGCGGATATGTTTTTTTGCATATATTTTGATATGTGTACCTAGTCTTTGACAGTTTCAAGGCCCATATTGAGTTACTTATTCTGCACTTTAATTAGAGTATTCTTTTAATATAGAGTTATATGTATGAAATTTTCTTTTTTTTTTCTTATGCCACTGGTAAGGAGAATTATAGCTAGCAAAAAGCTCAGTATTCTACAGTTTATTTGTCTCTCTTTTATAAAGTCCAAATAAGAGCCCCCCATGCACAGTGACAAAGGTGAGCTCATCATGTAGCAGAAAAGAGTCATTTCTTCATTTGTGGCAAAATGATTGGAAGATTATTAGTGGCAGAACTTTGCTTCTCATCTGGAAGGGGGCTGATGTAGTCATTTGCACACAATGAGAGTTATCAGCCTGTATCAGACAAGAATATTTATGAGCTGTAGTTGGTAAGCTGTAAATCATCAGAGGCCCTGAATTAGCAGACATTAATGTTTAGCCATGTAGGTTTATAGTTAGATGTTTTTCTTTTAAAGTATAAAGAAGTACAGAGACGTTGATATGATTTCTAAGGAGCATCTATTGTATTAGTTATCTTATTACTATTACATAATTCCATTCTCATCGGATTATTATAAAGTGTTTTAATTTGTGGCTTTAGCAGGTCAGACTTTCTGGAAGTACTGTTGGGTTATACGTGAGACTGTGCAATTAGTGACAGTGCCCTTCTAATATGTTTATCCCAGATTCTTGAAGAGCTGGTGAATGGTGGAAAATAATCAGATTCATCTTTGTCAAATCACATGCAGATTTCACTGCCAGTGAAACTGGCATTCTGCAGAACATGAAATATGTTTCTCTTCTGTTCTATGCAATATGGGAAAGTAAGAGAGAGGCAGTCCAGCAGCAACCTACAGAAAAAGTATAAATCATCAGTCTTAGATGCCAAATTATAGTCTGATCAAAAATGAAAAACCATTAAAGAAGAATTTGAGGTCAACCAGATGATACGTGGAGCTTGCATACTTCTTCCCTTAGGAGTCAAGGAAATGACTTTATCATTGATTTCTTTTTTCCTTTTTAAACTGTATTAGCAGTAAGAACAAAGCATGATTTTTTTATCACGGGCTCTGCTCTTTGTTAAAAACGTAGATCTCCAAGCACAAAGAAACCCCTTTCCATGTTGCTGGAATATAGATGTAGGGTATGAATAATGTTCATGTGGAAATGAATGTACAACACCATGTAAAACACAGCTGACTGGTCACAGTGTGACAGCCAAGTTGCATTGAACTGTACTATGTGTTCTGCAATATTTTTCTTCTCATGTAGCCTTAATCAAATACTTTCTTATTTCTGTTATTATTGGTTAGACTGCCACAGATTTGTCATGGATATTTATAAATGAGCTGGAGGTTAAACTACCTCTGAAGTATTGTGAGTTAGTATGAAAGACAGAAAAGTTATTTAGCAGATATATTAATATGTAATTTTTAAACAAAAAACCAGAAGACACAAGCAATCTGCCAAAAGATTGACTAAATTGCTAATATGCAGTAGTACTTATTGCTGATTATATAAGCTGTGTAGAAAGAAGGATGAAGACAGAGATGTGTTAGACTTGCAGTATTCTTTGAATTGTCCTCACAGAGTTACCACCTCTAATCTACTCACGTATTGCTTCTCATGCTTAGTGTATGGACAGGAAACCACCAAAACCTTGTGTGTTCTACACTAGCCATTGCTTGATGCTTGTCTTTTCACTCCCATTTCACACCCAAGCAAACAGACTTTAAATACCAGTACATTTTTTAATTTATACTTGGAATACTTCTCAATTTTCGTTTATGCATTTGTTTGCTTTAAACGAGTGACCGACTTCAACTGAGATTTTTGAGTAGTTGGTGCCTGTAGAATTCATGTGATGAGTGGAATACAATTTAATCTCAGTAAATTCTCTTTTCTTGGGTACAACTTGCTGTAATTGTACTGTGGCCCTATATCAAATAGAGATTTGGGAATAGAAATGAAGTTTTTTGATATACCAATAGGCTTAGTCAAAAGCCTACTAAATTTTTTCATCAGCTGTAATGGGTTCGGGCAAAGTGGTAAGGATAATTAAACACTTTTGCAGTAATAGCTAAAAGATACTACAAGATGGATGCATTTTTTTTTTAAACAGATGAAACGCACTTTGTTCAGCAGTAGTATTATGCAAAAAAACCCTGCTCAAAGATGAAACGGCATCTCCCTGGTGGGCTGGGACATTTCAGTCCTGCAGCTCAGGAAATTGCTCTTTCCCATACATAAAAAGACTGAGGATCCAATACTGTTCTCTTACCTACATGCTACCCATTACAATTAAGGAAAGCAATTCGTATCTATAAAAAGTGTCATTAAATCAAACAGCATTCATTTTGGTACATAATAGTCTCATCAAAATCAATAGGATTGTGGGCTGTAATCTCTGTGTCCAAGGGGAATTGTGTGTGCTGATGGCTTCCCTGTCTTGGAAGGTCTCTGAACCTTTCTGCTCAATACCGTAATATAGAAAGGAACCTCTTGAAAACCTTGGTTGCTATGTACTGGACTGCTTTGACTTTCCTTCTTTTCTGAAGTATTGTGAGATACTGTGTACCACTGTCCTTGGGATGCCTATTAATATCTAGTACAATAGACACTATTCCATTACTTTTTCATGTCAGTATAAAGATTTGTATCCTCTAAGAAAAATAATTAGCATGCATTTTCTTTAACATTTTTCATTTAGGAAAAAAGAAGCCCTCAGTAAATGGCCCTTCTTCTGATGTAATTATTCAGCAATGTAGTTTAAATCTCTGCCTTGTCCAGTTTCTGTATCTTTTCCCAGACTGATTAACATACACAATAAAAGTATTTATCAGTGTGGCTGAAAGAACAAAGTGCAGCTGTATGCCATTAAGTCTCATGAAAGACATCTCACTGTCTGTGGAAGTTGGTTTGCATTTTCCATTCTGCCTGGTTATCATTGAGAGAATCCTCTCTGATTATGATGGTTGAAAGTGTAGCAGCAGATAGTCTGAAGGGAAAAAAACTCCTGTCATTAGAAATGCAAATTATTTTATATTATTATATAATTGCAGTGAAGTACAATCTTACTGGAGTAAACATAAAAGTAACTTATTTTCACTATATCATGCACTCACAATTTAAGGAATCATTCACAAAGAAGGAACTGATGGTTATCCAGCTGATGCTGGCAATGTATTAATTAATACAATCAAACATCAGTAATGACACTTGAGGGCATCATGCAAATCTTATATTTGAGTTATACTTATAATCTGATTAGAAATTACTCAAGGGACTTCACATTATTAACTGAGTTCTTTTTAGGCTTTTAGCAGGAACTTTTACTTTCTTTCCTTTTTCTGTGGATGATAACTACAGGGTTTTTTATAAAGTCACTCTGATGTGTCTGACTACACCTTTCACTATATAATCATGCTTTTTGTTATAGAAATGTTATAAACCATTTTGTCAATTACCTCTGAGAGTTAGCAATTGGTATACTCATAAGAACAAAGGAGACTCTTTTTTTTCAGAAGACCTGATTTCAGTCTTGTGAATAGGAATTGTCTGTGACATCCCCCTCCTCCATAAAGAGTCTTACTGCATCAAACACTGTGCTGATCGAGATCCTTGCACTTCAAAGTGTTTAAACCATCTCATCAAATATACGCTAAGAATAGAAATGATGAACAGACAGTCTCTCATTTTCCTGATTTTTTTTTTCCTTCCTGTTTTTCTTTCAAGTTTTGAAATCCTTGGCCACGTGGATAATTAGCCTGCTCTTGGGTTGGAGTCTCCTCTGGCCGTCAGCTTGAACAAGCACCTAAAGATAATTTGCAATTTGAAAGTTGGTTTATGACTGAAAGAATAAATACAGTCAAATATGTAAATTTCCTGCCTATGACCTCTGTCTTTCTTCTGTGTAATGCCAGGTGTATCATATCCGCATTTACTTTCTTTTTCCCCTTCCACTTTTTAAAAAGTGCTATTTTAATCATCAGCCCTAGTGGAAGATCATTTATGATCACGAACACGAAGCAAGTGGGAATGTCAGAAGGAATAAAAATAAACGTAGGACGAACAAGAGAAGGAAGGAAAGACAGTAACAAATCTAGAAGTCGCCTTCTGTACTGGATTTCCCACATCACGTTGTTGATGATGGCTGCAAGTATTGGAAAGTCTTAACGGAAATGACGTCGAGAAAGTAGTGTTACTGATGTCTGTTCACAGCCCCTGTGCATGAGAAAAATCTTTCTTTTCCTCTTCTTTTCTTGATATTTTTCGCTTACCATAAATTTGGGGATTTTTATAAGAGGCAAATACTGATTGTGGGAAAGTCTTTGTTTTCAATTTGCCACACACAAAGATCAAAAAAAAGGTGGGGAAAGGTATATATTTAAAGCACCAATATTAATGTGCTTGGCTTTGGTGTCTGAATGAAGAGGCTAAGCTCTCTGAACTCCATAAACAGATGCATGACGGCAGTCTATAAAATCATTAGCAACATGCAAAGAACAGATGGAGACTAGTTGTCGCTGTCATCTTCAGCAATAGGAACTGGAGGGCATCAGATGAAGCCAGAATTAGTGAGGTTTAAAAGAAATAAAATGAGCAGAAGGTTAAGGCATAGCAGGCCTGTGATCTCCTTGACAAGGAACACCGTGGGTGCCAAAAGTTCAAGTTGGTCCTAGAGCAAATTAGACACATTCATTTGAAGTTTTTGCATGAAAGACTGTTTTATTAATAAAATGAAATTATGTTCTCTCTTCAAAGAAATCCTAAGTGATTGTGGCTATTTTTACCAGTCAAGATAAAAGAAAAAAAATTGCTTAGCGTTTTAGGAATTCCCACTCTTAAGAATTCTCAGAAAGATGGCAAGGTGTTAGCAGCTTTGCAAACAGACTTTGCCTTTTGAAGCTTCATTCAATTTTGGAAGAAGGTCCCCATAAACTGATGGCAAATGAGATTGTAAGAATCTAAATGCAGAATAATAACCATCAGGTATAACAGCATGTGTAGTTTTTGGTAGTACCCCACTCAGTGTTCTGCTTACACTGCACAGACAAGTAGTTTTGCTAGACTTTAATAGAAATATTCTTATAGGTAAGCATCTTTTCTGCAACACCTATTTTGTTCTCGAACCTGCCAGCATATTTCTTTCACGTAAGCATCAGATCAAACGTAGAAAGCAAGCATTGGTTAATGTCTTTCCTTTGTATTTTTAATGTGGGGGAAACTCTCCATAGAGAAGATATGTTTACTACTTTACTACTACTAAAACATTACAGCTAGCCGCATGCTCCATTTGCCTATTGCAAGATTTTAGGTTAGTTTGGCAAACAAAACTAACCTATCATTCCAACTTTAAACTTTCCAAAAATCCCTCATAAAGCAAGTAAATGTAGTTTTCCATACAGTGTGTAGTGAATATGAGCTATTTTCCTCTCCGTTTGCTTTCTTCTATTTTTAGTTGGTATATGTTATTATGTTGGATGATCCAGGTTTGAGTGCTTTCTCTTTGTACAAAGACATGATTAGACTCTTCAAGTGAAAATGTTTTAAAATGAAACATAATATCAAATACTTTTACAGGTGAAAAGCCATCAAAGGCTTTCTAAGTTCTACATGTTTCTCATGTGTACAGTTATTTCGTCAGATGAGTGCTAAGTTATCAGAAATATAGGAATAGAAATGTGATGAGCATTACATATACAGTCATCACTATGAATTGAATGTTTTTATAGCCTCCAAAATACCTAAGCTTTGTATTTTGGGACTATCTGTTCCGTTACAATATTATTTAATATTTTCATCTCCATTTGACACACTGAGGAAAAAAAAGAAGAAAGAAAAAAAGACTTATGGATTTGATTTTAATAGAATAAAGATTTGGTGCTTCCACTGCTTTATTATCTGATAACAAATCCTCAAATGTAAATTTATTTCTCCTAAACTTCAACATTTCTATTCTTCAAAGTGTGTTTGGGCTAGTCCCTGACATCTAACTCCATTTCACTTTGGCATCCATAGTCACTGTGACCTAAAGTTAGATCACCTGCTGGCTGACGTAATGTTAGCCTATTTTAGAAATAGACTATTCCTGTCAACACTAATCTTGAGTGTATGTGTAAGACTCAGATACATGCAAGCTTACTGTGTATGCATTACTAAGTTGTATTTTCTCAAGCAAACCTCACTAGGGAGCAATAGCTGTAAGCAACAGTCTGTAGTATGCATCTTTGTTATAGGAGTTAAATTGGGTGAATGCTGACAGGGCTACTAAACACTTTATTCAGATTTTTTAGAAACAGAATGTAGCTTCTTAATAAAGTTTTGTTCTGAGCCCACCCTGGAATAATTCAGTTGGATTTCCTTCAGAAAAACAAGAATTTGTACATTCCCTAATTATGATTCACTGCCCTTTCTTTGTACGACAGAACATAGCTCGAAAGTGATAACTCTCCGACTCAAAACCACTGATACTTTCTGCTTGGAACATACATTTTAAGTGAAAAATGTTAACCAAAGCCACAGTCAGATAAAGCAGACTTGACTAAATAATGTATTACAGTGGTTAAAAGCCATCCTTGTTAAAACACACATTGTTGGAAAGAAGCTGCAGCTGGTAAAGGGTACTAATGGAAATATGTCAATCACCAAAGGGTAAAACAATTTTTAAAAGCATTTTAGAATATAATTGGTATCAAAAGAAACCTTTATTGGATTCTTTTCTTGATACAGATGGTCAAATCCTGAATAGTGATGCAAAAGAGGCAAGAAATAACAACAGTTTCTGTCCTATATTTGGAACAAAACAAGAACACGCATGCAGGAGGCAGATATTGAGGGAATAGAATGCTCACCATTTAGGAGGAAAAAAGGTGATAGCACTTACTGAAACTGGGATTTTTCGTAAACCACAGATTCAGAAAATCTATGTCAGAGACTTTAAAGATACTAGATGAGCAACAGTGTTATTTTTTCACAGATCTCAGAGAACCAGGGAAACTCAAAGCTGGTTAACCACAGGTCAAGCAAAGGCATAATAAATGTAATATTTAAATAGAGATTGTTAACAAACAATTTAAGATTAAAAATGTAAGATATGTCCATCAGCATGACTTTGAGAAGTATTTTTTGGTAAACAAATCTGTTATCTATTTCATAGAAGTACAGGTTTGATTGATAAAAAAAGCTATATTGAGCAGTAATTTTGTTTTTAACATAATTTAATATCGAATGACCTACTAACGTGAGTCACGTGGGTCAATTGCATTATGTAGACTTAACAAAGGTGCGTGTTTGACTCGCTGGCCATTTTTAAAATGTATTTGTCAATGGAGATTTGTTAATGAGCAAATTTTTTATTAACAGGGACCCAAGAATTTCTTCCATTAATGGTATCTGACATTTTTATAAAAACTCTAAATGCTAAAATCTTTGTGAATAAGGTTTGCTGATGAAACAAAGACTGATGATTCAGAAGATAGTGAGGGCACGTTACCGTTGTTAAATGATTTGAACAACAATTTTGTCAGAATCCAGAAAAATGCATTATAAAAACCACGAAAGACAAAAAAAAAGAGACAGGATCAGGGAGAGGGTGTAGGTTAATATGGCAGCATGTAAGAATTCTGTGAGGTAGAAATAGAACCAAGACGTAATGAAGGCACCAGCATGAACATGAGGTGTCTGTGGAGTTTTGTGGGTTGAAAGGTTAGTATAATCCTTTGATATCCAAAAAGAAAGGGCTTATTGAAGTGTTCTTTCCTCTTATTAAAAACACCACAAATCTGTAATGATAATTCTTGTTTTAACAGTCCCCAAAGGCCTTTCAGATAGCAGAAAAGGGTGTCACAGAAGTGAAATAGACTTGCGATGTGACATTCTGACACAGTATAAATTCAGTCCAGCCATAGTTTCCTTGCCGTGTTTGGTGTGCTGACAGGATCAAACCCACAAACACAATGGATTTTCCACTTGAAACAAGAAAACATGGATTAGGAGATATAGGCTTGGACACCTTTGATTTTTCCTTTGCTCACAGCTTGTAAATTCTAAGATTATTGCAATAATTTTTATGGAGGAAAATTACAGTACCAGTAATTGTCAGTATTTTCAGTTGATGTACAGATCACGTCTGCAGTACTTAGTCTAGAATGGCGCAAGGAAGCAAGATTTCTCTTTCTGTCATAGATGGCATATGTATTTTGTGATCACAGATCAATCAGAGCAGCTCTTTGAGCCTACATACTTCTTCGGATAAAAGAGAGATGAATGCTATATGGAGAGTTCAGGATAAACTTGTTATGATAGGAGCCAAGCACTTCCCATTGGGGTAAATCCGCTTATTTACTTAGCAATTTAAATTTCTATTTAGATACCTGATTTTGGGAATGCAAATTGTTAAAGTTTTGACTTCAGCGTATTGGGTATGAATGGTTCTGTTAAAAAAGTCTATAAATACAATGGTCTAAGAATAGTGATAGTGTGGCTAGGAGACAAAAGATACTGCCCTTTGGATTATGTGCATACTTCTCTCCCTATTCTTAATGGCTGAATGAATCAATACAGAGTTATACAAAATGGTGGGCTACCTCTTCTCTGCCTGATCCTTGTCTGAGGAGTGCAGATAATCTCCGTCTGGGTGACTTCTTGATGTCAACATCCCCTAAGCATGCTGTGGTGTAGTGCTTTTATATTGTTTCAAAACCCCACAATACTTATCCCTGTTAGCTCTTAATATGCCATGATGTGATCCATATGTAAATACCAAATAATAAGCCCAAGGAACTTTATAACAGTTTTGTTTTGCTCATCAGCATGCACAGACTGGAAGTTGTACGTGTTGGGTCAAATATGCGTGGTATTTGTGGGAGAGAAACTGTAATTAGAAAGAGAGCCCCTAAGGCACCTCTAAACACCCCTAAGGCATTCCAGGCTTGTGAATAGTGATCCCTTACCCCAGGACCCAATTTACAATTTTGGAGGTTTATTATAAATTTAAATTACATATAGCACTCCAAGTATATTTTTCCTTCTCATGGTAATCTTCATCTTTCTTGCAGTGTTACTGAAATACCTATTTCATTTAACTGCTTAGGCGTATGGCTACTAGGAACTCTTAGTGGAGAAGCTGAAGTTTTCTGAGCACTTACAGTATGCTTGACATACTAGCAATTTCTGCTGAGTTATGTTCTACATAGTTTTTGAATCATATTCCACAGCAGTCAGCAATATCTGTCATATTCTTCATATCTATGTCACAGTTATTGCTGACTTCAAATGAGTAATATTTAGGTAAGTTTCTTTGAGAAATTCAGGTGAAAAGCTCCAAAAGATTCACACTGTAGCAGTTTCATCTTCTACTAATGAGTCATTATTTTTTATGGAACTCTAATGAACAACAGCAAGTACATATAAGTTGTAACTGAGTTTACAAAGAAAGGAAGTATTATAATTTCTTTTTCTGTGCCCATCTAAAATCTTGCTGACTTCCAAGGACAGGCTTTTTCTTTCTTAATTGAACTAAAGAAAAATTGGTTTTAGAAAAAGATATTTCAAAATAACTGTCAGTATATGTTAATGTCAACAAAATTGCTTGTGAAAGCAATAATTTAAAACATGATAGGCTTTAAACAACAGAGATCATATGTGATATGCAATCATCAGCTTCAAGGAGCAGAAATCAAAGATTTTTCAAATAATTAGAAATTGGAAGTGGAAATGATCTATTTAGGTCACATTTTTTTTCTCTGTGCATAAATTCTTCAACGTTAATATCTTTGTTAGCTGCAAATATTCTGTTTCTTGGGAGAGTTTTACCTCAGCCAGCCTTTACATTTACCTTTGCATGCCAGCCTTCCCATGTTTTAGGCTGTACAGCATTTTCATCTGGGAGGTTGAAAAATGATGAGAATATTTGACTTTTACCCTTATCCACCACTTCTGCATAGTCCCCGGCAGTAAAGGATTCCTGATTTCTCTGTTATACTGCTATACCTATCTGCCAGTCTTCATTACAGCAAAGGACAAAGTGAAAATGTAAGTGTAGAGCATATTTTAAATTCAATAGAGATTATTTTCCTTCATCACATGTATAATTGCTGGTAGGTTTCTTTGAGCCCATATTTACATCTCTATAACTAGTCCTCTCTTAAAACTCCCAGGCAAAGTTGAAGTAGTCCGGAAGTTAGAAGTGGAATACTATCTTAATTGTTTGGATTAATTCATATATACTACTTTATATGCTGATGAAGAGGAGTTTTAGGGAAAGGTGCAGGGTCTAATCCTTGCTAATGTCAGAGCACCTCTAAAGGGAGCAGCAAATCCTTGCTTTTCTAGGCATGAGCCCTTTGACCTTGGTAATAAGAGTTTACTTGGATTGAGTTGTGTCATGCTGTTCTTCACACTAGAGCAAACTGAGTTCAAGTATATTATGTATTGCAATGTAACATGGAGATAGCTGAGCCAGATTGAAAAATGGCTGAGAGTATACACTTACAGCAACATTAGCCTTCAGCTGGCTACATTATAGCCTCAAGTTTCAAAGTGGTCCCTCCAAAGTCAGTGGAACCATTTTTCTCATTAATGTAGTGATTAGCACATTGTGATTATTCGGACTGTAACATTGAATTATCTCTCTGGCTTCAGGCAAGGAGTTCAAGAGTCCAAGCACAATATACCTTTAGGATATGACTAATGGCAAAAGGGAAAAGGTAATTTCTTACCACTGTTGTGTTCTTTTTCAGGCCCAGACATCGATGAGACCAGCCCTCCCCAGTTTCAGACAGTCGTGGTGAGGTGTATGAGCTGACAGAATCGAGTGCGCTGTGGTCATACACTCCTCTGCATGGGATAGGGATACAGTATGAATGGGTTTCATCTGCTTCTGCTAGCTTTTTGTCAGAGGAGCTTCCCTCTCTCTGGAGAACTGTCAGCACCCAAACCTGACAAGAACAGCTGTTCTGAAATAGTCCACGTTTATTTTGCTAGTTGGAAATTTCTTACCTCTTAAACATACTTTACCTTCTCTGTGAACCTGAAATGATTCAAGTGCATTAATTTAAAGGTGCTCACAAACATATCATGCCTTTTGTATTAAAAATAACAAAAGCAAACAGTGTGAATGTAATGCGCTATAGCTGTCTGGTTATACTAATGCAACATATTGTGCTTATCAGCTCCTGTTTGGCTTGTGACAATGACTAGATTAATTAGTGTAATGGTGCTGTATTGAAGGAGCTGTGGATTATTTGGGTTGCGGAAAGTGAATGTTATTTGTGCAAGTACTGGGATTAGGAAGGCTGTGCCAGAATGATTAATAGGAAACTAGACCAGGAGATTTTGGGCAAGACCTCTTTGAGAAATTTAGCACTTTAGTCCCTTTTGCTATCCATGCATACAGGCATCCCATTCCTTACTGAAACAGAGTTACGGATCTGATACAGCCTTGGTATTTCTGTATGTCTCACTAAATATTTTAAAGAAGTGCCCTGTGAAGATGCAATGGTCCAAGTGTAAATGGGAGCTCCAAAACAACTCAGAATGACTGGGTACGTGCCTCAGGCTCCCAGGCCTTGTTTTCAAGTGAAAAATATAGAGTGAGGCTCTCAGATATCCTTTTCTTTCATGTTCCATGCTTAGGGCCATAGCAACTAAAAAGCCTTGCTGCACTGAGACTTGAGATAAGCTGAGGGAATATTAAATAAGCCAGTATGCAGAGATCACTGGGAGTAGGTAGGACTTTGAAAGCTCCAGTTTACGAAAGTAACTGGGAAATTGTGCTGGTAGCTAAAAGATCAAGCATCCAACTTATCAAAGGTTACATTTGAAGTTTTGGGAAGTAAAATAAAGAAATTCCTTGTTCTATTTCAGTGACTTCTGTGGCATATTTTCTTTGGCCACCGCGCTTTCCTTAATAACAGCTGATTTTTGTGCAGATAATTTTTAGCAGTACTGCATCATACAAGATGATTCCATAGTAAATGTTCTGCAAACAGTGTGTTAAATTGATTTCTTGTCCCTACTTGAGGTTGATTAAATGTAAATTTCAAGTTCTTGATCTAGTAGATGTTGGCTTTGTGCCCTGGCTCAGGTTAGTGTGTTTCTTCTAAAGCACGCTTCAGCTAAAAGCACCAGTCTTTCTTAGTCCTCTGCATTCACGTTGTGAAAAATATTTTTCTTGCTGGAGCAAGGCAGCAACTTTATTGCATCATGGATTCTTTCATTTGGTGTGTGACACCTAACAACTCTGTGCCTCAAACCAGCTTTAACATTGTGCTGCTGATCTAGAATACAGACTTCAAATGAGTTTACAGGCAAGAGTTGTAGCAGGATTAATGAAAATCAATTATGTATTCTTCCTTATTTTGGCAATTGTGATTGAATAGGGTTTTTTCCCATTTTTGGGAGCAGTAAAAAAATAAATCTGTAGAGAACGAGGCCTTTATGTAGTTTCTTGTGGAAATCACGTTTATTTGAGAAAAAATTGAAGATTTTTTTTTTAAGTAGACAAAAACAACTGAAACCCAGGGTTATTTCTACTCAGCAAAATGCCAGGCATTTCTCTGTTTATTTATAGGTCAAGTCTGAAGGAGACGTCGAAGCCAGGGAACTTTCCTCTGGCTAGATCCCTTATTTGTCCAGCAGTTAAACTCTGCTTGCCTGTCTGCACTGTGAATAGCCTGATTTCAGTGGGAGTATTTATAGTACCTAAAGTTAAATCATGAGTGAGCTTTGCAGGATTGGGTCCTTCAGAGGCAACTGGCAGTTTTAAAATGCATTACTCCAAAATGCACTCAAGAGTTCTCCGTGTTGTGCTAAGTGTGCTTTATTACACCAAATTAATCTAGTTACAACTAATCTCTTAGAGCTTGATTCTGTTCATCTTTATTTCAGTAAGTGCAAAGTCATTGCCTGAATCAAGTTGGGGTGTTTGGCTTTTTTATTCCTTCATCCTTAATTATTACATAACCTTTAATACAGGATTTACAGAATAGAGAGGTAGGTCCAGCGTATAAATTGGATTACTCCTCCTGAAACCTGAGGAGTTATAACTGTTTACAGTGCCTAAGAATCTGTCCCATAAACTTCACTGAAAGGCTTTCTGTAATCCGGCAGTATAATTAGACTGGAAGAGCTATTTTCCAGGATTGTTACCACCTGAAAATGAATACTCTCACCAGGGCATCGTTAGCATAATAACAAAGTCACTTCTCAAGGACACTGAAAATCCAAACACTCTGCACTGTTTGCATTGCTCAACAGGACAAGTACAGTTAATATATTGTTTGTCTCCTGTGTGACTTGTGTAGCGAAACTGGCCTATTAACTATAACAACTTGTAGATATTTCCCTAATCAAAAAATGAAACTGATGTCTCTGGCAGTAGATAGCTATGCAGCTAGCAAGAGAAACACTCATGCCTTTTGACAGAGAGGGCAGCTTTTCAGTGTACAGCAAGGGCTTTACAAAAAGCAAATAATTTATAAACAGCAAAACAATTTATATTTGTAGATAAAGAGAAAGATCACTTATACTGAATAAGCTAGAGAAAACTAAGCATATATCTTTTAATACAGTTCATCAGCAGTACATTAACGAGCAGACTCAGCCTTATGGAAATGCAAAGAGACTGCCTGACTTCAGCAGGGCCTTGATTGATCCTGTTATCCTTATATCCTTATCCTGTGCAGGCTTTCATGGGAGGAAGGAACCACCACACGTACAATATTCAGGCATACACAAAATCACATTGTACCAATGGGGCAGCCCCACTCATATGATCAAATGAATGCAGACATAAAATCAGGATTCAGGTAACTACTCACATCCTGGCAATGGCTATGGGATTGTTTGTGATATATAGACAAAGCCCATAGTAAAGATGAGGCACAGACACATGAAGAAGTGTCCCGAGAGGCACCATGGCTCAGGTGGGTAAAATATCTTCTGCAGCCATGAGATCTGCTGCTAAGCCTTCTGTGATCGCAGTGAGGAGAACAAGAAGGAGCAACTCCTCTGTGTCCCGTATTTGTGGAAGTTGTGAGCATCCTCTTTGTCTGCCTTGCCAGGCACGGTGACAGTCTGCCAGGCACTGATGGGTGCTACTTGCCCCAGTCAGCGGCGAAGCCAGCACTGAGGGCAGTGGAGCCTTCTCCTCCTGCCTCCATCCTGCTCTGTCTTCTTGCTGAGGGAAGGGCAAGGGTAGTCCCTGAGCTTTGAAAGTCTCCCTGAGCCTTCTACAGGCCTTAGGAGATGTGTGGGAACAAAGTCCTCTCCAGGGTGTTCCTTACTGCTGCAGGCTTGCCTGGTAAGACTTCACATCTCTCCTTGGCAAGAAATCAGGTATTACTAATATCTATGGAGGTCTGGCCGCTTTCTTCCTGAAAGTCCAAGTAGGACTTCCGTTATTTGTTGGTAAAGATAAGAAAGTGCTTTCTCATGATAGATCATGTCAGTCCACGCCACAAGACAAACAGAATCACTGCCAGCTCTTGTGTGTCTGTGGTTATCAGATCTACGCAGAGAGCGGGGGGGCTGTTGCAGCGCAGAGTGACAGACGAGGCCTGCACGCTCTCCTCCCACCCCGTCCTCTACCTGGGCACTATGCACAGTTACTCCCTCACCCCAGCACAGCGGTTTTCTCAGGCAGGGTACAGAGACATCCCAGCAGCAGAGCAGCAGCTAGGAAGAATATTACAACGGTGAGCTCTGCGGCTTTCTGTACAGATATGACTTGTTGCAACACATCTCATTTTACATCCACGAAATGCTTTATGCCTGTGCTTAAAATAGTAGCTCAAGCATGAAGACGTTTGTTTTACATCTGTTGTGCATATGAATGCAAACACTGGTCTTTAAAGGTAATTTTTACTAATGTGCTCACAATTTCGGTATTCCCTGTCTTGATGTATCATCAGAATGATACATCCAATGCCATCAGCGCACCATGTTTCAAAGCAAATTATAATATGTTGCTAGCGTGAAGCGTAAGATGTGCTTTGTTAAAAACCAGCTTTTATCTGAAAGAAAGGTTTTTCTCTCTAACATCAGTGACTATTTACAGTGAATAAAAATAATTATGCCTCTTGAAGTTATCTGGCCAAATTAATACTGTCAGTTTCTAGGAAGCTGTATCAGGAAATTTTGGGTTATTTCATGTTTCTCCATGCTAAGGTTTAATAAAATTTTGTCCGATTTTTCTGCATTTATGCTTTTGCAATGTTTCTAACTTGATCACTGAGGGCTAATCTCGTGCATAATGTATAAAGTTAAAATATTTTCATGTTATCCGTTTTTATCCTAGTTGAATTCTAGAATAGCTGTTCATCTGGTTAAATGATGACTTGTTAGGATTTCCGTATTTGCTAAGTATAATTTGGAACTTTCTATTTAAAAGTTACCTAATCTCCTAATGCAAATGTTTGTAATATTTTTAATCACAGATTAATTCTTCCAAGAGCCACAAAGAAGTAAATACCTGAGACATGTATGGCCGTTTTAAGTACAGAACATGTATGGTACTGAGATGAATGATAGGAACAGAATTATTTTATGTAACAAAATTATCAGAGAAGCTTCTGGTAAAGTAACAGTTGATAGACATTTGTGCTAAACTGAAAAAAAAATCTGCACTTCTGTGAAGTCTAGAGAACACTTTTAAATGTGAATTAATCTAGAACTGCTAGCCTCTAAAACTGGAGAGAGAAAAAGAGGGAATAGAGTGGTGAGAAGATGAAATGTTTTCCTGGTTGTTAGATTATAAAAGTGAACCTTCGTAGTCATTTAAACTGACTGGATGCACAAAATCCTGCTACCCATTTTCCACATCTTTCTCACTGGGAGTATAAGTGCTCAAAACTTTGTTTAAAAAAAACCAAACCAAAAAAAAAACCAAACAAACAAAACCAAACCAAAACCCAAACAAAACCCCCCAAACCCAAAACATTTATGTTTCAGGAAAACTCCTGTTTTCTCTCATCCAATGGATACAAATGTGGTTGCTAGTGCCAAAAGGATGTGAAAACGTTATTTTCTCTGCTTGGAAATCCTGAGGAGTCTTATGCTATGTATCTATTTAGGAGAATTGGAACACTTTTAAAGGCAGAGACCTCTGACATTATTAATACTGCTAATTAAATTTTCCTGTCAGGAAGGTTCTCAGACCTAATTTAGAAGGACCTCTAGGATTTGCTAGCACTGTGCCCGCTGTGTAGCTGTGCCAGGATGGGTACTCATTAGTGGCAGTATTAGCCTGTACTCATTTAGCAAGGAGCGCAGGATCCAACAGCACTCTGAGGCTTTATTTTCATTCTTTCTATCTAACCTGACCTGTACAAATTCGGAACAGAAATTTTGGTATCAAATATTTTAAAAGTACAACCTTTTTGATGACTTTCTGATATGTTAATGAGAAAATGGAGGGAGAAGACAGGCATTTGCATGCTTCAGTAAAATAGTCACCTTTTCAGCACTTTTTGTTTGCATTGCTTTCCTCACCTAACACTGGAGGCAGCTATTTTTATGAGGAAGTTAAATAGGCTAATGTGAACCGAGAGAGTCTGTTATAGATCCTCTGTGAGTGGCCCTTGTGAAGATCTGTAAAGTTGCAGAGAGCTCCCAAATCTTTAGTCCTCATGCATCTGCTCCAGCTCATGGTAAAGAGCTGAGACCATCCATATCAGTGCATGACGATGCTGTCTTCTACCTTCCCTTGTCTTCTCATATTGCTATAGTTACAGGTAATTTGTCGCCTGTGAGGGGCCTCCTATGTAATCTCAGTAGCTGCTCTGTTACCTCTTTTTTCTGTGGCACAGTGATCCTTTCCACAAAAACCCATAGCCTGGTACGCATTTTCAAAGTCACAAGGATCTGACGGGCTGAAAGTGCCTGGTTTGCAGTTTCCCCTTTTGGAACAGTTTCCTGACTGCTTTTTCTGTTTTTATGTATACCATGGGCAAGAGCTTGCAGCTCGACATGACCGTCATACTATGATAATATATTCCATTAAATCATTGTTTACTGCTTGTATTACCTTTGATTTTATTTTATTTTTTTTAAAGAGGGACAACAAATATAAAAGCTTTTTTTTTTTCAAGGGGAAAAAAAAACCCCTCCCAGTTATATAACGTGAAAGAGGGATTTGCACTTGTGCAAGACTTAATAAGAACACTTAAGTAATCTTGACCCTGTAGTAAGGAACAGCAGAAAGAATAAAAGTCAAAATTTTCCGGCAATGGGTGTTTATGTGCTTAACAGTATTCAGCTTCATAAGCTGTAAGAGAAACTTCTTTTGGTAGGTCTTTCATCTCTATAAACAGCTTACTGCAGCCATCACAGTTAATTTGATTAGTGGCACTCAGACATAAACCCAGTGAAACAGCAGCTTAAAAGCACTTTTGCAACCAGTGTCTGTATTTGGATCCGAATCTTTGTCAGAGCCACGCAGGACAGCTACTTCTCTCAAATTTCTGAATGTTTTTAGACTACTTTGAACACTTATGTACTCCAGGGAATGACGTATAAAGGGTGAGAGAGATTATCACCTGACAAAGCTTTCTTGAATTAGGTCACTGCAGGCTGTTTCATTTAACAGTTGTTCCTTTTCCTATACGCTGAAAAGCAACTCCCCTTCTCTGCTCTTGCATAAGATAGGGCAGTGTTTCTTGACATGTGAACACAGAGGATGCATGACTGTTGTGTCAGAGAAGGAAGGGTAATACTTTTTTCAAATACCCTAGGAAGGAAGGACAGGATTCTTGTTTTATATAACATTTGGATTCTGCATGTGCCGTGCTACTCCTGCAGATTGTCTTCCCAAGGGTATCAATAGCTGTTACAGTTAAGAAGGCTTTGTTCCTGTTTCTCAAGTTGAATAGCATGGTGTAATTACTTGCAGCATTGATGCAGCCCAGATATTCTGAGTCCTGCAGATTTTTAAATGGTAATTATGAAATGCAAACTGTTGTGGCAGAAAGGGAAGGCAGAGAAGCTGCAGGCTAGGGCAGCTTATTAGAGGAGTCTTGCAGTGAACAAAGATTGGAGCAATCGGTTTCCATGTTTGACATGCAGGTGGCAAAGGCAAATGGGAAGAGGATAGACTTCCCCCTCTCCTCTGTCAGGGAGGTAAAGATATAACATTCATTTCAAAGGTTGTACCGGGTCATATCTTGGTACAGTAAAACCAAGCAGAATTAGCTGTATCTTAATATCTGTATTTACATAAAGTAACAGTGTAAGGTTTTGATAATCATTGGTTTAGTGTGGCTGCCAAAACAATCAATAGTGAAACAGTTAAAGTGAAGATATTTAAGGACTGCCACTTGGTCTTACACCTGCTGAGCTAAATTCAAGCTGCTAGCATTAGTTGCTTTCAAAATGGGAAAAAAAATGAAATGGAAGTTTAACTTCTCTAAGTCATTGACTTGGCAAAATTTAGAAAAAGAGAAAACCAGGCAGCAGTTTATGTGACCAGATAATCATGTCTTCCTGATAAGATTTGAATTACAGATGCTGCAGAGGCTCTTGGCCCATGCAGGTTTAATAAGCACTAAGATGTGTTCCAGGAATCACGTGTATCTGGGAATGGATACATGCTATGGCATTATGGATGGCACCGTACCTGATCACTAAGTTTGATCTGAAAGCTTGCTGCTGTTTTTTTTTTCTTTACAATGTGTCCTTTCCCTAAATATTTAAAACTGACTTAAAAATGTTATGTACTTAATTGTATGCATCAATACTCCTCTGTCTCGTATGAAGGCAAGCATACTATTCTACTTACAATTTAATATTAACCAAACCAGTTAATACACTCAAAAATTACGGCAGACTTTCTCCTGATAGCATGAAGACCATACGGTTGTGTAAAATGTTTGTTGAACCTTTCTTTCACTAGAGTAAGCCATGGCTGCCAGCAAGAGAAGGAATGTAGTGCTTGCCAGCTGTTTTTTCCCTACCAAAAATTATTTGATCAAGGTACTTTATATAAATATGTTCAGGGTTCATATGAAATATGTTTTGGATACATTGGCCTGTTTATTTTAGATAAACAGGAGCTTTGAAAATTCCAGCTGTTTCACACTCAATGTGCCAACAGCAGTCAGGTGACAGAATGTCACTGCAAAATTGAATAAGGTGTCTTTAAACAAATTATTCAAGCTCTCAGATCAGCTACACCTTATCATCTGTCCCCAGGAAAACATGGGAAAGCAGTAGTGTCTAGAAGGATGATAAACTGAGATCTGATAAACAAAGGTGGGACGCCTTTTGAGGAGTGCCCTGTTCTATTGAAATATATGTGGATTTACACTGGTTTATTATATTGCAGTGAAACAAATCATTCAGGCCTAGAATCAATTAATAGTTAAACAAAGGCAGATTGTTGTATTATATTGGCCAATGATGGCTACTGTATATATTTGGATTCTGCTATTCAGCTCTGTTCCAGGGGCCTGAACAAATGACAGGGAAGTAGTGTAAAATTGCATGGCTGGAAGGACTGCTTAATCGGATACAGAGCCTCTTATCTCTAAGTAGCCTATGTGGGCTTAATAGGGCCCAAATGTTGTGACAAACACTCATGCAGACACCAGAGCACAGTGTCCTGATCTTTTTTTAAAGAGCTGCATACTCCAGTTCTGCTGACGTCAATGAACTGTGAATGTCTCAACTTCTTATAGATGACTTAGTGTGCACTGAAACAACTAATTGAGATCACCCAGTTTTTAACTCTGAGCCTTACAGAGCTCTCATGTAAGTAAAGACAACAATATATATTTTTGTCAGCTCTAAAATTCACAAGAATCCACTTAGTACGTAAAGGATTCTTGCGTGTTTGAGTGATTACCTCTTTCCAAACTGCTTGACGTTGTTGGCACAAGTAGCTGATTCTGCTTCTTGGGAGAAGGAGAAAATAGCCATTTCAGCATGGGTTTTGTGCCACCTATGTCATTTGTGGCTTGTGTATATCAGCGATACCACTAGATAGATGCAAAAGTATTGAAATCCCAAGAAGGAAGTGTCAAAAACTCCCAAGAGATTTCAAGTCGCATTGAATTCGGCTTGGATGTGTGTTTGTAGAGTGCTTAGATCCTTTTGGAAATCCCACAGTTATTTTCTCTTGGTGCTCATCATCTGCTGAGTACAGAAGCAGGTATGGTAAGAGAGGGACAGACTGTGACTTCTTATTCTTGCAGTCACTGATTGCATCAGAGGAGAGGTTAAATTTTTATAAGTCTGTGGGACCTGGCTTGCCTTTGTGCTCATAGCAGGGATCCGTGGGGTCTGTGTTAAGGCACAAGATACAGCATGGCCAATGTCTGCACTACGCTTACTAGAAGGAGAGAAGTCTTCTTTCTAGGACTCATAGTCTGAGTCCTTTCAAGGGTACTGGCTATCCACAAAAAAAAGACAAGAAGGAAATAGAATGTTTACCATAAACAGTGTTAACAAGCTTAACTAAACACTGCTGCTGCTGAGGAGAGATCCCATCAGACACCAGTTCTTCATGACTTCAGAAGCTCTTTCATTAGAACACTGAAAAATGGCTGCATTGAAATATATCTGGCTCTACCTACATAATCTATCCACCTATCATAGTTACGTATTGTAAAATTCAGGTTCAGCAAGTTCAGCAAGTAGATTCCTGCTTGCAAGTAAATTGTGTTTGTTTAAAAAGTTAGAAGTCGAGAGAAAGAAAAACATCCTGAAAAGGAAGATGTCTCCCAGAATTTTCCTGGGAGAGTTTGGAGAATTTCATGGTTGTTCTGTAAATGCTGCAAAGGAAATGGATGCCGTTTGTTAAGCTGACTAGAAAGTGCATTTTTCAGATGATTTTTTGTACTTTAAAACTGAGTTCTAAGATGGTACAAGCCAGCAAATTCAGGCAGCACATCTAAGAAAGCAATTTTTTCTCATTACAGAAAACCTGAAGCTAATCCAACAAGTATAAAAAGGCACTGCTTCTTTTGCATTTATAAAATGTAGAAAACTATTATACCAAGCAGACTAAAATCTGACACCAACTTCTTGATCTCTATCTCACAAACCAACAATGGTATCCATTCATTACTTCACCCAATATCTCTTTCTACCCTGTTAAATGGAAACTATTCTCCCACTGCAGTTATACTTCAATGAAAACTGTTTGAAAAGCACCTGCTTCAACACTTTGCTGCTTTATAATCAAGTAGAAAGCTCTTCAAAAGTTCTATATATATGTACTGTCCATCCATATATATATATATATATATAAATATATACACATAAATATAGTATCTGCCCCCTATGCTGCACTCACTGTCTGTTGGGTTCCCACTTATGAATTATGAGAATTCTGCATATGGTAGGGGTAAAACTACAAGATCTCTCACCCTGCAGAGCTGCTTCCATAAAAGGTACTATCTCTCAAATTGCAGGCAGAGTTTAAAAATTGCTGAAAGTTTGAAGATCTGGCAAATACCCATTTGTTGAACAGAAAATTTTACTTTTTATTTTTCCTTCTTTCTGATATCTGTTTTTCATTCTTTCTGTGCCTTGCAGAAAGTGTCTCTGTCCTATTTGGGTTTTATAGTTCCTAAGGCATTGAGTATCTGTATCTACAGTTGTGCATCACTGGAGAAAAAACAAAGGCTGTGGGGTTTATTTGTTTGTTTAAGCTATTTCCATACTCTTACTATTTCAGTTTAGGAATATGGAAATTGAAGTCTAATAAGGTTAAAGAACCTATAGAGAATCCTTCCTTATAAGGAAAAAGTTTAGTAACATGAAGTTATGGAAGTGCATTGTCATCACATGCTGGCCTACGGCATTTTTTCAATGAAATAGGAAATAATTTTATTTTGAATCTCAGAATGGCCACAGCAAAACACTCCTTAGAAGACAATCATACAACAGTCAGGCTATTTTACCCTTCCTCCTGCAGCAGCATGCTAGTATGTGACAGCCCAGTTGTCAGAAAACTACAGAAGTGGTGGTAAACTAGCTTTGTCTTCTGCAAACTCAACATTAAATGTAACTTTTCTGCACAACCCAGCACATAATACCTGGAGGCATGTAGCAGCAGCTGATTCTGATGATAATCTAAGGAGTTCCCTATTTAATTCGCCTGTTCAGTAGCAATAGTTAAGGAAGAGTCAAGCCCTGATGAACCTATAACGCAGTGCTGCATCGCTTTTAGTGAAAGCTGAAACAATATGCACCCATTGTGGAGCATATCTGAACATTTTGAGTTATTATTTCTACTCCATTTAGGGGGCTAATACCATGATCGAGGGATTCTATTCATCATGCATACACCAATTCTTGAATTCGGTTAGTAACAGGTTAGTTCTTGTTCATATTTGTTATAGCAGGGAGGTTTGGGAGGGGAAGGTACAGTTAACAAAGCACTGTCCTGTTGTTGCAATTGTTCTGTTCTTTTTTTTTCTTTTTTTCCAAGAGTGCTAGTCAATCTGTATTATAGTTATGCAGGAGTACAGTGTGACTGATGCATTTCTGAGAGACTTTTCGTTTCAGAAAGTTAAGAGTATAGAGCAGTAGGTGGCATTTTAGTGAGGGCTCTTCCCTCAGCTCTGGATGAAAGGCCGTTCTTTATCGGAGACCTCTTGTGCCACGCTGAAGTCACTGAGAAGTGCCCTATGTGAAGGTGCGTTGTACAAAACTCTGAGCTCTGCACTTTCTTGTTTCCTCTTTCTGTTCCACTAAAACCAAGCTCAAACATCGTTTCATTTGTATAGTGCTCTTGCTACTCTCATCATCTCTAGAAAAAGGTGGGAATAAGAGTATTTGAAGCAGTTTTATGCACAGGCTGGATTTCCCATAAAAGTCGTAACGGGTAACTTCCCTGAGCTGCAGCTGGCCAGGAGAGCTGCTGTCACCAACGCGTTTCCTCTGTAATGACCCTCCTCTCTCTGAAGTTGTGCTGCTTTTTATACCCAGATTCCACAGTAATTGTTACGGTTAATTTCGTGTAGCAGTGAGCAGAAAAGTTTTGTTTACATAACATCAAGGCTTAGCAGCCCTTGTGGTGTTTGTCATCCATGACACTGATTTCACATCTCATCTGTTACATAAGTGAAATGTGAAAACAATCATATTTTTCTAGCATATCAGGGATAAAATGGCTTAGAACCGACAGGAATGGCTGGGGTTATTTTTAATCTTCTGTGTTAGTGTAGTTTACCAGCCAAAGACTGGAATCACTTTCCTCTTGTCACAGGTTTATAGTAGTAGTAAGTGCAAAAACTACAGATGTGCTACAGCTCACAAACCCATTAGTCTTAAGATACTATTCTCAATGGCAGGGTTGGTTTTTTGTATTTATTTTAATATAGCACCCTCAGGCAGATTCAGAGTTTTTTGACTGCTGGCCTTGCAAATGATCACAACTGACCAAATTCTGTTACTCAGCCACACTGAGTAAAATTCTGGATGATGTAGATGACATCAGTATCGCTGCTTGACATACTTTCTATTCACCATGAACAACAGTATGGGGGTTGGTACCTGATTTCTAGTGAGTAAAGATACTTGATTAGAAACAAATTATGTTTCTTTTATTTTGCTCTAGAAAAGGCAAATACTTGGAAGGAAGGGAAAAGGACAAGGCTGTGCTGTCCCCTATAGAGTACAGCGTCAAATTACAGTCAACAGGCTGTTCAAAGATTCTGAAGAGAAATGAATTCATAGTACAAAAATGCCTAAGAAAGTGACTGTCCTGTCAGACCAGAGTATAAGATAAGAGTGGTGAAGCTAGGTAGAGAGAAATTGCCAAAGAATTATTTGTGAGTTATGCTTTGAAATGAGTCAAAGACCTAGGGTTTTGGGTTGGGGATTTTTGGCATCTGTTTGAGAGGACAATGGGCTTTGATTCTGATACGACTTCCATTGTGAACATAATCATTATAACTCACTCGATTGCAACTCTGAGAATTATTAGTTCCTTAGGACAATGCTTTGATGAAGTTTGGAATGTAGCTTAAAAAGTCTGTAAGATAATTTTATATTTTACTTTATAGGCTTCAGATTACATATCTGGCGCAAGCGTCATAATGAATTTTAGGAGAATCAGTTTGGTTGCATACCTAAATACAGTTAAACCAGAGAGCTCCAGGCTTGCCTTTATGACTTTATATATCTATTATACATCAAAGGAACACAACAGTTGTGCTGCGAACCAAGAAAATTCACAATTACAGAAAAAAAAAATAACACACATCTACTCAGCAAAACCACAGTGCAGCTCAATAGAAATTAATTAAGCAACTCACTCTGGAATCCTTATAAAGACAGAACTCCCACTGGTCCAAATTCACTGTTAGCCTAGAATAGTCTGGCTTCATGAAAGCTGAATTTATCTCAAGATTTAAATGTTGGAAAGCAGTTGAAGTTTCACATGAGCAAGGATTACAGACTAAGGCACTAGACTTGAGCAGGACAAATTTCTTCCCTCATTTTGGGAGGTAATCCCATTGTTCTTTTCCTTTCAAAGTTGTAGAAGAGATAAACACAGACACTTAAAAAGCTAAATATGCTAAAGGAGGATGCAAAAGTCATTATGCTATAGGGACTTGGATTAATCCAGATCTCTGTCCATTATTTAGAGACAGTTTAGGCCACTACCCTAAATTCATTAAAAAGAGAGTGATATATCTTTTCAGATTTAGGCGACCTATCCAATGACTTTTGAGGAACATCAGCCGATGAATCAAGGTCCAGATTCTGCCCATCCACGTAACTATGTAAACAATGGTCAAATTCTACTGATGAAAATACATGGGCAACTTGACTCTTGAGTATAATAAACTTGTCTTTCTAAAATATGCATATTAAGATGTGAAGATATCTGTCATTAACTGCATACAATTCATCTAAGGCTGACAAACTCTGTTTTCATGGTTGAGGACAACTCATTAAAACTTACGAAAGTCTGGCCTGAAACACATGCTAGAAAAAAAAAAGAAAGGCAGTGAAGATTTATGGAACATGTATGACATTCACAAATGGTTTCAGACATTCAAACTTGTAACTGTGCAGCTAATTGAAGTTATTTGACACTTAGGTTTTTCAGTTGTCTTTGGCAGTAGTTCCAAATTTTATTTTTTATACAGAATTAGTCACTGTTATAGGAAACAGTGATTGAGTGGTGCTGTTAAGTGTGATGACAGAAGCATCACCTGAAGCCTGTCATCTTCAGTTGGATTTGAAATCTTATATTCTAGATGTACACAGGCATTAACTTCTCCTTTCTATCTGATATGTTCATCTGAAGTTCAAAAGAAACACTTTATTACTATTTTTCTTCCTACCTCTCCCTGAAGATAAAAGAGTGACGCTATAGAACCTGTTCAAACAAGGAAATCCTAGTATTCTGATTTAGTGATGAAACCAAGGTGTCTTCACATCCCATTTCTTGTTCCATGCAATATATTTGTTTAGGATTTATAGGCATCTGACAATCTGACAGAAGCAATAAGTCTATCTGGAATCCTAGATAAATGGTCTTACAGATTTTCAGGCTGTACACATGGGTTTTACTCCCATACTGAGCACTTAAATGCTCGTATGAGTGGAATCAGATTCAGACTTGAGGCATTGACCTTACTGCACCTGCACTGCAGGACACACATGATCACATGAGAGACAGATGCGTGAAGTCCTATGTAATGTGATGTGACTCTGTAGATCCCATTCTTCCATTTGCTAAGAGTCTGAGCAAATAATTAATTTTTCTTATAAAAAAAAAATTCAAGACATATTTGTTCTTGCCATTTCAGAGGGTTCTCTTAAGTGACAGGACATTATATGCCCACAGAAAACCAGAAAAATTGTGCTGCAATAGTTGTTTATCTACGATTCCACATAGTCAGAGCAGAACGCCTTTATGAAAGAGTACCATTTAATTTCTTTCAACATAGTTCACTTTTCATGCCATTGCTGGAGAGAGAAAAATCCATGTGTGATCCACCTTTCAATATTACATCTTATTTATTGCATTTAGCTAACTGATATCCAGAGACCTAATAGTGAGAAAAATGACATAGAACAGGTTATGGAGCTAGGTACCACAATGGATAAATTGTTTTTCCAGTTATGTCGTTGAAATTCCTTTAGAAATCAATGAAGTTAAAGATGGGTTGCATGGGTGTGACTGATGGCAGGACATGGCCTATTAACTCTACATTAAAGAAGGGAATCATCTGAATACCTCTAATTAGTGTGGCTGCTGAAAGCAGAGAGGGACCTTAGCTACTGCTGTGGAGTATAAAAACAATTTTTCTGGTTTTAAACCTACCTCTCAGCAACAAAAAGAAAGGAACAAAGCCAATTTTGTCCCTGAAAGGAATAAAGAAGCATCTATTTTGATCAAACTTTACTTCCTGTTTGTGGAAAAACTGATGTTTCTGGCCCAAGCAAATAAATGAATACACGTTAGCTTAGAGATATTGCCAAAGCCTTAACCCTAAAAATATGGGCCTGTCAGGAAACAAATGGCCTCTTCTAAAGCTATAATAATGCCTTTTTTTTTTAAATATTCCAAGCCTCAGAGGTGCTGTAGATTCCAAAGGAAAGCATCAAAAGAAACTATAAATAGAAAATAAACCATAACACAGCTGCAATGAAAGGACTTCTTTTTCTCAGTTTTAATGTATGCTAAGGTTTGAGAGCTGTCTTAGTCTTTTCACAACAAGCCTTACAGGATTACTATCCTGAAGAAGCATTTTGCAATCCACAGGGTCTCTTCTGGGTACTTTTCTTGAATATCAATAAGATACTTCTATTTCATGGAATAAATTTATCTTTTAGATTAGTAATGGAAGTACAGATAAACTGTGAAGTACTGGATCTTAGAGATTCATAGTTCAATGTTTTGACATGACCACATGCAATAATTCAGAGAAACCCTGGAAAGAGGGCAGGCAGCTCAAGCATCTTCAAAGGCGAGTCACATCTTGAATTTCCAACATGTTAAGAAACATAGTTTCTTAAAGGTAGTAGTTAGAGTAATAGGCCACAACATAAATTTATCGTTTGTATGTGAAAGTGTTATTAAAAATGTTTCACAGCTACTTGTATTGTTTTCTCTATCGTCTGATTTATTTCTTAAAACAAGCCTCCAAAGTTTCCATAAGAATCAATTAAAAATGCTAAGCTGATCTCCCTTAATCATCAGGGTGGTTTAATGTATCTTTTAATCAGTAGCATTCAGACTGACTGATACTGGAATAACAAAGCATCCACTAGCATTCAATTTTAAGGAATTCTGTAATTATTTATAGTTTATGTGCAGAATTAGCTATTATTAATGGTTGTCTTTGCGAGATTGCACATGTTTTACAGTCTGTACGTTGCATCTTTAACTGGCTAGCAGGCCATAAACAAAATACAATTTAAGCCTGGTCTAAGTCATCCAGGCAGTTGCAGGTTTCTGTTCTGAGAATCTTTTCTAATAGCATCTGGCTGCTTGGGAGTTAGCAAGTATTTCAGAAATAAGGAGTCCAAATTTTGCAGTAGCATCTACATTTGGAGCAGGTTGCTACTGCCTTCTTCATTTGCTGTTTGGTCCTTGGTTTTAGAATAGGCAGGATCACGGGAAAAAGCAGTCAGTCAAACTCTGCCAGAAGTAGCAGGAGCCAAAAACATAGTACAATCCACCGTGGCACCCCCACAAATGGGATTATTCTCCCTCAAATTGAGTACTCAGGGGCGATGACACAGTTTACACTGGAGATGGGAAAAATCCTTTATCTCAGGGAAGTCCTGTCACAGTTGCTGCTGGAACATGGTTTACAATATGAAAATGCTGGAGAAGCCTCTGTTTTTCTAGCAAAATGTGCGTGGTTTTGTCTCTGCGATGCGGACTGTTTTATCGCAACTGATTCTCTCAGTGTTCCTTATGGATCTAAATATTTATCCAACACTGTCTTGCTTCAGTGTGCCTCTCCTCTAGATCTGAGGTTTTTCTCTTTTGTATCAGCTTGGTTAGATGCACAGGTTTTCTTCCCGTTTCTTGTTACTGGATGTTATCTGAAGCCACTTGAGCCTTTCTTTATGTGGTTTATTTCATACTGCTTTTTTTTTTCTCCCAAATATCTGTCTAGCATTTGGCATTTAGGTTCTTTGCTACTGACAGTAACTCAAGACAAGATAATGTTTTTATTACAAATTACTTACGCAAGGGTAAAGGAATGGAAGGTGCAGAACGAGGGGAGAATGCTATTGTGAGCTCAGATTTCATTGCCTGGAAGAAAAACCACGGTTACATATTGCCTCTGAAAAGCACTCAGGCAAGAACCGTATGTAGCAGAAATGCTTGCATATGGTAGCAGTGATGTTACAATGTAAGAATGATTTTATTAAGTAGGCAGAAACCTTCATATAAGTTCTAATACCACCTAATACATTTGAATAACTAAGTGTAACGTGAGTATTACAGATTTCTGTGTATTTTTTCAGACTCATAAAACCAAATAGTAACCTCAGGCTTTGGTACAGTGAGAGGTGGGAACCCTGAGCTCTTACAAAAGTAGGTAGAAAAGTAGGAGGAAATTTCATGAGAAGAAGAATACTAAGTTCTGGATTTAAAATCGCTACTGCAAAGGGAATGAAGAGAAAAATCTATTTTGATCTTATTATGGCTTGACAAGACTTTGCATCATTGAAATATAAGATGGACTAATTGCATTAAAGCAATTACATTTTGGGTTTTTTAGTTTGCTGTGAAACTAATTATAAAACAGCTTTTAATAAAACATTCTGTAGCAAAGCCAATGTATTTTATGTTGTCTTTGTTACAAAATGAATAATCTCTTGTGCTGTAGTTTTAAATTCTTAATCACATTCTTTGTTTAAACTCTAGGAAAGAAATCAAGATGTTATTTTTTTATATATATATATATATGACTGCCTCTTTCATGGGGTTTTATTTGTGAATAGTCCAGGGATATGATGAAATACTTTCATTAATGTAGCCTGGGTGATAATATACAAGCCTTTTCTCAGTAGTGGGGTCGGTTTAACTGTGACATTACGAGGTATCTGCCTATAACATGCCCTAAACTCTAAGTCAGTGATCTTTTCCTAGCACTCCATTGAGCCTTATCCCTAATTGTGTTCATCTCTATTAAGTCTCCAAATTGACATACATCTTTAAAGAAAATCACTGGTTCTCGGGGTAAGCTACAGTCGACATGATTCTTAAAAATAATCTCAAAGATAGACCGATTTTCTACTGACCAAACCAGAGACATAGAAAAGAGCTAAAACATATTGACAATTTCAGCTTTGAATTCTTAGCCTAAGGCTTTAAAAAGTTATGTTGATTTAATTACTCAAACTCCACAGCTTTTAACAGGAACTATATACATAAAATCCTTCCCAATCCTTTGTAGATTAGTCAGAGCATTTAATGAATGAAGAAGAAAAAGAAATGTACACATATATGCAATTTATTTGGTTTTTTTTTCTCTCTCTCAAGTTGAATGTCAGTAAGTGTTGGAGTACCCATTCAGAGACTTTGTAGGACATCTAATATTTAGAAAGCAGAAACTCCTCACCAGGATCGGGGCAAGGCAGAAATTTTTGCCAGTTCTTGAGTATTTACCTCAAGGCCTTCTGATCTTTGGTCCTCTCAAAATTGTAGTTTATCTAGAAACAACCTAAGGGCAAATGTATGGGAAAATAATTCAATATTTGGGGAAATCTAAACGTGAAACCATGAGGAAATCGAGTAAGATATGGATAAATAATCTTATCCTGCCCTCTGACCTGAAGATCTGTGAAATCTTTTCTGTGGAGATGCGAAGTAGAAGAGAGTGTGTATAAAGATAATGTAATGCAATTAGCTTGTCTGAGGCTGAGCAAGTTTTCCAGAGGAGGAGGAGAGGATGATGGTGTGTATGGCAGCCAACAGATGAAGGTTAGGTGTTGTGTGCAAGGAGGATGAGAGGTGAGATTTGCAGCATGGGAGGTCAGCAGAGCCCACTGCGGAAGTAAGAGGAGGACTGGTAAGAGTTAAAGATTGTTGGCATTGAGGCTGTCAGACAAGAGGTATACAGGAAAATGGATTGTCAGGAAAAGTAACATAGAACAACATACAGTGAGGATAGTGAAACCGAAAATTAATCCTGAAAGAACAAAGATAACTGTGAAACAAAAGGTCAACTCTTAAAAGCTATAGTTGGTGTGTAATATGACAAAGAAAAGACACCTAACAGGTCATTAATACAAACTCTCAGAGCAGGTAACTCAGCAGTGTAGGTGGCAAATGGAGACCAAGGCTGAGGAGCCCAGTGACAACACAGCTATGTCTAATTGGATCGGTGGAGCAGAGGTGTCGTGGTGCAGGCTCTTCAGGCAGGAGGTTTGTCTGGGTTTGCTTTTCTTCCTGAAGTGTGTTTAGTGGAATCCGCTACTTTTCAATTCACAAAGATCATCCAAGATGAGATTGCTGCTTAGAAAATGGGAAAACACATCAGCTGATGGTACGGTATAACAAATGCTTATTTTCTTAAACTCATGACTGGTATTAGTTACCTAGACCCGTATGTGCACACAATTGAACAGTAGTTGTGCGACTCAGCCCTTTCTACCAAAGAGCTGTAGGCTTCTGCTTTGAAATATTTGCTGCATCTTTATTTTTTTCTGGTGAGCCATGGTCGTGAGGTTTCCACACAAACTGCTGATTGACTTTATTGTTTTTAATGGTCTGGTTTGTGGTAACTGTCAGTAGAAGCAAAACAAAAACCTTGTTCAATTCCAGAATCTGCCTAGGCTGTTGGCTATTCCCAGGGATAGAATCAGTTACTGAAGTTAGTTACTCTAATTTCAACAAACCTTGCTAGGCTTAGCTTTTACTCTTTCAAACTTACCAGAAAAAATGGGCATTTAGGTATAAACTAGCCATGTACTTACCTACCTGCAACATCAAAGCAAAGTTGGGCTCCTGCAATCTACTTTAAACAGAAGAGGTTTTATGCTCATTGTAAAGCTGGATTTGAACTAGTAGCAAGCAAATAGCACGCGTAGCTCAGCCTTTGGGTAATTTGCAAGTGCCAGGTTAGCACAGCAGGAATAACTGTAGTGGGCTATGGGTGAGACCAACTCCTCTTCAGACATCACGGGCAAAGATCAGTCATCCCCAAATCAGGCAGAGCCAATCAACACTTTTCAAGTTATGAATGCTGAACACTTGTCACAATCTGCAGCTGAAAAGTTATTCACTGAAATTATACAGTGAATTAATTGAAGTATTACCTTTGAGAAAATTATAAGTGTTTTGCAGGCAATTTGTGATCAGGTAAAAGTGAAATTAATTGAATGAATGATTTGTTATGAGCTATTCTCCTGGCAATGATTTAAAAGTAGGAAGATTCTGTTTTTCCTTTCTCCAATGTCACTAAAGAAAGTTTGTAATGTTCAGCCATATATCCTGCCATAGAAACACAACCCCAGACTTGGCCATTCTTTTAATCTTCTTTAGCACCTTGCAATGTCAGAAGGATTGCTGACATCTTTAGAGTGGATAAACCTATAGCTGAAATGCATTAGGAATTTCTTTAATGATTATTATGTAATTTGAAATAGAAATTCTACACTTCATTATTTTTTACTCAGTTTCCCAGCTGTACCACATTTACATTAGCCTGCCATATGATGCTAGGAGGTAAAATCTTATCTATAAGCAACATTTTGAAGCAGTAATAGAATGCAGATTTCTGCCTGATACGTGAAGTAATTCTGCCTCTGAAAGATCGTTAATATTAACAGCTGACTAACAGTTTTAGAAAAGAGAAATGAAGCAGTCTCCATCTTTTTTCCTCCGTCTTTTGTGCTTAGCATAAATTTTCTGTTTCCACAATGTAACACATTGTGGTTTTGCCTCAGGAAACAATTATTCAGTCTTTATTAATGAACACTTTTATTTAGACTTAATAAATCCATCAAAACTGCAACGCATTCTGACTGGACTAGATTGAAAGTGAATGCCGTGTACGTCCCAGATATGCTCTGTTCTGAATATAAAGGTGCTTTCTCTGTGTGATCTTGGTTTTTTGCACATGAAATATCTCTGAAACATAAAACAAAATCCCATTTTCCATACTTCTGTAAGTTATCTGTTAAGATGTCACTTTAACAGTGATATTAAGTATAATTGAGACACCTGACAGCTTTTCACTTTGCCCAGTTCTTTGCCCTGTGCAGTGGATAATGTTAGGTAGCTCAAGAAGTCTCCTGCCTGAGGAGATTTTGATATATTTAATGAATTCCTCCATCGCTGATGTTTTCATACACTATATCAGTTACAGGAAGCATTTTCAGAAGTAGCTATTGCCCGCTTCCCTCTGAAATGACTAGAAATTTTACTTTCCTCTCTGAGTCAGGCCAAAGTGAATTCCTTTGAAAATCCCATTCAACTTGTCTATACAGGAAAAAAAGATTGTGGCCTACAAAGATAAAGGCTTTCCCAGAGAAACACTGGCATCTTGATATCACACTCAGCGAGTTCTTATTAGCACTTTATTATACGGTTTTGGAGAGCAAAACTAGGTTACTTTGCTGTATCTGCCAAACTATCTGAGGAATCCTTGAGCAGCATAGAATAAATATCCTTAGGGCCTTTGGAAAGATCAGAGGTACCGTGACTGAGATTTGAGACTGCCCTTCCCTAGGACCTTGATTCCTGAAGCTCAAACTATCATTATTTAAACTAAAAGCTTCCTCCTTCTGTGAGAACAGTTTTGATTTGTTACCATAGCGCTATAGAACAGTTTATCGAGGAACAATTAAACATCCTCTCCCCGCCTCCTCCTCCTCCGAGGATCCTTTGAATTATAGTTGTCCTAACTAATTGCGGCAAGCTTGGGCTTATAGTTCCAACGTGATCTGAGGTTAGAAAAAGCTTTTTGCTAGATTTCTAACCAAACAGTCCAAATTCCCCTCCTCAGAATCTAAAATACTTATCTTTATTGATATAAGAAATGTGAGACAAAGAGGAATACTAGCATTTGTTAACAATTCTTTTATTTCAGCTGCAGCTTCTGACTGAATTGACAACTATCACTTTCCTGAGAGACAGTAATGTAGGCTTAGACCAGGGACCATGCTGTGATCTATATACCTTTTTGTGGATGAATTAATTCTACTATCATGTGTTAGGAAGAAGAGTTAGGCACTGCTGAACTAGAAGTAAAGTGGGTTTCTTTTCCTCCCTCACCTCTGATTTAATTTGGAAAAAGTGAGGGATGAGAATGTTGTTCTCATTTACTTTTGGAGAAGCACATTAGACTGATCTGTGTAGGTAAGGCAGGTAAACCAGCTGGTGTGTAGTCTAGGGTGGCTGAAACAGTCTCGTGTCTGCTATTCCAGGAGCAGTTGCTGAGATGAGTTGCCTGTTTCCTGATTGCTCTCTGGGGAGAGAAGGTGTCACGATGATCTGTGCGTGGCCTGGCTGCTGCTTGGTCACTCCACACCAGTGTTCCCAGATCCCTAAACTGCAGATTTGTTTCAGCTTTTCTCAGCTCTGGGATATCTGCAAATATGAAATTTTTTAATGATTTAATTTTGTTCCAATTTGGATTGCTTTAACAGTACCAAAATACTTTGTCCTCTGAATTAAATGTGCTTCCCAGCTGTTGCGTTCTTGCTGACTTCATGAAGTTCAAGAGGGATGGAGGAGGTGCAGCTCCTGGCCCGGGACACTGCTGAAGAAAGCGGGAGCTCACGTAGTGTGCACTGCTGGAATAACCCTGCCTGCCGGGCACTCAACCTGGCAGATTTGCCCTGAAGCCATGGGTGTCCAGTTGTGAGGCATTGCTCCATAAATCGGTGTGTGTTTCCCTGTGAGGAACGAGGTAGTTCTCTATAATTCATCGCTAACGAGATTTTTCAGTTTAAGTTACTTGAATGTATTCTATTAGTGTTTTCTGCAGAGCTTTTCTACAGAAAATATTTGGTAGTTGTAATTCTAGTATTATTATCTGCTTTGACAATACTGCAATAGAGAAGTCCAAGAAGTTTTAATTTCCTCACTGTGTTTCCAAAGGAAATCTTGTCTTTGCTAAACACAAACAAGTCTGTGCGTTTGGTTTTGTACTTTGAATTTAAACCAAGTCAGCTCTAATTGCCTTGAGCTTAGTTTCACATCAGTGAAATTGATACAGTATTTGTGAACTACATGATAGACAACAGAGACCAACTTTAAATTAGTAAACTTCTTTTTTTCTAAGAGAAAGGGACTTCAGAGATCTAAAGAAATACCGGAGCTAGATAAATGTGACTTGTGTTTCACTAACTGAATTCAAAAAACATTTTGCTGTTTCTGATGTGCACATCATTCCAAGTCGATTTTTTTCCTTGAGTCTCTAGACAATGTTGCCACGATAAGGAGAATGGATCACCAGACAGTGTTTGAACACAGTGGGGGTTCTTACTCATAAAACTATGGGTGTATCACTAAAAGGCTGATAAATCACTTGAAAGTGGTTCCACCAGCTGTAACCTTGGAACACACTGAATTGTTAATTGCCAAGACTTATTTAAAGCTTCCAAGTTTTGTAGATTCAAAGCAAAATATACAATCATTTCAAGTCCAAATCTGCTATGGGATGTGATTTAAGAATATTGTGCTTGCATAAACCGGTTCTGCAATGTTTTCCACTGACTGAGGTAGAACAAAAGAGCAGAAGCTGGATTTGCCATTATGCATTAGCTTCCAGCTTTGTTAAACATGGAACACTATCCCTAGGATGTGTCAACATCTTGTTATTCCAGGTCAGGCTAATGCCACCACCCCCATCAAATTCCATGTTCCACTATTAGTGAGAATAAAAACAAAAGCTAGGCTTCACCTCTGCAGTAGCATGAAATGTATTTTCGCGTTTATGTACACGACAAGAAAATTTGTGATCATTAAGGTATCTAGTTCTCATGGTGTCCCGTTCATTTCCACTAAGTGGTAAGATTTCAACATAGATACTGTGTGCTTTCATTGTGCAGAAGGCAGTGTACGAAGAGATCTGCATTGTGCATTTCGTGTTGGTGGTATATCGACAGCACTAGAGTCTCTCTAGGCATAGCAAGTTGCCAAACAGTTCAACTTTTCATGTCAGTGCTTTGCCACAGTCTTCGTTCTTCTTCAGAACTACATACAGGTTTGGTGATGATGTTTTCCTGCGTGTGAAAAGCTTTCATGTGGAAATATTATTAAGTCTCTTTCATAGGTGCAATTAGCTGACATTGAGAATAGCTGATCTCTGGTTCTCAAAAATCAAACCTGAGTTTTTAAAATGTACATCAAGATTTTCCAAGGATACTTGTTTAATTTTCTTGTGAAGAAACAAAGCAGTCTTTGTGAAAAAGACTCTCTCCTGATTGACTTGTACTGCTATTTCGCTACCCAGGTGCCATCACAATCAGATGCAAAAATGATGAGATAATGCAATAATGATTAGCTGGAATACAGCTGTGAAAATGTACAGAATAATTTTACCATATGTAGTGCACGGAAACAGTCAATAAACCTTTAAATGTATTTGGAAGTGAAAATGAAAGGCTGGAGTGGACAAGTAAATTGCTAAGGGCAAATTCAGCACCTGTTCATGTACACCAGATTACACATGGGTGCAAGATGGCATGTGGTAATGCATGTTGCTGAATGCTGAGGGGAGTTGCCATTGTTCCCAAGGAAGCAATGATAGCCAGAAACATTCAGATGCATCAAGTCATCACCTAATTGTATTAAAGCTCATTGCTTTAGACACAGACCGTGTCTCGAGGTAGAAAAGATGAGAATGGGACATAGATGATTTTGTAGTTCCTAAAGAAGTGTTTATAAATCCTGTTTCTGAAGACTTTGCTTGTATCTGATGCCAATTAAAAAAAAAATTACTAGCAAATGTTTAAGTTTCTTCCTGCAGTCTGTCTCAGGCTTTCATGTCAGGCCACCCAAGAGGATGCTTTGTATGAAGGGGTTTTCCTAACCTCTAAACGGGTGCTTGGATGCTGAACTCAGTACTGCATCTGCCAAGTGAGGGCGATAAAGGCGTTAAAAAGAACATGTCGTTTCTCTCGGTGAAGTTCTTTGCACACGCCTTAAACGAATTGTTATCTATTGAAATAAGCTATCTCGATAGATTTCATTAGGTATATTAAACGTTATTTATTGGAATGTCATGTACAATTTACTAGCCAGATGGACTTGCTTTCATGAGAGATTCACTTTGATTGCTAGATTTTTTCAGTATTTTTAATTTTAGTATTGCCTTCCACTCAAATAATGTATCGTCACAGAGTATCTGGGCTGTTCAGGGCACTGAAGATCTAAACCCTGCAAATTACAAGGCAATTAATTTTTGAATTGTTTGGTAACTTCAGTTGCGGTGACTAAATGATGTACGTAATTGCTTCATTATATGCAAATATGTATTTGTGAAGTAATTACAGAGTATTACATGTGCCAGGTAAATAGTGAAGAGAGGAAGAATCCACGCGCATGAATTTGACTGAAGACATAAAGTGATCTCCCAGACAGAGGAAGCCAATTTTGGCTTGCTTTCTGTTACACCTGAGGGTCAGAATTTCAGTTCATATTGTGAGTTTTCCTTTTTCTGAAATTAGTCAACGAGATAGCTACAGGGAGATCGCTGAGCCACTCTGGGTTTCTGCTTCTTTGCTTTCTAGAAGGTCTGTTCTCATGTCTTCCCGCTCCAAAAAGTTGTGTAATTTCCTGAATACAGCTAGTAAGAAACTTGAGTTTTGGCAGTTACAATGTTTGAAGAACAGGAGCTTTAACAATTAGTAGCAACAATTTAAAGTTTACCACCCTCATTTTGATCCCTCTTGGCATTATGGAAATGACTTTGTTTTGCAGTTACCTATTCTCACAACAGGCTTTGTTACAAGAGCAAGGGAGCAGGATGAAAGCCAGGTATTTGCTGGCAAGTGTCACTATTTGCTAGGAAGTGTTACTGTGTGCTCTGTAGTGGGAATTCTTGACATCTTTGTTTCCTCTACCTGGAGTTTCAATTATAGGAAAAATATGTAATAAAAACCTGGTATGCTGTGATGAAGAATTGATCATACTAAAGAAGGAATGGTTGAAGGTCGGTTTTAGGAGTCTTAACAATTTTTGTTGTCCAGTTGACTATGAAACAAATATAATGAAACATGCTGGGAACTGTGATGAGCTCCATGTGATTCTGCCCAAATACAGAGCACCTTTCTGGGAATTTTAAGGAAGGTTGTAGTAGTGACTTGTCACATCACTGTCATTCCTAGTATGGGAATACAACGCCCAAGCCAGAAAGAGGAGTGAGACTGTGTATGCGAGAGTGTGAAAGTGTGCTCTGCTTCTTTCCTCACCTCCCTGTAGGACCACTGAGGGGCCCTTAACAAATTTTAGAGCACCATGTCTTGCAGAAATGTAGTGAGAGTTAAGAAACCTATCACACAAATAGATAGTGGTGGGCTGGAGCAGTTGACACCTTTTGCCCAGAAGCCTGCTCATAGACTATGCTGCAGATTGCATTAAGCATTGCTCCCCAAAAACTTTCCGGGAGGAATCTCAAGAAACAAAATTTACATAATCCTCTCATTCTGTGCTGCTTCTGACAATGCCTCTTGGAGGTGTTTTTATTCTGATCTGTTAATTGTATTGTAACCTACAAGCACATACTTAAAGAACACCTTGTTTCTGCCGAGGATTCAAGGCAGCTGAGCATGTCGACCTTCTGTTCCGTGGGAGGATTAAATGGTCAAAGATTGCAGAAATACTGGGCAGCTTTTAATGCAGAGGCTCTGAAAGTCTTTTGTGCCTGTCCTAATACAGAAAGAAATTCTGATCAGAACACTTTTCAGAATTGGCATTGGGTTTCCTGCTTGGAAAAGCACTTATCTAGCAAAAGCAAATGATTTCTTTACTACTTCAAACTGTAGGCCCTTTTGAAATGTAAATTAGGAAAATGGAGGTCTCAGCACTTGGAAGAGCTCTGATAATGCATTTGTTATGATGTGCCTACCCGCTGCGCTATACCTGAAGTCATACAATGGGGTCTGCCTTGCATAGTTTAGCTGCATCAAACAAGGAGATTAAGCTACAGGGATGTGTGCTGCTGCAGTTTATGGAAATGTCACCTCTATCAGCTGCAGCAATTAGCTGTTTCTCTTGTGTCTGCTTTTAAGTTACAAATTAATGAGCATGCCAATGAACCTACCTGTTACAGCAAGAGAACTGAAAGAAGTCCAGTGTTTGATGAATGTAAATGCAGAAGTAAACGTGCAGAGAAACTGCCCAGTGCTCTATCACAGATGAGAGAAGAGAGGTAAAAAAAAGTGATTGTGAATGATGTGAGACTACTGTCCTGACACCGCCATTCGTGTGTAACTCCAAATGCATGGTCACGTTGTATGACTGGAGACAACCATCATTACTGAGCTGGTGATACGCTTTTAAAAACATAAATTCTTTGTTTTTAAACTGTCAGAAAGTCACGAAAATTATTGCTTTCCTAGGAGCTTCACTTTCATAGGTGCAAGTAAGCTAACATTTTTATGAAGCAAAATAACGCTCTTTGTGACATTCTGTTTAGTACAGCAGAACTGAATGTATTATTCCTGAAGTGAAGACAACCTCTGCACTAAGCTGGAAAACCACACTGGGAAGTGAAATGCCAATCTGTGAAGGTTGTCCTGAGGCTTGCGAACGGCAGCAGACACTGTTCTGCAGGGATACCTATTTAAATGCATCTCTCTGTATTTTTGAACGGTACTATTGCAACACGCAGCAGGCTGTAGACAGCAGTTTTCAGGCAGGATAAACCTTCGGTCCATCAGGCATCTCACTGTGGATCACACTGCAGAAGTATATGCTCTCGCTGTTTTCCCGGCTGCTTTGGGAAGCTTGTGCTGATTTGTGAAAAATCTGTCTAATCTTGCATGACACAGATATGTGATACGAACATGTGGCACAGTACTGACTTCAGACATTTAAGGAGATTTCCTTGCTAACAGCGGGTGGAAGAGTCACTGGTTATGTTTCTGTTAGTGTTTAGATAATAATAAAACATTGGTACCTTTTTTAGGATCTAATAGCTTAATAACAGCACTCACTGTTTTATCAAGGTATTTTTCTGTCACTCACCTCGAACCAGTGTTGTTCTAGGTTGATTGGTATGTTAAATAATCTTGCGGAATGGACCACGAAAATTATTGGATAGAGCTGTGGGAGCAAGTGTCGTTTGTTTTGCACAAATTTGCCTATTCCTGCCTGCATTTCTGATATTTCATAGATGATAACGCTAAAAGCAACAACTATATTGAGGATTGACAAAACTGTTGTTTCACTTTTGGCCCTCTTTGTGTTCATCCATGCCTACAGGCTTTTTTTGAAATTTGGGAACGGTCAAACCTTGATGCAAACGCAATATATGTAGAAAGTAATTACCCGTGTTATCATTACGGACCTGTTCTTGTGCATGTGTTTGAGAAGAGGGAATCTTTCTCTTCGTGGAGGGAATGATGTTTAAGTGTTTTCAGTGAGGATCTCAAGCACTTTCAACAGTTACGTAGCCAAATGGGAAGCTCGCCACTGGCGCCATCTCTATATTTGACGTGCGGAAATGATCCTGAAGTGGCAAAGTATTGTCACGTGATAAGAACAGGACATCACATCAACCAAATTCAGTAATTGCTTTCGTGGGGTAAAGGGGCCTTGAAGTAGCAGTAGATAATTTCTTTAATTTTGAGACGGCATGGCAGTGGCTATTGTACCTCTGCCTCTATAAAATGGAGGATTATAAAATAAAGCAAGTTTGGAGGTGAACTTCACAGACATAAATGGCAAGGTTGGCACTTTGGCGTAACACAGCTCCCAGTGCTTTGGTGGTGTTGCTGAAGACTCACTCTTCCTTTGAGCGCTTAGCTAAAACAACCATGTCGGAGTCTCCTTCCTCCCTGGTGTGAACTGATTCAAGGCTACAGATCTCACATGGACTTATTGCTCCTCCCAGCACTGGTTTAAACTCCTTTCTCCTTGCAGCTACAAAAAGTACTTCTACAAGTAAAATACAAGCTTAAAACCTAGTATTTTAATGTTAATGCTATGCCTCTAAAGTTATATTCTTCCATATATATATATATATGTTTTAGTCATATATGCACCAAAGTCCCCCCTCATTCATCAAAACATTTAAGGACATACATAAAGAAAGTAGGAATTATGCGTACTCTTAATGCTAATCCTTAAGTTGGGTTGTTTCCCGTCTGTTTTCCTGAATTTCAATCTGAAAAACAGTTTCTTTCTGAATACATGAGTTTACTGTATTTGTACCCAATTATCCATCACTGTCAGATGCCTCCCAATTTTTTTCTTCTACAGGTCCCAGATTCTGTTCTTCCCAACTGCAATTTGTCCTGTATTGGCAGATTTTTGATAATGGCTGTATTATCAAAGAGAAAGACAGCGAAAGCCAGGAAGATTATGTATGACAAATTTCTTAGGATGGAAAGATCCCCTGGTTGTTTCATGGTAGCTTATTTGTGATGTGACACAAACCGAAGAACTTTATGAGCTGATTTTGGGTGTCTGCAGTTTGGTTTTTAAAGATCGTTCGTTAAAGATGCATGAGCACAGAGGAGAAATGAGCTTTCTTTTCCTTTTTACCCCTCAAGACTTGATAATACATTAGATGATCATAGTACGGGTGCTTTTAGTTTGGAGCGTGATATCACTGAAGTGCGGGATAGAGGCAGACTAATGGCTTTGAAATACCTGTCACCATTCATCACACCCTGTGAAATTATTTTTGGAGGATTTACCATAGATTCCTTAATTTTCAAGATCACAGAGTCCCTGAAGCAATGCAAAGTCCACAAAACCTTTTCAAATTCAGTGGGTTCTGGATAATGTTAAGTGCCTTACAAACTATGACTAGCCCTCTAAGCCCTCTGCTTTCAATGTGAGGCGGACAGCTCAGTTTTACCACTATATTTTTACAATATATATACTTAAAAAAAAAAAAAATCCAGATGAGTTTTTCTGTTTGTGTTGTGTTCACTGGTTCTTAGTTCGGGTTCATTAATATTTTGTGACTGGGTATAGCTGAAGTGTTAATCATAAAATCTATATGCCACTGAGAGCAATGCTACTTGCATCTGCAGCAGAGGAAAAGTTCCAGTATTCTCCTACATAAAAATGAAAATTTTTATGTCTTTCTGTTACTGCACAGGAGACATTGCTACAAAGGCTTGCTCGTGAGCAGACAAGCCTAAGACACTGTTATTCCTGACCAGAATCTGCCCTGTCAATTAACACTCAGCATGGCAGATACTGCCATGGACAGAGCTAATGCACTGTGTCGCGCTTCTTGTACTCCTCCAAGCATAAATTGAACGGGGAATGGTTAGTAATTAGCTCAAGCCAAATAGACTCTACACTTGTCTTCTTTTGTCATTAAAGTCCAGGCTGATAACAAAAGAAGCTCTGGTAATGAGCAGAAAACGATGCAAGAGGCCTGACTGTGCTTCAAGAACTCTTTCACACATGCGTTTTTGTTCTAATGAAAATGTGACTTGAGAAAACACTGGGCAATGATAAGATAATTGTACATTAATAAGCAATAATTATTTTAGAAAGAAATTCAATTTCAGGATCCTGTATCTAAATGGCAAAAAAATAATTAATAAAACAATTGCGTACTTGGTTATGGATACAGATGTGCAATCAAATACATCTATGCCTGCAGCCCTCCCCCTGAACTCTCATGGGTAGAGCTGAGCAGTGAGCTGTTTTTGAATTTTGCTAATATTCCATACTCCCAGCAATAAGATTTACAGAACCTGCATTTTGTGCGGTGTTTTAGAGGAAAGTTACCTTTTGAATGTTTTTCTTTCTTCATTTGGATTTAAAGAGTGTAGAAAACATCTAAGGAGTTCAGTATAAGTGAATATTTGAAATTTTGAATACTTTTTATAAAAATACATGTATATGTTTATGTTCCGCTGCCTGAAAAGATGGGTATAAGGCTTGCGTTCATTGACTCATAGTTTCAGGAGCTACACAATAAATGTTTCAAATCCTGAAAATTGCACAGTGTAGCTTCTTTGTGCATAGCAATGTCATAACAGTGAGACCAAATTTCCCACCAGGATTAGAGGCTCAGCTGCTGGAAGGGTGTCTGTGGCTTTCTGTAGATGTAGATATCTGAGGTGTAGACCTCAGACTTGCTGCTGGTGCTGAACAGAGTACATTATGCTCTTCAGTTTAGCCCAGTGTAGTTTTGGGCTTAATGTCTGTCATGTGAAATAGTATTTTAAATCAAGTGTTACCAAAGGTAATGATGTGGTGACAGCTAAGGGTTTCAAGACACGGGCATGCTCCAGAAGATCTGGAAGGGTCAGTAGTGAGTTAAATCATCCTTTTTGCTCTTTTGCTACGGAGTGGCAAAAAAGGTCTATGGCAAAAGTTTCAGCTGCATTTTGTTCCTCTGTCTCTTCTCACTAGCAATTAAGACTTGGGGTAGAGCACGTCTTCCCGTGGACCTGTAAAGATGCAGTCTGTGTTCGCACCTTCACAAGTTGTGAATTAAGCGCTGGTAATCCAACGGCGTTGGTGATACCCCAGAATGTGGTACAGCTAACTCCACTGACCCTGGAAGGGACAAAGGCTGTTCACAGGGCTCGCCAGTACTTTTCTCAGTAGTTGTTTGTTGGGTTTTCTTAAATAGTGAGCTGTTTTAATTTCAGAAAGGTAGGATGCCTTTATGTTAACATTTTGTGCATTAAAAATAAGGATGACACTGATGTTTTGCAAGCTATTGGACCCTCCTGCAGTTCACAACCATCTTTATAAACACTCCTGCTTTTCCCATGTTCTCTGGTGGATCTCCATATCTGATCAGTAGATACAGTCTCTGCTTTCCTAAGGATATCTCAGTGTCCAGAGCAATGAAGCATGTTCTTGAGGTTTTGCTTTTAAATTGGTCCAGATTAGTGCTTAATCCCGTTTGAACAAAATCCTGCCTTACACCGAGATCTCGCGCCTCTGAGCGCCATGCTGGGGTGCTGCATAATCTCACCATGGACTTTCTGCTTTCTGGGTCTTGATTTATTGGATTTTTTTTAATGATAAAATATTAAGATGCAGCTTACCTAGCTTCTCTCTTGGTCCTGTGTAGCTTGAGATTCAAAGAGAATAAAGCTTCTTTTATGTGTGCAGTACTTTCTTTTGTCAAAAGGTGGGCAAATTGAGCTGTATTGTAGCTCCAGAGGCCAAGAACTTTCGTGGAATTAGTAACAGTTAAATAGTCAAGTGTTTAGCTGATTTCTGTGTGATTCTGAATTAAGGAGTCATGGCTGGTGGTTGATTTATACTCAGCTGTCCTTATGCTTTGGTGTATACTTTTTGATTTTAGGATATGGCTCATGTTTCCTACCTATTTATTCAGTACCTAATAGGTTTTGGGCTTCACCACAAATTAAACTGGGGGAAAAAAATAGTCTAGACCATTAGAGCAACACAGAAAACCTTTAAAACTGCTTACTATTTGTTGACCCTGCCAAGATTTGTAGAAAAAGAGAGATGCTGAAATTCATATGAGACTTCAAGATTTCAATTTGTTCAAACACTGAAATTCCTCTGGTTTTCAACTGTAACAACTCTATTTTTTTTTTTCAGGGAATGATTATGGGGTTTTAAACTCATATCAGAAAAAGCTAATAAGATCCTTTTTGGAGGTAATCTGTCCATGCTTCCTGGGGCTGTAACAGAATTAATATTACCCTCCTTGTGCATTATAAACACTGCATCCCAAACTAATGTAAAAGAAGAATATGATGCAAGTTTTAGGAGAAATATTTTTCTTCCTGTGCGTCAAAGCCTTTCCAGCTTGCTTCTGCACTCTGATAACAGTGTTTACACTTCAGATAACAGCAACCAATACTAAAACACACCAAATGTGCTTGTGCAGGGAATGCAATGCAGCAGTTTGTCTATTTTGGCAGCTCTGCTATATTTCTCTTTTTTTTTTTTTCCTGAAAGTGCTATCTAGGTACATTTTCTCAGAGAGATCAATAGCTGCTTCATGTCTGTAAACTGATGTATATGGCTTATAAGAAAGATATGATAGAGGAAGACTCTGGAACTGCTGATATAGACAAATTCATTAAGATAGCAGTCTGTTTATCTAATCTTACTGATATGTTGTAGTTATAGATCACCTATTATTACAGCAATTCATTTCTTTTTCTATTCAGGTGATTTTTATCATTAGTTTTGTCCCTACATAGATGGCTCTAAATCACCTCTCTCAAGATTTAGAGATATTTCATGTTCAAAAGATAAAATACTTCTGTCAGTTATAATGATAAAGATAAAAATACATAGCTGTAGTCCATTGGCCAATAGGGTGAGGTCTTCAAGAAAAGCACTAAAAAATCAGTAGGATGAAAAAGACCTTGGGTGGTCCTGTTGAAGACCAAGTTAAGGGCTTTGCAGCTTCACAGCTGACTGTTGAGGTAAGGGGGCTGTCATCTTCAGCCTGTTGACTAGTGTTTGCTCCAACTCAGTAAAGGTGACAAATGTCTGGGATCAAGAGGCCCTCTTGGGGCTCCTGTGAGATGCGCATAGGATGGCAGTCCTGTTTGTGAAGATAGAACAGTCTCTAGGGCTACTGCTTTGACTGCTTACGTCAGCTAAAGACATAATATGCCCAGACTGGGACATTCTGCATCCAGCATGGTGGCAGTTCACAAAGGCCCATGACTACTACATGGGGCACCCTAGCAGCAGTCACGGCTCTTGTAATGCCAGCATATCTCATGCATTACATATATAAATCACTCATCGTGCTAGAATCAGGTTACTTTTATTCAAAGGATACTGATAAGTTCACAAGTACAAATGTTGATAAAATTCTCACAAACCTTCCAGGGAAAAAAGCAGATAAAGATTATCTCCCCTATCTTGCAGGAAGTGAAGCTAGGACTTAAAAGGAGTGATTTCCTTGGGGAAAGTACCTTGTCTATCCCTGAAGTATCCTTTTCTAAAAGCTGCCAGTTTATGATGTGTGTGTGAATAGAATATTGTGATTAGTGCTGAAATGGGGAGTGATGCCATGTGTTGTATTTAATGCTGTCATTGGTATAATGTTCTTCTTAGCCCTGAATTGTATTCTGAAATTTTATTCATCAATGTATTTGGAAAGGAAAATTGATAGAGCTCGTGTCATCATGTGGAGCCTTGTTTGTATTTTTTAGTCCTGGCTTGAAAGGATTACATATTTGCTGCCCTGTGGATGCCACAGGAAGGAGTGAAATGCTTAATACCAGTGGCAGAGGAGACAGCTGTTTGGGTGAACGCTGGGCACTGAGCCCCCACCTCTGCTCTGGCTCTGGGAAATGCCTGCTCTGTTGAAAGTGTAGTCGCCTCAATGCGAAAATTGTCTCCATCAGGCAAAGATGCACCATGGATATGAAAATTCTGGCCCAACTTTTAAGCTGTGTTGAGAACTACCTTGCAGAGTTGTGCAAGTTGCACTCTTGAATGCGATTACCTTTTTTCTTCCTTATGAAACTTTATGAAAAAGTAATGGTCTTAGATTGTATCTTGAGTTTAATATTCTGCTTATGCTGTAAGTGCAAACAACAACAGCAAATTGCAATGGATTTTAAAGCCTACATTAAAAAAAATCTCTTTCTAGTACATCACAGCAAGTAGCTCTTCAGCATAAATGTTTTTATACTTATCAAGTCACTTTCCAAATTTTTATATGGGTAAGTAGCTGATAGTACTAAGAAACAGTCACACCAGACAGGAAAACATAATTGATGTTGTATTAAAACAAGTAATTTGTCCAGGCAGCCTGGATTATATTTTAACTGCTTAGATGATACATATTTGTGTTTAAACATGTACCAATGTTCAGGCATTTTGAATGGAAATAAATGAGCGCTGATGGAATTTCACAGAATGGGAGAAAATATGTCTATGTTTAGCACTTTCACAGTTGCATTACCTAAAAGGACAGACCTTTTTTTTTTAATTGCTTGTCCATTGTCAGTTTCGATCTACATCACTGGAAGCGGTAGTCCAGTGCCGTTGTTTTGGGTGTTAGTTGTTTGATTTTCCAAAAGCTTTTGATCATAATTGTTCATGAAATTGCTTGAGCATCAAGCACTTGGATACAAGGATAAGAGTTGATATTCCAGATGGTATCCTCTCAGAATTTTATTGTCTGATTTACTGTTTTATTTAGTTATTTAGCCTTGCCCTAGTCTTTTATTTATTTATTTATTTATAAGATATAACAGATGCTGATTCATCTGAAGTGCTGATTCTGATTTAGTTATTATCTATGGTCTCCTAGGGAAAACTTTATGGGTATTATTTTGAACAAGATATTAAAGGAATGAGAACATTGTATTGTTAATGAAAGCCAAAACAGTATCTAAGGCCAGCGATGCAAGGATTATTGTTTTTAAATATCAGCTGGTAGTGTTGAACATTTAGGCAGTGATACTGATAACACTTTAAAGAGTAACTGTTCAGTTGATGACTAGGATTTTTTGCTGCCTTCCAGGGTAGGTTACGAAGGGCAGCTTGAATCTGCACAAAACCACTGGAATAGCTGGTATCTTCAGCTATTTGCTGCGGAACAGGTGTTTTGGCTATTTGCTGCATTGCAAACCGGAGCAATGAAGCTGTTCACATCGCGGCGCGCTTCTGTAACAAACTCACTTTTCAGACACTTACAATTCAGTCCGAAACTGAGCTCTATTCTTGGATTTGGCGGTAGTGTTAATCTTGAAGTAACATGGATTTTTTTCTAATCAGGTGGGAATGCAAACAGTAAGAAATGAATAGTTTTAAAATTTTTATTTGCCACATGATAGGTGCAGCTGGCAGCCCCTGACTGCCAAGGCGTGTAAATCCGTGTGGCCTTACAGGCTTACCAAGAATTCTGCCAGGTGACAGCTGAGTCTGGTAAATAGTAAAAAATTGGAGAGCTCACTATGATTTATCAGGGCAAGTTATGAAAATGTAAAGGGATGCCCTTGGATAGACCCCTGTTCCCTAGAGAGCTCCACTGGAGCAGTGTGTGTATGAGCTTGGTCAAGGTCGCCGTTGCTCTGACAGTGGGAGAAGACATCTGCATGGCAGGTCCACCTGCCTCAGCAAAAGTTATCCAGCTCTGTCACTTTGATGACATAGATATTTTTGTTCTATCGATTTTTCAAGAAATGAGAGAAACTTGCAATTTACTGTGAATTGAGATGACAGCCAATGTTTCCTTCTTTATCACCCTCTCATAACTGCTTTCCAGAGAGAGTAATTTAGGCATGCAGCAGTGGGAGTTGTGATGATGGAGGCTGGCAGAGAATATGTACACATAACATAGGATATGTTGTGGTGTCTCACATGAATTCTTTGGGGAACGAGTTGAGTTGAAGCTTAAATTTTAATTTGACAGCATTGTATTTAAACAAATAAATGGTGAGAAAACTGTTGCATTCCCACACTGATTCATGATTCAAAACAGAGCCAGTGTATGTCTCAGAGGATCTTACACTAACACTAGCAGAGAAGACAGGGCATCAAAACTGTTGGCGCCAGAGCAGCAGGAAACTGATTGATTTCCCCTCATCCCTTCGCAAACCTGGATTAGAGTAGCTTTACAACAGGCCAATCAACAAGAAATAATGGCACTTCTGACAGCATTGCAACCTTTTATTATCTCCACCTGCACCACTTGACATTCACAACTCTTGCTAGAAAATACGGGATAGTGTTCAAAGTACAGGAGTCTGCGGTAGGCTCTGGTATGCCATGCAATTATGGAAGTACTTCCCAAAGCATTGTTTTAATCTTATGGAGCTTTTCACTTAGGGATGGGGAAGTTAGAACTAAGATTTGGGTGAAAGTTGAGCCACCTGATGCTATGGGAATGGAGTCTGGGTCTTCAAAACAGCCGTATGAACATGTGGATGCACTTTAATGACTGCTGGTGGTGTTTTCTATGCCTGAGCTTGGTCAAGGTGAGCATCCCAGGTGTTTAATCATGGGAACTAGCAACCTAGCTTAGATTTCTCTTCAGAAAACGGCAGTGTGGGATTGGGCATGTCTTGACTCGCTTTATTGGTCTTGTTAATATTGCTCACAATTTTTAGAGAGGGAGAAGAGTGTGACCCTTGCACTGTCAAGTCCTTAGTGCCTTGTTGCTGGATGCTCAATTTGTGTGAACTATCTCAGCCCCTTCGAGTTCACCCAAACAGTGTGGATTTACAGCTGATAAGCATATTACTTTTTGTCCTTGACAATGCAAAGGGCAATTCCTATGACTACTATACTGATCAATAGATTTACACAATCTTCTGTCAAATTTGCTTCAGAACATATGCAACGTGGTGTGCAATGAGGAAAAAATAGGTCCGAGTTCTTCTGTCAGGTATAGCGATAGAGATTATGACTAACAGCATTACTTTTATTGGAGCATCTCTATCAGTATGATGTAGAGCAAAGTCTCTCTTTCGACGTGTTGGATCTGGGTGTTGAAATAAAACATCACAATTAAGCTAGAGAAGACGTTAGGTATGAAAGGAAAAGCAGAGGGGAGTCATCCACATTTTTTCTTATGATATTATAAAGTGCTACAGTCATTTCGGTTTGTAGTGAGACAAAAATACCTCACTGTAAGGGTTTCACAAACTCTTCTCAGTTTTTATCACTATCATATTAAAAGAAGCAATAAGAAATAAAAATATTAAGTTTAATGTAAAAATGAAAGTGAATAATGTTGAAATTGCTGGTTTAATATGCTTTTTGCTCCTCGCTTGTATTATGCAGTCATCTTTGTGTTACTTGTCTCTCTCATTACAGCAGGCAGTTTATATCTCCTCAGACTTATTTTAAATATATCCATTGCCTTATTTAAAGCCAAGTCCTTGTGTGTAGAGGCTTTCATCAGTATCAGGCCAGATTTTGCTCTCATTTTATTTGCAGCACAGTCCAAGCAACTCAGCTGAGCTCACTGAAATGTTCCCAATGTCCAGCAGTCTGAAACAGCCTCATTGTCTGTCTCCTGGTAAAACCCCTATCAACACTGCTTATTGCAGTGTGCAGACTTGAGGTACTATGGCTAACGAAAATAACATTTATATTAGGGGAAAATCACTAAAAAAACTGGTGAGGTTTGTTTATTATAGGTTGAACCTTCATTTTGCTTGCTAAACACTTAGCAGGGAATCGGAGACAGAAAACGAAGAAGTACTCCCCTTAGCCCTTTGCTGTGCTGTCTGAGTGGCCACTTTGGGGTGAGGACCTTCTCAGAAGTTTATCTACTGAATCCCAAGCTCCAGGCATAAACATGACATTTTATCGAGGATGAGGATTTGGGCATGATTACCAGCTACTATGACGCTGAACCAAATGCAAGTCTAAAGCAGACCCTCTTATTTCCAAGATTCTGTGATGAAAATGGACATTTGCACCCTGTGCTCTCTTGTAGGGCAGGAAATTTCTGTCTTCTCTTTAGTTCTTTAATCTGTAGCTGCTCTTTGTGTGTACGGAGGATTATGGGAAACAGAAGAGCAAGCAACCGATACCTTTTCCCCTTCATTGCAGAAGAGGAGAAATATGAGCCCGTCAAGGGGGATCTGCATTAAGAACATTAAAATAAATATAGATATCATTTTGATGTAAATACATTTAAAGGTCTCCATTGAATTAATGCTGATGTATAACGGTGTTACTGAAATGAATGTCAGGCCCTAGAACTGCTTGACTGATGTAAACAGAAAGCACATAGAGACTTTTGGGGGCCAGTTTGAGAATTCATATGTAACAGAGGTGGATTGATATAAGTTGTGGAACACTGTCTAAGAATTATTTTTGCTCAGCTTCTTGTGCGAGGAGCTAGAATTCCTGTCACTTCAGCAACGTTAAAGCAGAATGGAAGAAACCCACTCAAAACAGCCTACTGGTGGGAACTACTCCACTTTGACAGGTTGAGACCTTCTTTACTGCTGCATGTTTTCCATATCCTTTTAGTCTTGCATTTCAATAAGGCTATAGCTTCCTTGGAAGCTAATGCTGGGCAAAGAGACGCCCCAGAAATAAACGTACCACTCCACTGAATTCACTGAGAATAAGTAAGAGTAGAATTGGCTTGATTTTATTCAGATTGTGAGTACAGTAGGGGAAAAAATATCAGGATTGATTCTTACATGAACTTCTGTATTGAAATTTTATGCCAACTTTTGTTTTCACTTCCAGTAGTGCAATCTCACCTGACATAAACAAAAGAAATGGGCTCCTTTCCATTGATACAGAATGGAATCTGGAAGAAAGTAAAGCCCTAAGATTATATTGGGGCAACAGCTCCAAACCTAAATAGCTGAAAGCTTTCCTTAAGATAGAAGTAAAAGTAATGACATTCATACCTGCTAATCACAGGCTTTTGTTCCTAAGCTGATAAAATAATTGAGAACGGCAGTAATAAAAACTCCAAAATTGAAATAATATGAAGAATTAATGGAAAGAGCAATACATTCCATCACAATGGGAATTTACTGAAGAGTTATCTGAGCTCCAGAGGCTCTCCTTTGTGTAACGTCAGGTGTCTGAATGACAGGCATTGTGAAGAAATTAAAATGAAAACGAAGCATAAGTCTCTTCAGTTTAGCAGATGGAGGATTTGGAGGATGATGGGACTTTGGGAAGTGTCTGGTCCCTGGGAGAATTGTTCTTCAGCGTGGTTTTGTAATGGAACAAAAAATCCCATTTAAATAACTCTATAGATGCATCATTTTAATTTATAAACTACTCTCTGAATTTCTTTAAAAGAATACCACCAAGTTTGCTATGACACTCTTTCGTACTGAAAAGAGAATTGTTAATCCGGACAACTAAGTTTCTGGCCTTTAGAGGGGAAGCTTCAAGAACAATAATTTGATCAAAACATTCTCAGTTCTGTTTATGAGTCTGGGACTATGTATTAGCTAAATTGTGTCTATGCTTTTAGTATTAATGGAAACAACAATAAGAATCTGCATAGACACAGAGGGATCAGCATATCCAGATCCCCCAAAAGATAAAAAAGGGACACAGTGTAGGAGAAGGAATTCAGAACCTTTCTCCTCCTCTTCTGCTTTTCCATTATTTCTTATGCAATAATCTTGTTTTGCGCTGCCAGGGGGATTAGGAATGGTACGCAGGAAAACGTGCACTCAGTTTCTAGAGAGCAGTACACTTCCCGGTTTTAAATTACTTGACTATTTATAAACAGTATGTTTGATAAAGGCCAGTGAAATCTGCCTAGAAATGTCATCAATGTTTTCCTCAGCTTTTTGACCAGTGTTATCTAAGTGGAACTTTCAATATGATTTTTTTGTTCTAAACCATGTATAAAATTAAATATGTGATCTCAGAAAGCTGGTTCACTAATCAAGAAAATCTGTCTTGTTCAGGCCAGCTATCAGCTGTGATTTTCTTGAATGATTGATGTTAGACTTTTAAATCCTTTTTTTTAAGTTTGATGAGAAGCCAGAACACTATTCCTATGAAATGATTCTGGCTTCTATTAACAGGATCAACAGACTGCTAAGAGCTAATGCAGTAGCAGCACTGTACCTAATAGAGGAAATACCTACTTAGTTGATTTTTTTGATTGCTGGCAGTAAATGTGAAATGAACTGTCCACTTATTGCTGGCAAATTAAATACAGACTGGTGCCAATATAATACAACTAAACTGACTGTGTCATCCAAACATTCATTTTTCCTGAGGTTTGGAAAGCAAACCTGTGACCAGTGTTTATTAAAGCCTCTACCTTCAAACGCTGCTCTAGATCCTTCCCTTTCAGCTGCGTATTGCCAGACCTTTCTTTCTGTTAAAATAGTCAGCTTGCTCTAACAGATGCCGGTGCTATTTTGCTTTTGGGGAGTTTTGAAACCAACAGATCCATCTCTCAGTCTATACCGGTCTGACCAAGTTTTAAATGTGTACTAGCAGTAGGTGGTTGCACAGCATGAGACACAAAGTACATATATTTTTCCCCCCTTCCCATATGATCCTGACCGGGGTGCGGGTTGCTCTCTACAGCCATCATTTCAGTCTCTCTACCCAGTCTGTGATTAAAACAGTTGTTGTCACTTTCTGGCCCTTCTACTACATTCAAATAGTTGCACAGCCAATAAGGACTTATTCAATTAAATTAATTAGAGTTTATAGTGGAAGCTATGTTGGCACCTGTTACCAAATATATCTCGTCTTCTAAGCATGCAGACTGCCAGAAAAGGCATTTTGCTAGTTCATTGAGTGTGAGAAATTTGCAATAGAAAATGCGTTGTTGTAGTACTTCAGCTTTCAATATGCAAGTCGAACGTTTTTCACATATTTCAGAGCATGCTTCAAATAATATGTGAAAAAACTGCTAATGTAAAGCTTGTCTTTCACTGAATCCCTAGAAAAACTTTCAGGTCTTGTGTTAGCATAAGGGGAGTCGTTGCTGATACACTTCAGTCCGTGATTGATGTAAGATGTATACCAAAGAGTAAATCAGTGTCTGATACATGACAGATACTGCTGTTGCGTTTTGTGGAGAGAGGACTGGGAGCAGTAATTTTGGGTTTTGTTCATGAGAAGCAGAGTAGATGATCTATGGACTCAGAGCTGCACTGCTGCTTTGCTGACAGGACACTAGACTAGGTGACCAAGTCTGATTTTACAAAATGAAGTAATAGATTTGTATTAGCTTTGCATGAAACTTTGTACGTCTCTCACAAAGCCTTCCTTGTGGTGTAGCTTCAGTACAATGTGTAAGCGGGTTCCACCTTAAAGCTCGCAGTTCAAAGTTAATTGCTGTGTTCCAGGGAATTATTGCTTCCCTTCACCACTTCCTCCTCCGGTGAAGCAAGTAAAAGGGTTCCAAGGGGAACAGCAGTGCTGTGAAGGGGATGAGAGAGGATGAGAGGAGCTCTAATATCTAGTATCAGTCACAGGGCAAGACTGACTTGCTTTTCTATGCCTAAACCTCTCCAACAGTGAACTCATTCATCTGGAGTTTGGTCAGAAGATTGGGCTGTATATCTTCTGTGAAAGTTGTAATCTGCTTTTCTGTTGGTTTTAGCCTTCCTGATTTAGTTTTCTTCTTCTTTGTGCTAAAAAAACAGAGAATTGCTCTTTTACTGTTAGTTCTCTGGGCTAATAATGCAGGAAAATTATAACATAATGTCTAGGGTATTGCATTTGCCTCCTAGAGGGACGCAGCAGTGTCACAAGCACAAGGCTGTTACACTTGTGGAGTGAGTACCTAGAGAAAGGGAAGCCAGTGAGCTGGGAATTTTTGCTTAAAAACGAATTGAATGAGTGAATAAAGAAAATAATTAAGGCTTCATCTATAAATACTCTCTAATTTAAATTCACAGCGGCATGAAATTTCAAAGATTTATTTCCATAACTTGAAGTAAAAGGTATTTGTTTTAAGGGTAATTAATTCGCATGCTGCCTTATGGGTAAGGGGAAACTGCAGTATCAGGGTAGTATAAATTAACAGTTGGAGTATGTGTCCTAGAAGTGTGAGAAAAGATTCTAGTCAAGCTTTTTTCTACTTCCTTCTTCCCACTAACATAGTGGTTGTAGAACAGCTACTGGTTTTATCACCGGAGTAAATAAAATTATCATCACTGCGGTTAAACAAAATTACCCACACCAGGAAAAAGATGGACAGGAATAAAGGAAGAGGAAGATTTTATTACTTGTTTTAGAGTGGGAAGCAAATACAACTACTGTGTTGCTCAATGTTTTTTAATTTGCAGGGAAAAATACACCTTCTTTAAGAGAATAAAATATTTTAAGGTATGATCATGCTGAAACTTAGTAAATATTATGTATAACAGCTAGAGCTCAGACACCAGATTCCTTACCTAGACATCATCCTGCCAATCCATCACAACAGCTCCTCTGCTCTTGCTGACCAGGGGAGTTGTTTGGGTGAGTTGTTAGGGGGACAGCTGTTAGTGGCAGATGTCTGTGTAGGGGCGGTGCTGTGCAAGCTCATGTTTTGTTTACGAGGGAATTGCTTTTGAGTATTTGGATGTGTGGGATGACTCCTCTTCTGCAGCCTTTCTTTTTGACAGGTTGGCCTGTGCCTGGTTCTCTAATAATTTTTACAAGGTTTGGTGTTCTTAATAATTACTTTAATGAACTAAACGTAAGAGTTTCTTTTAATGTTACATTCTTTCCTGTTATTAGCAAATTGCCTGATTTCCCTGCAAGACTGTTTAGTGACTAGAATGGAAAGCACATCATATTTCTTTTTTTTCCTCTTTAAAAACCCCTAATATTGTTGTTTATGAGGATGGTGATATTTCAGTTTGTAAAGACAATTGCAGCACCTTGAATATCTGCTGTCCTTTGTCAGTCCCTGGATCCAACCCGGACTCAAGGCCTTGTTTCCGTGGAGGCAATGCTTATTGTTAAAGATATTTCTTCTACAAACGGACTTGTCAATTCTCACGCCTTTGGTTCAAGCTTTATAGTTTCAAGCCTTGTCTGGAGCTTTTATGTTCTATCTTCTTTGATCTTCTGCCAGAAGGCTTTACGTTGCAGACTAAGGTTATGATGTTTGCATGTTTTACTTCTCAGTTGCTCTGTGAACAGCAAACGAGAGATGAAAAACTCACACCACAGTTCCTTCACACAGCAGCATTACAAGTCCTTGAACATGGACAAAGCATGTTTTTATTTAATTAATCTTATTATTTACACATTTTTTAAAGCATGAATATCTATTGGCAAATACATTAAGTTGCAGCTAGACCTCCTCCCTTGCTCTCCCTCAAGACAAACCAGAGTTGTGGGAGGCTTGAACTGGGATTAAGTTTCTCTGCGAAACATTTTCCCCATGAATTCTGCTGATTTGTTAATTTTTTTTTTTTTTCAGTAGAGGTTTAACATTTCTGTAGCTTGAGTAGAGAGCTACAGTGTGAATTTTTAGGCTAGAAGACCCTATCTGATTATCAAGTCACCTGCTGGTATATTATTTCAGCCATTTTATCTCTTTGAGTTGCCAGAATTGTATACATAAATTTTATTGCCAGGATCAAAGAATTCCAGCAGACTTTTAGGTTTTGACAGATGGGAATCCGCCATTGCTAGTGATAAACTGTTACAGTGGCTAATTACCTCTCTGTGCTTATTTTATCTTTCCTTCATTCCTGCTTTTCTTTTTCTGCATTATAGGGGCCTTAGACTGTGGGTTTTCTTCCTGAAATGTGCATATATATCCTGTTCTGGGGACCATTCAGTTTTTTCTGATAAAATATACAGGTTGAACTCTTTAAGCATCTTAAAAGTAAAGCTTTATTTACACCCTAGAATCATTACTGTTGTTCTTTGCATATTCTTTTCTATAATTGTGCCAATCAATCACAATCAAGTGAATCATGCAGCAAAGGTTTTTCAGATAAACACTCTTTTCCTTCTCAGAATTTTCTGGACTTTTCCTTATGGAGTCTCAATAAGTCTTTGATAATAGCTTAAAAATTTTTAATAAACATTGATTTTTCTGAGCCAGCAATGTGCCCTTGCAGCTAGGAAGGCCAATGGCATCCTGGGGTGCATTAAGAAGAGTGTGGCCAGCAGGTCGAGGGAGGTGATCCTCCCCCTGTACTCTGCCCTGGTGAGGCCGCATCTGGAGTGCTGTGTCCAGTTCTGGGCTCCCCAGTACAAGAGAGACAGGGAACTACTGGAGAGAGTCCAGTGGAGGGCCACAAAGATGATGAGGGGAGTGGAGCATCTCTCGTATGAGGAAAGGCTGAGAGAGCTGGGTCTGTTCAGCCTGGAAAAGAGAAGGCTGAGAGGAGATCTGATCAATGCTCACAAATATCTAAAGGGTGG
>VZSC01019785.1:713-81822 GCA_013398225.1 Steatornis caripensis | reverse complement strand
TTCCAGAGGGCCCTTCCAACCCCTACCATTCTGTGGTTTCTTGCTGGGACACAACTTGGTGGTGTTTAAATACAAGGAAGTCTATCAATTTGTTAGTTGAAATAGAAAAATCTATCTCTAAAATTAATAGCCATTTTCACATTGAAATTGAAAACTAATAGACATTTTGAAAACAAAGTTTAGAATGAAAAAATTATTAGAAGAAACATATAAGGAAATAGGTATGTATGCAATTACTTTGTTAAGTAATTGGAAGTAACTGTTCTCTTTATACACTGTAGTTAATACACAGGCTATAGAGACCTTGGATTGCAATAAGTTAGGATAATTTGGGAAAATTTTCTAATAATAAATACACTTAAGTACTAGAACGAATTTCCAACAGAGATTGTGGAATTTCTGTCACTGGAGGATTTACGTGCAGATTTGCCAGAAATGGTTAAGTATAGTTGGTCGCGGTTTGGATTTGGGGGCTGAGGGAGCAGATGGCATTGAAGATACTTTTAGTGTTTCTTTCAGTTTTTTTTCAACAATAGATATTTCTGCAGAATTCTGTGAATCTGTGATCCTATCAAAGCCAATGTCTTCCTTTGAATTCACTGAGTGGGAAGTTGAAACTTGAAGCTATCAAACAATCTGGTGACCCAAAGTTACTCAGATGCTCTTACCCCCTGAATATTCAGAGGTAGTGGATTGTGCTGGTGATTTCCTCTTTCCCTAAATCAGCTGAAGCTGTTTTGGGGCAGGTGGAGGAATTAGGTAGAACACCAAGGTACCTGCCAGTTCTATTTTTATTAATTCTAAGATTTTAAAACTTGATTCTGAGCAGTCTCATTGAAAATAGCCATGTGTACAAAGGTCTCATAAAGAATAACCTGCAGTAAGGAATGCTATGGCTTAGCAAAGCCCTGGGATGGCTTTTTGCATTTTTGCAGATTCCACTCGTAAGTGTTATTAGGTGTTTCCCTTGCCGCCCTGTATCTGTGCCTCCTCTGAGCCTCAAGTTCCTCTTACATTCAGTTTAGAATAACACTTTTTTGCCTCTTAAGAACAGCAAAAATAGGTCTTTTTGCAATCAGTTGACCTTAATTCTTTCAGGCTCTCAGCAGGAAGACTGTTGTTCTAATAAACAGAAGCATCTCAGAGTCACCCAGTATCATTAAGGCAACCAAGAGAAGAAAGATTAAGTTTTGGGCAGAGTAAGCAAGGAAAGCTTACTGCCATGAATAGGAAGCTCCTGCTACGAGCTTGATTCATCGATGGGCGTAGCAGAAAAGATCTTTGGGATCAAGTGCCTCAGACTTGTGTGAGTCCTTTGAATGAGGAGAAATTGTACTGGCCTTTCTTATGGTTTGCTCTGTGGAATAGTCATTGTCATGATGCTTTGACTTCTGAACCTTTCGGGTTTTTCTTTTTGGTTTTGTTTTTTTTTTTTTAGAGTGAGCTTTACTCGTTAAACCTGAGATTTCTTACGTAACTGTGAAAACTTCTGTGCTTCAGTTTCCTTTAATTTCCAAAATTAGAGTGTTATTGCCTTAAAGTATTTGTGTAGCAAACCAAGATCATTTAATAATGTTGCCCTAATCTATGATGTATCCAACTAGCATAACAGCAAAGGTGTGAAACTGTGCCTACAGAGGGTTTGGGGGCTGACTTTCTAAAACTGGTGAAGTGACACATACAAGAAGCGTCATGTTTTTGCTTTGCAAATACAGCCTCAAGGTGATATAAGGATTTAAAAAAATAGTGTCTGTAAAGTGCTTAGGATTCTTCTAGGTTTGCCTTTGCAAGTGAAAAGCAGAGTTACTTGTTTTTCAGGATAATAGCAAGTATATAACTAAATAACTATATTCTAGTGTATAACTAGCAATAACTAGGTAACTAGTACTGTTGTTTGAGGATGAGGAACTTATCAAGGTAAGTTCACATGAGGATACTCAACTTCAGACATCCTCTTATAATCAGATTTTGGAATGTATTTATGCACTTAAGAACGTAGAGATGTCCACAGCAGGATTTTTAGAAGCTGCCAAGCACATTCCGTGAGTAGGATTAGGTGATTTTAGACTCAGCTCTAGCCTTAGAAAAGGGGGACATGCAGTTCAGTTGTGGCTTCAGAACAAGTTATTGCCTGCTAGCTCAATCATCACAGTTGTCTTTGTAAATGATATTTTACCTATTATGAGCTACAACATGTAATATTAACCCTCTATTTAAGAGTCCTAAACAAAACTATTTTGTCTAACACCTAGGTGGGTTAGGAGCTTAGACACAGACAGTTATAATAACTCTGCAGCTAAACGCTGTCTTGATTACATTCAGTTGTGCATCCTTGGAAAATAATGACGCCATTATATGCCATTTATACTGATTACATCTACTGAGAAAATGGTCTCCAAATATTCTCTGATAGCATTTATTCAAATATATTGTGAATGACAGTATTTCTTTCTTTAGTTATTATTCCATGTCATTCGTATAGATGAGGCTATTCACCAAGTGATCAAGTGAATTCACAGGTTTCTTCTTCTGCTAGAAATATGACTTTGTGATCTAGTAGGAATAATCTTGACCCATAGCTTAAGGAAAGTATCTTTAAAGAAATGAAAAAGATAAAGACCCACGTCCCTGTGAATTACCTCTGAAAACTTCAGCCTGAATATGCTTCCTACAGTTTAACATGTTGATCCAAAGGTATAAGTTCTTGTGTTTTAGATGATTTTTCAGGGTCAGAATCAGTTTTGTGCCTTTTTTTTGTTTTAATGTCTTTTGGTTTGGTCCAAATAGTCTGCTGTTGTGAAGTAAACAAGATTTCTTTCCTTAGTCGTTTCAAGATCTGAGTTAGATTCTCTGCTTTTTCTTTAATAAACGTTGCTGACTAGAAGCTGAAGTTGAAGATTCAGTGATGAGATCTAAACTTTTGAAAAATAATTTGCAAAAAAAGGACATAAATATCACTCCCTTTTCCTTTTCTGATGTTGTTTCCCTGTNTTCTGATGTTCCAGCACTAACTATAAACACCAAGCCTTATCACTGCTAGAAGCAGCTACTGTCTGGAAAAACATGCAGTTAATTCAGAGAGTGCAGCTTCTCAGAAGAGACTTAACTAAAAAGCAAAGTTACTAGAAGAAAATCGGTTCTGTCCTGGCCCAAACCAGGACAGAGATACTGCCTATGCTGCAATTCCTATTGATCTTGATGCACAGATTGGCTGCCCTTGTGGGGATTAAGGATTTGGGCCTGTGAAAAGGTCATTTCAAGGTTAGCTTTTTCCAAACCTCCATTAAAGCTATTCGGTATTTAAAGAAATTCTATAGGCATTGATTGTCCTTTTAAGCTTCAAAACATTTTATTGAATAATTACACGAGTCACATTTTTTAAACAGTTTACTTGTTGCAAAAAGCCAAATAATTAAAATGTAAGTCTTTGCTTCTAATTCTATTCTTGCAAAAAACAATTGCTTTCATTTTGTTTTACCTTTAGTTTACGACAGGACAACTGCAAATGGTTTTACATTGTTTAGAGAAGACAGTGGACTAACTGGTAGGTTCTGAGAGGCTGCATCTGTGCGAACCTGTGTATACACACTGCACCATAAAGAGAACAGAGTGAATAAATCTTGTATGAAAATAATTTCTTGCTGTAGATAAAGGTACACACTTTCTAACTATTTCCCACCGTAGAATAATCCAGACTGTCTGCCTATATGTAAGGATAATCTTTTAGAGGTGTAGAAACAAGGATATAGGATTAAATTTGCACAGATTCTCCTTGAGAAAAATAATTTAACATCTTCTTAAGAGCTGTATAGGGGATTTAATTACCCATTTTTTTGGTGTGTAATTCCACAAGTCAAGAAGCAATAGCTTCTGACCTAGGCTTTCTCTCTTCAAAATTTACAATATACCAAACTGAGAAGAAACAGAAATATAATTGTATTTGCAGGTAGGTTCTGTGAGATTTTTCATTGTAATAGTCTAGAACACTGATCTCAAAAATTTTGAACTGTCAAAACAGAGAACAAAAAGCTTGAGGAACCTCTTCCACTTACACTAGTAATTCAATAGCTACACTTAATTATAAACTCAACTTTGATACTTTACAGAGGTCTGTGACTGAGTCCTGAGTGCTCTTCGCTGTCATCATTTCATGGATGTTCTGGTCATTTACAGTATTGCTGGTTTCATGTGGATCTCCAATGATTTCAATAGGTAGCATTTGTGCACAAAAAATCATATAATATTAAAAAAAGTCATTGTACATATTTAGTATAGTATTAGTAGGGGTAACATTTATCTATTTTTTTATTCTAATGGATGTGACAATTTTGCCAGGTTTTAAGGTGATTCTGAATTTACTACATCGGTTGCATTGACAACAGTCCAGATCTCTTGAGAGTGTAAGATATGTTCTTGTTGCCTATTTTTGACAAGTTGCGAGCATGGGATATCAGCCGAGTGGTTCTGGTTCCTTCAAAGAGGGACCGTTTCCTGAAAGTTTTGTAATATTTGCTTCCAGTATGATAAATAGCATACGTTTTGAAGTTGCATTGGAATGACAGCAAAATTGGGTAGGCACAGCTCTCAGGAGAGCTTAGATGGATGTCGTGTGGTAAATGTCTCGTTTCTAAGAATTATGTTCACTAGTATGGTTAATCCTTTTTATCAGAACTAGGACAAATATGTCCCACCACTCTGGTAAGAAGGCTGTGTAGATAGCTGTGCAGCTTTGAAATACAGACCTCATCATTTGAAGGATGAAAATTTCTGTCGTGGAATAAAACTAGATTAGGACTGTAGGAAGAGCCATTTAATCAATAAAGTCTTGCATGAATTGAATAAACATTAAAACTCTTGCTTTTCTATCCCACTTAGATGCTGAGAAGATGTTTCTAGGCTACTTCTGCTTTTTGCAAGATTAAAAAATATATTTGTCAATGTACATTCTATGGAAAAATTATCCCATTTATATTTTAATTGTTTATGTGAAAAGAAGTGCTTTTATATTGCAAAATAAGTATGGACACAAATTTATCTTTTCCCCTAAAAGAACATATTTGACAAAGCTTAGAAATGATTTTGCTTTCAACAAGATTATGCATATTATGTGTTTTTAACTCATTCTGAAATAGAAATTCTGTTCCCATTGAGGCAACTGTAAGATTCTTAGAAGTTTAAGTTTGCTTAGGAAATAGCAATGGAATTGGAATATGCTCAGCTGAAAGAGAGAAACTGCTCTGCAAGACAGCTCACATTTCTGAATGACTTTTTGCAAGCTCACTAGATCAGATGATACACTTTTTGCCATGCCATGGAAGTGGAATACTCAGAAGCCTACTTCAATGTCACCATTTCCTTCATAAACACCACTCATGCTAAAATACCTGCTCTGACACTGGTTCTCTAGAGCCTCTAATTTATGGCATAAAACATCATTATTTTTAACAGAGCAGAAAGATTTCTTACATTAGTGCTTAGGTTTTTTCTTTTATATCATATTGAGCATTTATAGCTGAATATGTACCTTCAAGCATTTCCATTTTATCCCCTAATTTTTCCCATTCATAGAGCATAAGTGTCCAATTTAACATCAAATTTCTCTTCCATGGGTTTAATAGCACTTAGTTTGGTACTTATGGAAATTTCATAGGTAGAACCAATCTCTGTCATCTTCCTGAGGGTGGAAATTACAGGGCGTGGGAGAGAATATGGAGCTACTGAGGGAGAACTCCCTGGAGTGATCTCTCTATCTTCCTCTCCAAAGCATATTAACAATCATTTCTGAAGTGCCACAGCTATATTTGGAGGGTTTTTTTTCTGACAAATACAAGAAAAGAAGATAAAATATTTTGCAAAATCTCCTAAGCTAAAAGCTTTTCCCTCCAAAATCTTGCTGTTGGATGTGTCAGATGTGGTTGCAATTATGAGCAACTCCAGTGAAGTTAATAAGATGCCACTATGTCCAATACTGTTCACAGCGGTGGAGCTCAAATTACAAAATTACACTACTGAGGAAGAACAGTCCTTTCCCACAGCTGTGAAATTATTAACTCTCAGAAAATGGCAGAATATTTTTTATTATTATTTCCCAGCTTTTAAATTAATACTATCACTGTTGATTAAACTCAAGATCACATGAATTCTGCTGCAAGTGGTCTCAGATTCTATGGTTACTGGTTTCTGTGGCAACATAATTCATATCAAAAAAGCTTAATTTTATCGTGAAAGTTAGTGATGCTTTTAGCACCATAACCCTTGGCAGTTTGTTTTGAAATTACCTTTTATCCTTTTTCTGCAGTACAGTATGGTGCAGAATTTTTTCCTGTAACAAAATGCTTGAGAGAAGTCACTAATAAAATGTTTGGGTTGATGGATTATCACCACTACTAAAACATCGGATATATGTTAAGCAGCTGTCATTGCCTGCAACCTTGATAATATAGTGGGGGTAGTGTTCACTGTTAGATCTTTAGTTCTTTTGAAATGAGATGGATGTTGTTCACAAGTAAAAAAACTAAAACAAACAACCTCCTCCCCCAACTAGCTAACATATATAGATAGATACGTTATATCCTTCAAGTATTAGGTGATATTTATATTTGTTTTATTTTGAAACTATGAAGGGTGATACCTTAACTAACAGTCACTGCCAAAACGGAATTGCTGTTCCTCCTGCAGTTTCTCTTTAACTTTGTGGGGCAACCACAAGTAACAAGGAATGAACTATGAGAAAAGTAAAGGTTTCTATTCACAGTACTGGGGGCAAGTACTTTCCTGCAGGTTTTGATGGATATTTCTAAATATGTCACTTGCTGTCATAGGTTAATGGAAGTATTTCATACATACTAATTTTCCTGAAGGTAATGGTAAATTTCTGTAGAAGTTGGTATTTGCTCTCAACTTCTAAGCAAAGTTGGTATATTGAATTCACACTTATTTTACACAACCATAATTTTGTTCAATCAGGACATCCTGTTTCTGTACTGGATACATCTGTATCCATCCCTGTTTCTGCACTGTAACTTTTTTGGGCAGTTAATACTCTTACTTGTATGTCTTTGATATCTTCCAAGTCCTCTCCCACCTACCTGGACTACATCTAGTGTACTGAACTTGCAGTCTTACTGAGCCATTCAGTTCTCTTAACGCTGACTGTATTGAGGAGGGCTATGCTGCGAAACTGCAAATAACTTGAGTAATTTTGTTCCATTAACTTGTTTTCATATAGTTATGTGCAGTGGGAAAATGTGACCTGTGTTCCTAGGTGAGTGAGATTGACAATAAAATACAAAGTAAAGGATTTATACTCCTGTCTCTCAGATGAACACCAGGCACTGGTTCATCTGTTGTTGTCCCTTCGAAGGATGTGGATAAGAGTCTTCTAATTGGAACGGAACAAGATCAGTCTAAGCTCCTCTGTGGGTAAGATCCATATTGCAGATCACCATTACAGTTAGTCAGAACTGAGATTTATTCAGTGGATATTTGATGCAAACTATATAATCAAGAATGAAGAAGTAGCTGTCAGAAATTGCTAATGAGATGCACTGATAGAGCTGTGTGAATATGTTTACCCACCTTAAGTCTATGCAAAGCCCAGTGGAAGCTGAGTTTTCATTATGCTAAATTATAGAAGAATTTTTATCTGCTTGTCTATTCAGACCTATCAAATATAACTTAAATGGTATCAGATAGGCCCGTAGGTGTTTTCTGCTTCATACTATCCCACAGTTATGACCATTCAGCGAAAACGTGAACTCTGGCCAAGAGCACCATCACCAAGTTTCATTATGCCTTCAACGAAGGCCCACAAGAATGTGTTCTCCCCAGTTGCAGCCTGATGCTGAAGTTGCTACATGGAGAGGATGATGTCAACAATTTCTGACTCAAATTTGTCATTGCTTTAGTCTGCTTCACTAGATAAATGATGAAAAAGAGGCTAGATTAACAAAATATTTCAGGCCCTAACTTCAAGCACTTAAACTTAAACCTAATTTAAATCTAATTTAAATCAATGGGATGGTTCATATATGCCCACATACATAATGTGACATTACGTTGTATGTAAATAGGACTCAATCCAATATCATTAAGGTCCAAGGTTTCTTAGTTTTTCTTTAGTGTTTGAAAGATTCTAATTACTGGTATACTAAGGTTCTGTGGAAAACATTCTTGAAACCTTCTGAACAATGTTCTACAAAAGAAAGCAAGCCAGAAAACTAGGATAACAATATCCTTGTATTTTGGTAAGCTGGCAGTATGGAAACACAAGCACTATTGATGTTTGCTATTGATCAGGCTGTTTGTAGACAGATTTTCCTATTTTTCTCTCTCCATTTCTTCCTTAGTCCTGTGAAATATTAATAGCGATCTTCTCTACTACATCGAAATACAGAAACAGAGTGTAAATTGTCATGGTTACAATTTTTTTAAACATGGCATTACTGGAGAATCAAATTAGTTTAAGGAATGCATAATTCATTGTCTGGATGATGGTCACATTGCTGGATACAGACAAAATTCTATTAATCTTTTTTCTAGCTAATTGAGGTTTCTATGCCATTTTCATGAAAGAATATCCTACTCATAAATCTAGTACATCCAGGACTTATGTTGCATTGCTTTTATTATTATTGTATCACTGTTTCAGTAGTTCAGTTTTAGAGCTGCAGACATAACTGTCAAGGAGATGTACAACTGACTGTTATCCCAGCATTTTATAGCTCATGCTGCACTACAGTTCATTTAAAGACTTAACACTTATTCTGTGACTTCAGTTTAAAAATACAATTTATGTCTCTGTTGATAAGAGCTGTTGGTACCATGAGATACTGGAATCATCTGTTGCCCGCCATACCTTTTTACTTATTTTGCACAGAATTCTGAGTTTCCAACAATAATGATTTGCTGCTAAACTAGAAGTTGAGTGTCAAAATGCACTTCTCCCCACCATGTGCATCTTTCCTGCCCGCTCTGGCTCATAGCATGGCTGTTCCTTTCTGTATTCTACTTTGTGGCTCAACAAAAACACATGTAGAAAAGCATTCCAGAGCCTGAGAGCAGTGAAAAGCTACACAAGAAAATATGTTATTTCCTTTCTCCATTTTTTATGTGTTTCTAGAGAGAATACCGAAACCAAACCCAAAACTCTGCTTTGTCAGGGGTCGTCTATCACTCTCTTTAATTTTTTGCCAATATCCTGCACTTCCACTAGTATTTTTTGTCTCCAACTATTTTTTTTCTTTCTTTCTGCCTACAAATAGCCAAGCCAAATTTATCCATACCTTTTTTGCTCGTCACTGTTACTAATCTGAAAAATCTGATGTTTCCCTCCACTCTGCCTATCCTCTCTCAAAAAGGAAATATTCATGTGGCTTATCCTTTCTACCTTCAAAAATATTTACTGCTCAATTTTCTCCTTGATATGTAGTTCACCTGCTGTTTTTCCTGATACAATCTTTCTTTGATAAATCTCTCACTGAATAGGTTACCAGTTCAACATCTCATTAGTGAATACGTGTGTGAGGGGTGGGGGGGGTGTGTGGTCAAGCTCTGTGAAGATCAAGGAAGGAAAAACAGAGGTAAAATATGCAGCTCTCTCTGCTTCTATAAATTACTATTTTTACTACTCATTTGTGTGTATAGTGAATGTATACATGTGTATAAAATAACTCAGAATTGCAATTATAGAGCAAAAAGCAGTTAAGAAAGATAACATAATTTTATTATGAAGAGTGGATTAATGAGGCCTGTCTTCCTATGGATTTATGTCCTTTGTCTCCTAAATCCTCTCTTCTGACTGCATTAGTCCCAGTTCCTTCCCAACACGCTTGTGCTGGTCCCGCTGGCAAGAAATAGCACTTTCTGCGTTAACGTGCAGCTGCCAAAGATAAGTATAGAATGGCTGAATCCTGTCTGTCTTTGCTTCTGTTAGAGCACTAATTTCTTTCTTTCCTGTACAGCTGCTGATTTCCAGAATGTGTGCTTTTATCTGTCTTTCAAATTTGTACTCAGCTGGCCAATATTTACTGTGGAAAAGGAAAGTGAACAGACAGGTAGCATTGTTAAAGATGTCTTGCTCCTTAAGTACCAAATTAAAAATGAGATCAAATTGAAATCTACAGTTTGTGTGGTATAAAGTAATTTTGGAGCATCGGTTATTATTCCAGAACAATTACTGAGCCTATTGAATAAATAAAGTGCTAGTAAAAGGACGTACAACTCAAAGAATTTGAAACCACGTATGTTATTTTATTAACATGTCTGAGCATCAAATACAAAACAACCATCTCGTTGACTGTCATGCGTAATGGAGCTATTGGAATTCACAGCCACTAAACATACCCTTTAGGCAGGACAACACTGGGTGTCACCAATACTAGGTCAGTGAAAGCAAATGACCGATGAACATGGGAATAGAAAAATAGAAACAATCAACCCTCAGCCCCTGAGGGAGAGCTATAATATATAGTCAAAAGATGATCCGAGAACTGAATTCCAACCAAACTCTAGGTCTTGGACTCAAATAGAGATACTGCTTTTGTGGCACATCATGACTTTCCACATTTTCCATCCCACTTAACTTTTCTGCATTCCATAAATGGTCATTTTCTTTCTACATCTCTGAAGAACTAAGGACTTCGTCACTCCCCCTACTCCCTTTTTCCTGGTGTTCGTCTTTCCTTCTCTTCCCACCATCGCCTCTGTCTGTACATGGGGCAGTTGTCCCCTCTTCTACCAGACCAAATAAGCCAATTTTTTTCATATGGGAAGGTCCAAATTAAGGTAGTCCTTCTGTGCACCTGTACCAGACCAATATTTTTCTTTAATAAAATATTTGAAAAATTACAGCCTAGTATTTTTAAAGGTATAGTCTTTAAATAGAATTGGATAAGAATCAAGAACTGTATAACAATCCTTCCAAAAGATGTACCCAGTGCCTCAAAGGTTACAGAGGGTTATCATCTCACCAGTTGAATCAGTAAGTGCAATAGTTTGTGTGTGCCAAGTACCTAGATGATAGAATATAAATATTGTATAAGATGTTGCTCTCTAAGGAACCCAGGCAGACATAGTATAGAAATGAAACTCTTAAGGAAGCATAAAACTTCACTAGCTAAGTCTTTGCCTCTATTTGCTATTTAAAATAAATAACATTAAAGTATAAGCCCTGAATCCATATAAAAATAGCCTTGAAATCGTAAAAGGAGTTTGCAATATTAATGGACTAGAAATAATTCATCATTCTACCCTATTTTTGAGTGCTGTGTCAATTTATTTAATCTGTTTCAGCGCCTAAAGTTCTCTGAATCATTGTAACTATTGTAACTTATTCTGATGATAGCTTTCATTAACATTAGCTGAAGGCAGGGAATTTCAAGGTGTTTTCTAGATTATTCATAATTAAACATAGCTATAAATATAAAAATTGAAAGGGTGAAATGGATGGGAATAAGATAGAATTCTTTGGAGAAGATTTGTAGAAGTATGAAGACAAGTACATTTGGAGGCCTAGACCTTTGTGGTATTGAAGCCACAAAACCTCTAATGAAGAAATGACCAGAAAGTTAATTTTAAGCATAATCTACTAAGTTGGAAAAGCCTTGATTGCAATCTTCTGAAAATACTGTATAAACCTGAATCTAAAGTCTGCTTATCAAAGCAGGTGAAGGCAAAAACCTCAAGGAAAATGAAGAAAAGTTGACATGAGTCTGAAAGAAAGAATAAAATTATCTGCAGTTTTATCTGTTTCGTTTTTTTCTTTTTTAATTACCTCTCTGGTATAAACTGCCCTTTTTATTGAATTAATTGAAAGAAATATACCAGTGCTGCACATTCACATACTTTGCTGAAATGAGCCATAGCTTGTGTGAGGAAAGATGTGGCACAAGTTACAGCTTTTTAACTGATTCTCAACAACGGAAGCAGAAGGCGCTTGTAAGTACTTGAGTTAAAAAACATTATCAGCAACGTATTTCCATTGAAAAGGCCTCATGGCAGGAGCAGTTTCAAGAAACTCCATGAATATTTACTGAAGATTTTAACTCAGGGACAAGAAAGGAAGATGCTGAGACACTGTGGGTGGCTTATTGTATCATATACTCTATTTATTTGTTGATTAATGAGATTCTGGTTGACATTGGTAACTGATGAATCTTTACCATAATTAATAGTAAACATGCAAGGAAGGAATTTGTGAGAGCAGAGAATGAAAGATGTGCATGACTTTCGAGTAGCTCATGCAAGGCATGACATTTGGATCTTTGTGCTGGTGTCAAAATTGTATGGCTTAGCAGATACGTGATCTAGAAAACTGTAGAGTGGTGATTGAATGGAAACTAGACCAAGCAGAAGTTCCTCAGATATTTGTCCCAGGAACTCCAGAGATTCAGAGCAGTTTTATTTCCCAGGCAGGTCACTTCTAGCCTTTGAAGAGGTTTTCCAAAACAGTGTCCTCACCTTGGCATTACTGCCTGTGTTGGCCCATCATGGCAGTGACATTTTTCAACTCTGAAATTTCAGCCTTTAGGAATTTCAGTCTTTTCCAAAGCCATGGATTCAGGAAACTGCTGCCAGATTCTGCTGTTCATTAATTACTGCCAGAGGCAGACTCTTTTCTCAGCATACTGCTGGATGAACAGTCTGTCAGAGACTAGCTGTCCCACTAGTTATGTTTCCTTCAGGCATTGCTGGACGGTTGGCANCAAAGCCATGGATTCAGGAAACTGCTGCCAGATTCTGCTGTTCATTAATTACTGCCAGAGGCAGACTCTTTTCTCAGCATACTGCTGGATGAACAGTCTGTCAGAGACTAGCTGTCCCACTAGTTATGTTTCCTTCAGGCATTGCTGGACAGTTGGCAACAACTCTTGGCGCACGTCTCATTGCTCTCCTTGTCATTGCAGAAGTAAGTTAATGGTCTTGTCCATGAATATCTTGAAGGAGGGGAACTTTCCAGATATCCGCTCCTCTGCATCAGGTGGATGCAACCAGATGGAATTCAACAGAAATTAAAAACCCCAACAGTTGTCACTTAATCCAGAGTCTCTGATCACAAAGAAGTGTTTACTGTAACAGCTCAAACAGCTTCTTGCTCTCCGTAGTTCATTTCTCCTTTCCCAGTAGGCCAAATAGACTTTGTCGGGATTCCCAGGCAGATTGCAGACAAACTCTACCATGGCTGAGTATATGTGGTCATATGGCATATTTTGCCATAAGTATTTTTAAGGAGATAGGGTTGTTACAATGTCTCAACGTCTGATACTTCTGCCTTTCACTTCCATACCTCTGTAATTAGATTGATAATGTGTTCTCAGTTCCTTACCGAGTCTGCAATGTGAAATTTATTTCTTTAGGTATTGAATCTCCCTTTTTCCAACATTCTCTTTCAATACTTCTGAGTTTCCTTTTATTTTTCAGTTTGGTATCTTAGCCAGTCTTCTGCATAAGCCAAATCTCCATGACCCCAATTACATTATATTTCTTTTTAACTACTCTCTGTTGTATCTAAAAAAACCTGCTAATTTGTTCCTTCTGGTGCTTCTATTTTAGTAGAAAGAATTGACTTGCATAGGACTCATGTGCTTTCTGCTCTCCTCACCATTTCTCCAACTTGCTTTCTCCCTGCTGCTGGGAGATGGGAGAGCGATTCTGCTTGTTAGTTACTGTTTTAGTTTTGCCCTAAATTGCTGTTGCCCAAGATTTAACTCTTGACAGTCTATACAGTGTTCCATAAGAAAAGAAAATATTCCCTATATGTTTTTGTTTCTTTAAGAGAAAAAAAAAGGAAAGAAGAATCTCTTTCTGAAATGTTTGACTACTGATTCCAGTTAAAAAAAAATCTTAACCAAGCTCACGTGCTTATGTTTCTCTGATTCTCATTGCTTATTTTTCTGTTCATCTTCCCTCTGTGATAATCTATTTGCCTTTTAAAAATATTATTTGAAATAGACGGTGCTAACATTTTCTTGAAATTAAATGTGCTGTAACCCAGAAAATTCTTTAAATGCTGTTGCCTAAAAATTGCAAACTCCTAAGTGACTTAGAAAGAAAAAGCCATTTCCACAACCTAGCACTCTGTGAGATGTTCCGAAATCAAAGCTGGCATTCTCCTCCATCAGTGCGGCACCGTGCAAGGACACCAGCGTAGGTCTGGCAACTCATATAGCCACATATTATTGGTTTTCATCTTCTAAACCATGGAAGCAGTTCTGAACATTTTTTTAAATCTAATTACAAGGCAGGATGTGAAATTTAAAACTGTATGGCAAATACCAAAACAATTAGCTGTGCTGCAGTAAGATGCATTCAACTCTAATAACAGAAATCCTTCATCAGAACCAGTCTTAGGCATGCATAACAGGCCACACGTATGAATGTGTTTGTCGCCACTCAGTATTCACTCGCTTCTAAGCAATATCATTGGACTGAATTCTTGCTGGGAAATACTATCATTCAAATGTGTACATTATCCCCACACCATCATCTCCATTCATAGCTGGGGAGAAAATGCAGCAGGGACTGAGACTGCTGAAAAGCTGTTCTGAAATTTGGGGGGTTTTGTGTTTGAATTTCAGTCACACGGAGAGATTCCCAAAGCTGTCAGGGCCTCTCTGAACTCTGTGTGCATTGCACAAAGGAGTAGTGAGAGTGGTCATTAAAAACTTCATAATTTAAACGAACAGGAAAGACTGGAGAGGAAGTGGACTCGCATCCAAGCATCATAAGCAGGAATAGCAACCAATAAAGCCTTGATTTCCCAACTTGCAGCATGAATTTTTATATGCTGCTTCTGCCCTTCCTTCTTCCTCATTTCAGGATGTTCATCTGATAAAGTGCCCACCAAGCATCACAGGGAAGATTTGGATCCCCAGCAGCTTCAAAAACCACAGCTATTGGTGCTCAAAGCTTACCTCAGCACTAATGCAGCGTTGCTTTTGAGGAGGGGAACCCAGGACTGCGTTCCTCCAAAGGAAGACAATCCCACGACTGCTTTTATCTGCTTCAAAGGTGGATGGCTACAAAGAACTACTTGTCAATGCAATAGTAATTACTTTTCAGACAAATAGAAGCGCTCTGCCCAAATTGGCATTTGAGGTCAATTCAAAGAGTTTGTTATGGGGTAGAATGCTTTGAATAGAGCAGCACAAACCCATAGCTGTTTGGAAGATACTGGAAAAAGCAAGGGGCTAGGGAGATTTCTAGGTCTCGTCATGTGGCAGAGAGACTACAGGAAGTGTAGTGAGTTGAGTTACTGATCCATCTCACACGGTAAGTGCCTTTTGCAGCTCTGAATCCCATTGACAGAACCCTCACAGTAGAGATCACTCTTGAGGATATTAATTGTTATTAATGAAGCCTGATTTCTGCTTTACTGTATCCATGCCTGTGACCTCTCCCCTATTACCTGTAAGAGATTATCTTTGCTCTGGAGTTCCCACCTATGAGCTAATCCCCCCCTGCACCTGATGTTGAGGTTGGTGAATGTGCCAGAATGAGCATGACTGAGCACTCTGTTTACCTTCTGGGCATTGCCGACCAGACCTGGGCTGGTGAGGAAGGAGCTCTGGAGAACCTGAGAGGTGCAGAGACACCTGCTCTCCTGTACCAGTAGGACCCTGCCCTGCTTGCCCATCCAAGCCCTCCTGAACCTCCTGGGTAAAGAGATTTGCAAGACCAAGAAACAGCAAACAGGATCAGTGCAGGAAGGAGCATTTGAGACTAGAGCGGTGTCAGAGTTTCACAGACACCCATTATGGACAATATCTAAACTTTAACTCTTGGCACTTGGTAGAACACAATCCAAGGCCTGTACTTAACCCTGTACTGCTTGAGGCGATTAGTGTGACAGAGGGCCCTGGTTTCGGCTGGGATAGAGCTAATTTTTCTTCTTAGTAGCTAGAATAGTGCTGTGTTTTAGATTCAATATGAGATTTGTTATGAGAAGAATATTGATAGTATACTGATGTTTTTAGTTGTTGCTAAGAAATCAAGGACTTTTGAACTTCCCGTGCCTTGCTAGTGTGCAGGTGCAGAATAAGATGGGAGGTAGCATAGCCAGAGCAACAGAACCAAACTGGTCAATGGAATATTCCATATCATACAATGTCATGCTCAGTATGGAGATGAGCATTGGCAGGGAAGCTCGTTCTCTCTCTTCCGGAATTCCGGTTTTGGGATTTGCTCTCCTCCAGGATCGCTAGCTGGGAACAGGCTGGCATTGGTTGTCGGGTGGTGAGCAATTGCATTGTGCATCACTTGTTTGTATATTCTATTATTAGTATTATTGTTATAATCGTTATTCTTTTAATTTTATTTACTTTATTAAATCGCTTTTATCTCAACCTATGAGTCTTCTTACCTTTACCCTTCCAATTCTCTACTCCACCCCGCTGGACGAGGGCTGTGTCATGTTTGGCTGCTGGCCGGGTTAAAACCGTGACACAGAGAGGGAGGGAAAGCTTGTGAGAATAGCCATGGGTTTAATTTTTTCCCTGTAATCTATGACTTCTAGGGCAAGGGTCTGTACTTAACAGTTTTTCTTACATTTAAATTGGTACTGGAAATCTTCTGGACATGGGAAAAAAGTATTCAAATAAATCAAAGAAAATAGAGAAAATGTTGTCTTAGAGTACAAGATCTGTAAAAAGGGTAAAAAATGAGCTGAAGTAGAGATAATGAGAAACACTAGCTCGATCCCAGAGGAGACTACTGTTGTGTGCTAAATTACATTCTTTAAGCATTTCAGGCTACCTTTCTGGGTCCTGCAGCATTTCTTTGAATGGCTGCCATGGTAATTAACATGGCTTCAGAGGGCTGTAGAGTGGGCAAGGTGTTGAGCATACCCAAGTGTGAGTACCTAGAAATGCCTTAGCAGAAATACGTATCTGCTATGGTGTCATTTGTGCTAAATTTTTCTGGCAGAGGCACAGACTCTATGGGACACGATGCATTGATATGTGGAATATCTTGCTGCTACAGCTTGGCAAGTAGGCTAACAAAATGTCTTTTTTTTTTTTTTTTTAAATATTCCTTTTCAGTGGGTTCTAAGGAGAGAGCGACTTGTGTGCTATGGTAGCTATTATCTGTCCTCCCACTGCCGGAGTTTTTCCACTCCAGCAGGCAGTAAATGTCCGCTAAACTTATTGCATGTACCTTTCTGTGTTCGCTGACCCTCTGTACCGCACATCGTCAACCATCACAGGGCTATTCCGGAAGTATGTTTTTTTTCTACTGCGAACATTTACAGAGTCGTGCAAGATGTGGCAAATGAGAGAGGTTTTCAGCTGTCTTGGAGCAGATAGTCAGGCTGGCTGGAGGATTAGAACAGTGGGCACTGAAATGAAATCGTACCTGCATCCTCCTCCTTTCTCAAGTTCTTTCCTCTAACATCCTTTACAGCAGCTGTGGTGTTAAACAGTCTCCTCACGTTTGTGTCAGAACTTGTAAGAAGGCCTCGTAGTACTAGAAATGAAGTAGTTGCAGGGAGGAAAAAAAAAAGAAAAAAGTTTTAAAAGAAATAAACAGAAGCAAAGGTGTTACCAAAAAAAAAAAGTGTGATTTTAAATTTTATTGCAATCCCAGGTGGAGGAGATAATTTGTAAAGATTCAAATAAGAAGTAGGCTTAACTGAAAAGAACAATGAATTTAAGGTATTGTTTTAAAATATTGAATTGATTAACACCTTAGATTTATTTTGCGGCTTACATTAAGTGAACAAAACAAATCAGACTGCACTTTAAAGACTTAAATAATACTGCATTCTCAGAATAAAATCCAAAGCAGTTTGGAGCATAGGAGAAATCAAAATGAGGGACAAAGACATGAGACAGTCAGGTCTTTTGGATTAATCTATTTCAGATTCATGGAATTTTTAATTTAAGGACAAATTATATCAGGGATCAGAACACCTAAAATAATTAAAGACTGCTGCGAAGCCTGGTTTGGAAAAAACAGGATTGTTTAAAGTAGGAGAGCATAGAAGTTTTGGAAGAAGATGATAAAATGACTCAGTGGACTTAGTTTGCGAAACAGCCAACCAGAGTTACTTGCTGTGCCGGAAAAAAGGACTGAAAAATACAGAGAGTATGATTTTGAATAAATTAAACGCCACAAATAATACAGCAGAGTGCTCAGAACTAAACAATGCCGTGCCTTTACACAAAGGTGCAGTGTTTGCGTTAAGCAAAAACATTTTCTGAAAGTCTGTAGACAATGACAAATAGGTGTACTTCACACGTACTCATACATATTCTTCACAGTATAGATTGAAACAGAAGGTGATGGCAGTGAAAGGAGAACTGAAGGGTAAGAGGATTTCTCTGCACAATTTGTTGAGGAAACAGCTACATCTTTTGTTTGGAACATTTCCTTAAGTATAAATAGTCTTTCCTTGCTTTGTTTTAAGATGTTCTCCACACACAGAGACCAAACATGCAGGTCTCATTCTTTCCACTTCAAACTCTTGTTTTCCTAATGCTCAACAGTGTAAACGTTGCTATATTAAAAGTTCACCTTGTTACATAGTCAGTTGTGCTCAGTAAAGCTCACACAGTTACAGACTCGGACATAGACTTCTGGCTAATAGGAGGACTACGTAAGAGCAGTAGGAAAGCTGTAGTACCATTGTGTAAGTAACGATGTTGTTATATCTGCAGAAGTCTAGTTCATTTCTGGTCCTTCAAGAAGAAGGAAGATAAATTAAAACTAACATTCAGGAAAAGGCTACAAGTGTGGTAAGTGAGTGGAAAAAGTACTGTGAGACTAGAAAAGCTTTCTTTAATTTAGCACAATAAAAAAGAAAAGAGAAGCTGATGTAAGATATATTTGCTCTTTTTAGGGAGATTTAATCATCTTAATTAATTTAATTAAACTTAATTTAAGGGGAAAATAGAAACTGTAAACAGGAGAAACACCAAGGAGGAGAAAGAACCGCCACCTGACACGGGCAGAACTCTGTATAAATTACTTATGAATAAATGTAACACTCATACGGGAATTAATAGGAATTCATCAGTTCTGAACCAGTTCAGTAATAGTAACAGTGTGGTTAAATCAACAAGTCCAGTCTCAAGATAGACTGTGTAAAGTGTGATTGCTCCGAATTAGGACCTTAGGACATTACTGCCTTCAGTACTAGGAAGGGCTGGAGTTGAAGCTCTATTCAAATGCTGCATTCTTGTGCCTCCATGTTTACTGATTAATTTGAAACACGATGGCTGGGTAGGTCAGCTCCCAAGGCAGGGGGTTTGTGTGGGCCCTGCCCCAGAAAAGTGTACCTTAGCTTCATTTACTATTTGTCCTTTCACTTTCATAAGTAGCTGTTTTATAGACATTTCAGTGAATTACTATGCAAAAGATTAGAGAATATTATTGTGACCATTGCTTTATTTGAGGCTTTCCAAGCTGAAAATTTTACTTTTTTTGTCGTTACATAGGTAAAGCTGGAAAAATACTTGTATTCTTGGTAGTTGCCTTGTTCAGGCCTGAGGTTCTTCTGAAGGATCAGTCTCATGCTGCAGGGAGATAGTCTGCTTCAGTGTATTTCCTTGCATTCAAAATAAGATTCTGACATCCCAGAAAGTATTGTTCTATGCATGCGGTTTCATGTGATTTATGAAAGTACCGTTGAGGATTAATTTTGTATTATTTTGAAGATATTTTTCAGTGTTGGCAAAGAGGCGAACATTTATATGTGCGTAAAATAGAAACTGAATATGCCTTTTGAAAATTAATCATGAAGAACGTCAGAGGAAATTTTTAAAACTACAGATTATTTTTGCAATCAGGTAAAATAGCTTATATTTGCATCTGGATATTATTCTTTGTGGAGGATGGAAACAACAATTTGTTTCTTTCTAGATCTACCTTTTCATTATGTGATTGTGTAGGCTGTAATACAAAGGACATGAATTGGTAATTCCTCACTGTTTGATAATAAGAACTAATATAAGTCAGATGATTAAATAATGTATGAGAACTCAGCATTAACAAAACCTTTTGAACAATCTTTCTTGAAAGAGAAAGATTTTAACTTTCCTCATGAATCTGAGCACGTGCTATTGATTTATAGCTCCTGCAGGAGAAACAATCTTCTTGACCAATATTGCACCACTGGCAAGCTATTTAATGGAACTTTCTTTCCAGCCCACATTATGACAGGTCTCATACTCGTAAGCAAAACTCTGTTATTATCAATCCATTATTAGCTTTCATTGAAGGCCTGGGTCAGGTCACAAACCTTTTTTCAAAGACCCTGTGACTATTGTATTCTCTTCCAGAGATAAATAGGGAAATGATGGATGAAACTTACCACAGTTAAATTATCAGTAGAAAATTCATCGGCTAGTTCAGCAGGGTAAAGAAATTTCATAAATGCAAGAAACCACCAGCAGTATAATGTGTGTATATATACATGTGAGATGCAATAAAAACAGATCAACCAAGCTGATTAGAAGGACAGAAACACATTAAAATGCATGGCTGGTAAGCGCTGAAGGAGGTTGTTTGGTATGGATAAGCTTCACACCGTGCATCTATGCTGGTAGCAAAAATAGCTGGAAATTTTACAAGAACAACCCTGTAGATTGTGCCAGTGGCTGGTATGGAAGTCAGAAGGGAGAAGCCAAATGCTTTTCAGTTTATTTCTCCCAGGCCTTAGTGGCTTTCTTCTCCACTAGTAATAAAAAAAGAACTTTTCCAAACTATGTTAAAGACTTTGTGAAAGAAATACTGTTATTTAACATGGAAGGTTTCTCAGCCAGTTTCTGATACTTCTGAGTATGACACACGAGTAATTCCTTACTTGTCTATCAGTTACATTGATTTTATTAGGACTATTTGCAGATACCTCAGTACAACAAATATTTAAGACTATGTTTGAAGTTAAATAGCGGCTGAACGCTTTGCTGGATGTAGTCCAGCATGAGGTATTAGTCTGTTTAATGACAGACTGACCCTCAGTGCCACTTTCTTATGTTAGCAACAACTTTAGCTTGTGGCAAACAAAAGAAATCTTATCTGTTATGCCAAGTGCAAAAGTCAAGAAAGATTTGGTCTTTCTTAGGGCTCGTAACCTAGAGTATGACTTCAGTATGTTTTGTCTGCTTCATGGCTGAATATTGGCCTGATATTTTCATTTACAACCACGATAACTTGCAACCATTTTTGGATGTACTAAATATTTGTTGTATGTGTACAGCTTTTTTTTTACCCTCACAGTCAGCTAACGCGTTTCTCCCTTCTGTCTCAATTCACTATTTTAGGAGCACCGAAGGAGGAAAGAAGGCATGATAGAAACAAAAAACCTTTGATAAAGAGGGGAAATGTGAGTGTTTCTGCGACATTTTTGTCTCAAGCATTTGTTGTGTTGTATCTCTCTGCTGCACTGATAACTGGTATTCTGTTTCTGCTCCGAAGTAATGCTGAATCAGTACTGTTGTACGTGACTGTTTGGCCTTTCTGTAGATTTAATGCAATAATACATTACTCCTGAAAGTTGTCCTTCTTGATGTTACCAAAGCAATGCATCTAGATCCCACCACAAACTGAGAGCCTGTTCTGTAAATGCTTGTGTGTTTGTTCAAACACACAGTGCTGATACCTGCAATAAGGCCTATCTGTAAAGCATTGCTGATACGCAGTGGAAGCAAGTGTTATTGTATATAACAAGAAACAGCACTACTCCGATTTCTATATTGTTCATCCTTGTTCAAGGAATGTCACTTTTCAGGAGAGTGTATAACTTTGGATGTAAGTTGCGAATTAAACATGAAAGTAATATTTGCCAAAATAATTAAGTAAGGAAATGGAACCCTTTTTCTCTTTTGCAGCAGTTTTCCATGCTGTTCATTTTATCATGTGCCATCATTAGCCAAAGGTACCTAATGTTTTAAAGAAGACTGAGCAGAGTTGTCTTTCACACTCTCATCTAGGATCAAATTCTTCAGATGCTAACTCTGGGCCTGGCACATGGGGAAGGGACCCAATATCTCCAGCAGTGTCCCGCTGGAGCCTCGGCTATCTGGCACAGGAGACACGAAAGCCAGCTCCAGCCTCTAGTCCTGAAAGACGGTTGCTTACAGGAACCTGCCTTCCCTGCTGTACTCTTATTTTCTGTTGGGAGGACAAATGAGAGGCTGAATGACAAAACCTAATAACAAATGTGCTTCTGAACGGAAGGACATACATATATCTACTTAGGTTCTACAGCTAGTTAACATTAAATGGATTGGTTTGGCTGCAGCCAAGGGAGACCAGTTTTTGCCTTGGGACAACACTGAACTGTCCCTTGGGAAGCCACACTCCCTCTTAGTCCAAAAGCATTCATTAAAAATGAATGGGAAGATTCTGTCTCTTCCTTAGTTCCGCTTGTAAAGTAGCATATTTTATGATTAAAATAATTTCTTTTAAAATTAACTAGTTAGACATTATGGTATAAAATAGCTTAAATCATTGAGCTAGATAAAAATGAGGAAATATTTGGGTGCAGACTAAAAGAGAAGCCTTACTACAGGACAGTTTCTTGCTTGCAATTCTGTTTTGCCACCTCTGGAGGCTTGGAAGGGAGCCCAGCATTTTTACAATAAAACTCATGTGGTACTTGAAGCATAAATACTGTTTGTTTTGTCGCTTTCTGGACACATGATTTTGGCTTGAATCCAAAGAGACATCTTGAGATTTGTGTCTGATGGTCAGTAGATAAGGTATTGTTGACTGTGTCGTATTTTCAGAGCTTTATAATGACATTTCTCCAGAGTAATACAACAAATATTTCTATGCATTTTTATCTTTTTTCCCCAAAACCACCTACATTTTCTTACGGAAATCTAGATTTTTGTTGTGTATAGATCTATTCTTTAACATAAAGTAAAAACATTGAAAAAGAACTATTACCAGATCCATACTCATTAATGAGATCCTTCCAAGGTCTCTTCTAATTGTTTTGATTCACAAAATCAATTATTAGATATTACAGAAAGACAATTTTAAAATGTAAATATAAAAGTACATGTAAGTAAGTGTCAAACAACATAAAAAATTTTGAAGAAAAGAAGTAGAAAGATGAGAAGAGGATTGGAAGGTGAGGAAAAAGAAATGCAAAACCAAACTCACCTTTCTTCCAGTGCTGCTGGCAATCTACCTTTTCAGCATGCTGTACAGAGTATTTTTACAGTTTTTACTATCAAACTTTTGCATGAAGAACTAGAGGACAATGAATTCCCACACAGTGCTCAACAGCAAAGAACATGGCATAGATCTTTTGTGGAGTTCAAACAACTGATGCTGTTGGAGCACACAGTTCAGAGAGCTCCTTTACTGCTTGATTGATGCAAGCTCTTTCAATCTGTACAAATAGGGAAAAAATTTTGTGTGTACAGAGTTTCAGGCATGAAAGCTGCTGATGAAATGTTAACAATCAGTCTGAGGCCTCTTTGAAAATGTGATCCTGAGGAATTTTACACATGGAAAAACATGAAGATTACGATTATCATCCTAGCAATCAACACGTCAGAAAGTGGGAAGGCATCTGACAGGGCAAGGGTGAGTGTAGTGAATAGACCCTGTTAATTGCATGCTGGGGCTGTGGACAGTCAGGCTGGGGCTGGGGCAACTGGATGCCAACGTCCACGAGTACCCCAGTGTCTTTCTTAGAGCCTTAGGGCCTTAGAGTTTATAGGATCATAAAGTCCTTGTGTAGCATCAAGTCTGTTCCTCTCAGATCTGCAGCTCAGTGCATGTTGAAGGGTTAAAAGAAAGGCACTTTCTTTTTTTTTTCTTTTTCTGATTGGCACCCGTGATGTTCTTTCTCTCCTTTTTTTTTGTTTTGAAATTTGTTTAACTGAAAACAAATAATGTGAACGAATTAGTGTAGATTAGAACACATGAGAGCTCTAATCCTCTGCAATGAATACAAGAGACAGAAGATTGGTAACTATACCTACAGTGTTGTTAGTGGTTTATTTTCTAGTTAGTGGTAACGAGAAAAGGTGACACTGAGAAACTTTGCTACTACTATCATTCTCAAACACTCAAGAAAACACACATTTATTGCTCTTTGCATGAAATACCATCCACTTAAAAGCCAACAGCTAAGCTCCCATTTATCTAAAGAGATTAAGATTTTATTTCCTGTGTCATTTTTTGATGTCAGCAATAACAGTATTTACATGTTCTCCAGTTTTACTAGTTTTGTTATTGTTATTGCAGTAAGATTGGTTCCATTTATAATTGAAAAAAAATTTGTCAGTAACATGAAGCATTTCATTTCTGTTACATTGCTTGTTCTGTTCTTGTAAACCATACTGCCACAGAAAACATGGAATTGCTACAAGTAAATTGCATAACAAAAGGTGGCACATCTCACAGATGCCAAGGGAAGATTTTTAAATTTTTTTTTGCAAGAAACATGAAATGCTAGGTTTTCAGGAAAGCTGCATGTCATAACATGAGGATGGAAGGCGACCATAGCAATGTAAATTTGCTTAAGAGTTCTGACTTAATATGTGTCTCTCTGTTGCTTTTAAGTTTTTGGAGTTGTAAAATTTCAGATTGAAATTCTCTGAGCTTATTCCCATTGACAATATTGTTTTGAGTGGTCCAAAGTGGTGTTTAAGTTTCATCAAATGATTCCATGGTTTTTTAGATCTATTGAGAGAGAAAATGGCTGTTTGACAGTTCTCCTAGTTTATTGTATTTTCAGGAATATCATTTACTGTCAAAAGTTTGGGGCAGAAATTTGAGATTTGAAAGAGGAAATAATGTTGTGTACCAAACCCAACATTTTTGTCTTTTCATGAAAATTGTTTAGGCCTGCTATTATGAATATGAACAAATTTCCATTAATGCGTATGCAGGAAAAATTATTAGCTGATTACTGCTAAAATTTTCAAACTCTTCATCTGCAGGAAGCATGATCCATAATTGTAGTGTAGATGTAGCTCCTGTGGACAGAACACAGAAAAATGAATGCTACTGCCTGTCTTGTCCTTCTTCTCTTGTTCCTGTGAGGTTGAGTTGCATAAAGTAATCTTTAGTAGATGAAGAACACAGAGTATGATCTTGATGGTAGACTCAGTCAGTGATTGTTTTTTTTCTTCCTGTAACCATGCCTCTTATCTTACGTTTGCATTTTGCGGTGACTTTGGCCCCTCTACTTTTTGTAATTATAGTAGAAACACTGTCCTTTTATCAGAGGCAGTTTATGGAGATCTTTTCTGCCGTGGAGTTTAGGTACAAAGACTAGGAATTAAATTAACTTTTTTTGTTCTGCTATGTTGAATGTTGGAAAATTTATTAGCTTTCCGTTCAAAATACAGTATGGGCTTACTGATGGCAGGCCTGTTTCTTCATCATTAGTTTTTCAGAATATGTTAGGCGTCTGTTCTAGCCGTGGTGTTTGCTGTCCTTACTTTGAAATCTCAGCTATTGAGGATTTTGCATTTGAAAAGTGGCCACTGCTATGAATATGTCTGAGTTACCCTTAGTAGTGTTTTTACTGTGTCATAGGTAAATTGAACGGATTCCATGAAATCCCTATCCCCAGAGATACGATTTCAGTGGGAGCATCTCTTAGTGTCACTTCTATTGAGATCAACATGCTTTAGAAGAGGAAAAATATTATCTATGCCATTAGAGTCACGGTGCATCTGCAGAGCTTCAGGGAGGGAGAACACAATGTCATTGCAAAGCATCGCAGATATTTTTTCTTTCTTTAAAATTGTAAATACCCAGTATTTTGCTTTTGAAAAGAAACTGCTTTTATGAATACGTTTTAGTTACTGTTAATAGTGTTTTCCTTGTGTCAAAGGTGTATTAAAACTGTTACATTAAAGCTCTGTCTCCTGAAACAGTTTCAGTGGGTGCACCTCTTGCTGCGCTTCCATTGCAGTCATGATTGATTGGAAGGCAAAAAATACTAACTGTATTAGTAAACTCATACCATATCTGTAGGACTTGGGAAGACTACAATGTCAATAGAAAATGTCACATGCACTTTTTCTGTCTTTAACTTGAAGGGTTTGAAATGAAAAAACCCTCCCCAAATATGTACATAAAGGGTGAAGGCAATATTTCACATCCATTTTAGTCCCTTCAGTTCTGCTCTCATGACCCAGTGTCTAAACCAATAGGAACTGATGAGCAGCATTCACACACTGAGACCTGTGTACACCTTTGAAAGCAAATGGGCAAATTAAAAAAGAGCAAGGTCTGCAATTGTTTCAGTCACCAACAAAGATGAGCCTATTAGAAGAGATCAGATGCCGTTGTGAATCTTGAAAGTCAAGTCATGAAGCAGCTGAGCCCATGAGAGTTGGTAAAAGAAGTTTCCTCAACTTTACTGAATTTTGTGTTGGGCTCAGGGCTGGAATTCAGAAGCTGTGGCACAGGAGTATGCATGGTATTTGAGACATGCAGGGCTCTTCCAGTGGTGCATGCTTCTATGAATGGTGAGAACAGTTTCTATGCTGCCCAGAAGATGAAAAAATAGATGTATAAGCCTCTTAAGACCTATCTGAAGAAAGAAAAGATGTCTTCTCACCCAGCCACTTGGCTAATGGTGACAAAATGCATACCTCTTTTCGTACTGAGCTAATGACTGCTCTGTCAAGTCCCAATTCTATAAATTAATTGACAAGTTATTATAGTACTGAGATACAAATATGCATTTTTTTTTAATGCTTAATTTCTGTTGTTTGAGGTACTTAGTCAACACAAATCTGTTGCTCTTTTTGATATGTAGTTTTGGACTTTATGGTGAACATATTTATTATGTGAAGCGGGCTGAGAAAAACTGTAATTTGACTTCTTAACTTAGATGGATCTTCTTGCTATTTTATTCTCAAGAATGGCTGAAATAATAGCACTACCAGCAGAGAATCTGACAATAATTTCAGCTGCATGCCCCTTCTCCCTTCTGCTCACATCTCATTAGCAGTATTGTTCTAATAGAATAAAAATAATTAACTTGTACATCTTCATAGATGAGCCAAACAGCCCCAAGTGAAAACAAATTTCAGTAACTTACACTTTCACACATTCTGTGATTTAAATTAGGATCATGGTGATTTCTGGCCAAGAAAATCTTAGATCTAGACAAGTAAAATAAGTTACTTGAGTGGTTGGAATTAGCAAGTCCCACATACTGTTGTCTTTTTTAATTTTCCACCTCATTAACATCTGCAAATGAGTACGTAAGGCTGAGCCTACAGAAGTCATGCTTTTTTGTCATTAAATTTGTTTCATGCTAGCAATAACTGACTCTCCTAACGCAGTTTTGCAGATATAGCTGTATTTACCTCCAAAATACAACACTATGGATAACTTACAGAGTTGTGTAATCAGTACTGGAGTCCTGAATTTGTGGGGCAGTTACAGCCAGACTTCCCAACTCAGTGGCATCTGTCTTAGTGGCTCTAAGTTTTAAGCATAGTTTCTGATAAGTAAAATTTAGTTTACAAAATTAGTCAACCACTGAAAGACAGAGATTTCTTACCCCGAACTAATAATGACCAAACCTCAAGAGAAGATTCTTCTTGGGCTAAGCACATCTGTTAAGCAGGCAGATAGTTTTTCAGCAATGTTCTCCCAAATGATCTAGTTTGAAAGTAAATGTAAAATAGTTTCCTTTGCAGTTCCTGCCTGCAAAGGGCTCAGTGAGTTTTGTTCGTAGAGAAATACAGGTGAGACATGATCCTTTAATAAATCCAAGTACCAACTATATGTAGCCTGTGTAATATTATCCCACCATGTATGGACTACAATGCCATTATAATCATTGAATGGATCGCACACAGTCATTATTACGGGACTGTAATTTAAACCTTGGATTCCAAACCACCATTAGCTATCATTTGAACTAATGCAAAGTTGTGTTCCTGTGGAAGTGTAAAAGGGCCATTTCTCAAAGCAGGGCAAATTTATGAACACTTTGTTTAAATTGAATCCAGCCATTTTGTTAATGTGCCTAACTGGTTCCTATTGCCATACTCATCCTTGCTAAATGCTAGTAACACATGATGACAAATGCGATTTCATATAAACCCTGCAGTTTTTATAACATGACTTTCTTTGTTGTCCTATGATCGATAAAAGCTTTTCAGTGTCAGAACTTGTTTTCAGTTCTCTTAAAACTGCTGTCATCCCCATCTCTCCCAAAATCCGAGTCTATTGGAAGAGGATTAAACAGCCTGACAAACCAGAAGGAACAACTTGACCTTTATAGTTTTGACTCTTCTTTCTTAATGCTGTCACAAAGCAAAAATAAACCATATCTGATGATGCTCACATATCAGAAAAGACTGGAAAAGGGTATTACTCAGACTTGACATTTTGAGTGGCAGATGGGGTAACAAATAATTTTCCCCCCCTCTTTTCTTGTCAATATTTAATTTAAGGTGCTGAAGCTGACAAATAGAGTGCGTTTTAATTCCACAAAACATGAATATCAATATGCTTCTCTGGCCGAATTGCTAATAAGTTGACAAGAACGGAATCATAATTTGACATGAAAACAGACTTCTTCCCTATGTTGATACAGTGAGCATAGTGTATTATAGTGCTGATAAAAATCAGTATCTCATTGTCAAATATTCTCTGTGATGTTTTCAAAACATCCATCTTTCAGTATTTTGACCTCTCTCTCACTGAAGAGTTGAGTACCCTGCAAACCAATGGCACCAAATGTTTCATGTTTCTAAGTTAATTGCTCTGACTCATGAACCCCAAAAGTTTAAAATTTTAATCAAAACATTAATGAAGTCAACACCAAGTCTGTACACTGAGTATATGACCTATGAAGATATAAAACAGTTAACTGTGCATATATTGTTCTAATTCTAGTAGCTGCTGCATAGACCTATGTCATCACTTATTTCTGCTAATTAGGCTTGTGCTTTCTATCAGTCTTACCTATTCCTGCTAATTAGGCTTGCTTTCTGTCAGTCCATGGATTTTCTACAAGACCTATCGCTATTCAATTAAATTCTTCCCTCGTCATCTTCCAGGTGTCTTCCAGTAGCTTCTGGAAATGATTTACCCTGTGTTCTGGATGTAAAGCCTTGCTGAATACACTTTGCTATTAGTTAAGCGGCATCTCTGAAGGGTTGAAACCAAACACCAGAAAAAGTACATGGATTTGGCTTGCACTGAAGATCAGCTGAAGCTGGGGCCATATGCAATTTTAAAAGTATTTAATGACCTAAAAATGAAAGCAGAAATTTAGCAGATTTTAATAACTCCCGCATATAAGCACAGCTAAAAATCACACAGCTTCTACATCCTATCTTTTACCTGGTGGCACCCTGGAGTGCCTGTACAACTTGGAAAATTGCACCAATGAGAGGGTTTTATTTAGACACGTGAACATCTTGTGTCATAATGTTACATAATGTTACATGAGGAGGAACTTCTTTACTGTGAGGGTAACAGAGCACCAGAACAGGCTGCCCAGGGAGGTTGTGGAGTCTCCTTCTCTTGAGATATTCAAAACCCGCCTGGACGCATTCCTGTGCAACCTGCTCTAGGCTAACCTGCTTTAGCAGTGGGGTTGGACTAGATGATCTCTAGAGGTCCCTTCCAACCCCTACCGTTCTATGATTCTATGATAATAGCTACAGTAATAGAATTGTAATTGATGTGTAATTGATCTCAGCTTGCCTTCAATCATGGTTGCTAGGAACTTTTTACTTTGGTCTTTCTTTTCCACCATTAATTCCACTGTACAAATATATGAAATAATATGCATATATGGATCATTAGAGTGTTAAGTTTGACACAACCGTAATTGAAAGTATTTGGAAGCCTTTGGGGAAAGCTGAATGAAATCTTTACTATGTTTCCATATTGTTCTTATTTTTTTCTTTTATCCTTTTATTTCTAAAGATACAGACCAGTTCAGGTTAAAGGTATTATAGATGTTATAACAAGTTACTTAGAAAAAAACCATGTGAAATAAACTTGCCATTGGTGTTCCTGATAGACTGTAACAAATATGTTATTTGTTAATTATCAAGACATTTCTTCTAAGTTATATTAAATTACCACATTTGTCTCCCAGTTAGCATTTCAGTGTCATGTAAGATCACGTATGTATGACTCAGGTTAACTATCATATAACATGCTCTTTTTTTTTTTTTACTCTATAACGTGTTGCTTCTATAATGCATTTCCTTTGTTAAAACTATGAAAGCTATTTGTTGCTTTGAAAAATAATTTTTAAAAGTATATTTGTTTACAATCTATTTTCTCTTTCAGTAGGTATATGTCTAGTCTCTTCTTCCCTAATGGATGAATAAAATACTTCTAGGAATTTTTCATGAAATTTCCTTAAATGTTAGAAGTTTTAGAAGATAAAATCATGCTTGTATCACCTAGATTCTACATTACAGCACTGAATACAATGTTGGGTAGTCCTTCTCTTTACAAGCATTCTCACGGAATTCAGGCCTGCTGCTGATATGAGTTCTTTTCAGTCAGAATCTTATGCTGGCTGTCACTTTTATTAGTCAGCTCTAAAAACCACGTGTAAAGGAATGACCCAGCACCTGTGTTTCGTGGGGTATGTAACCTAGAGCTTTGCAAAGAGGTAAAATGCCAGTGGATTGTCTTCCAGACAGGTTTTCTATTGGATTTACCTGGTGGAGCACTCTGTGGCTGATGGAAATGTGAACTTACATTTTTAAGGACTGGTTCCAAAACTTCTCAAACAATTTTTAAAGATTCACTAGAACTAGGGAGGCGATTATAAAGAAAGAGAATTGATAGGGTTACATGCTAGTATTAAACAAAGTTCTTCTTACTGGCACTTTTATGCATCTTTTCTCAAAACTCTCAAACTCAAAACTTTTGCTTTCCTCCATGTAACACTGCAGTTACTGAGTAAAGTGAATAATTTCTGGCAGGAATAAGTTTCCAAATCCAAATAAAATTTTCAGAACTGAAAAGAAATTCAGCCATTTTTTCAGCAGAAATTCGAACATCTGTATTTTCTTCTTATATGGGGTTTTCCCTTGTCTCTGAGGGCTCATAAGTCAGTGGTCATGTCTGCATGGATGTGACTTCAAGTTATGGGATAAGGCACAACAGGTATGAGTACAAATCTTGTATCTTCTCATAGGTTAAGACCCAGGCAAATAGCACTTACCATCCCAACATTAACATCTTCTGTCTCCACAGCAAGTTGCTGAGGAATCTTCCCGATTGTATTTTTAATGCAAAATTAGTTTGTAAGGTTTCTACTGAAGAGAGATTCTTCTGGTGTGAAATTGTACTCTAAGTGTGCTTACTTTCACTGCCTCCACCAGCCTTGGGCTGGAGGAGAGGTAGTGCTGCTGTCTGTAAGCATTTTAGCTTGCTAATACTAAAAATAAAAAAAAAATAAAAAAGTTAATTTGTACTTTCACATGAACAAAACGAGATCTGGAGAGGTTTCTGCTCAGGCCTAGGAGTCCTAGCTATGATTTGGGATGCCATTGGACATCACAGCTTGAGCAAAGTTTTGAGTTTTGTGTGTGTGGGTACAAGATAGCTGAAGCTGAACTTTCTGGACTTGAGGAGCTACTAAGCAGACAAAACAATACCATCCTTCTTGTTTTAGTTTTGGGGAATAAGTTTACAAAAAGATGGAAAGGGTGATAAATGAACGCATAAACTGAAGGAGGGTCAGGAATAAACACAGTCTCCCAAGTAAAAGTCCAATACTCACACTGTGTAGCAACAATTTCGTGTCTCTGAAAAATATATACAGACATCTTGAAAAATGTACAGCGATCTTAAAAATATATAGATAATGTTACCTCAAACACTCATATAATGAAATGCATTTTCCTCACTTTAAGGAAACAAGAAATAAGAGCTTCTTCACTTTCTAAACCAGGCATGCTATCTATCCCTGGAGCAGCTTTTCTCCTCTGTATGCTCTCAGTGTACAAATATATATTAAAATTGTAAATGTCAAACTTGATGTGAGCTTTGGGTGGGGACCTGTCTGCAAATTCCATTTTCAGTTTGCCAGCAAGTACTTTACCCTGCTCAATAGCTTGCACCTTTTCACGAAACAGAATAACTTCAGGCACTTCTCATACAGTCATTAATTGGTTGTTTCTAGTGGGATCTCTTCACTCAGTACATGTTAATGTTCGTGATGTGGGTCACAACTCTGCATTGCTATTTTCTCTAATTACCATCCTTCAGTTTTTTTTCCCTCAGCTGGAACATTGTGTTCTCCCAGGCACAGTGTATGCAAAAGTGAAGATATCACAAAATGAGAGGAAAAAATAACCTAATTATCTTCATGGTCCAGGAAGGTCCAATTAGCAATTAGAGAAATGTGTTGAAATAAAAATTGTACATTGCTTCTTTTGACTCTGTTTCTAAACTATTAAGTTCACTGCTCAGATTTATCATGGGATTAACTAACTGCTGATAACACTTTTAACACCAGAGCTTTAACATTTCTGAACACGGAATGTTTGAGGTGTTTGAAACCGCGTGAATTACTGAACTATAGCATCACTGCAAGGTTGTTAAATGCTCACTGAGCCTTGACTGGAAATATACTTTAATACATGCTGCACCATCACTGGATGTGCATCATCATAAATGAAATATCCATGTTAAGAATGCAAGAAAGTGATGTCATGCATCGATTGACCTGTAAATATACAGGCTCCGCTTGTTCCTGCTCCTTGCATGGGTGCACAAAACCGGTCACATATTGCAGGACCTACAGAAAGAATAACATAATGACATTGCTTTATTCTGAGGTTTCATAGTTTATATGGATTTCAAAAGAGTAGGAATGACTGGAGTGGAAGAAGAATGCTTTGTTGCAGATAGGCCAAATGCAATGATAATACATTATCCATGTAAACCTGACTTCCCTTGGGGTTGGACTAGATGATCTCTAAGGTCCCTTCCAACCCCTACCGTTCTATGATTCTATGATTCTATGATTCTATGATTCTGTCCTTCAGTATGAACTACATCTGAATTACAAGGTACAGTCAGCAAAAAACAATTACAAACTAGGATCGCATTTGAGAAGAAAGTGAAAAAAGGTGATGCTGTACCCGATCCATAATCAAATCCACAATTTATATTCCAAGGGTTGGTGTGGTTATATAATAGTCTTCATTTATCATTAACAGTATTATGTACCTACTTTGAAAGGTGACTATGTCAATCTCTCTCTAGGAAGTCCTGAAGGCAGGCATAGATTCCTGCTAGCGTGCAGCCTGGGTTTGGAAGTCTACTTGGTGAAATACTAGTTCTTAAAATCTCTGAAGGGAAACTAGAAGAGATCAATGTAAGCACACAAGTAACGAAGAATTTTAACACTTCTTCCTCTGCAGGATCACATTTATTTTTTATTTCTGTCCAGATAGATTCATATTTCTGCAACTGGAAGCTTTGAAGTTGGTAGGTGACAGGAATATGTAAGTCTTTTTCAGAAAAGCACTGTGCTATACTCAGTGGTGGTGGGGTAGGCCGTAATGAAATATCATAACAAAACTTGTAGGCTGCATGATATGAAAGGCACAGAGGGTAATACCTGCATTTTCGTCCTTGTCGCGCGCAGAAGAAAATAGTGCAAAACTGCTTAATATCATATATTATGTTACTTTATCCATCTTGTCGTTCAGTTGTTCTAGGCATTTCTTTTTGCAACTCTTGTCTTGCAGCATGGACCTTATATAACCTCTTTTTTCCTTCTTAGACTAGAACATGCATTTTATTTTTAGAGTTTAATACTCGCTGTATTTATTCTCTAATTTCTCCCTCTGAAGCCAAACCAATTCTTGACCATGCTTTGCCGTTCAGGTGCACCATGCAAATCAGGCTGGAAGAATAATGACAGGCAGAGGCAAAGGTACTCACTGTGCATAAAGCCTGAGTGCTTAGAATCCAAGGTTGCTGTATATAAGCATTTAAAAACAGGAGTGCTTGCTCGGCTATATGAAATGTAATGTTATGCCTCATTGTTACTTGGATGTATTCAGAAAAATATTTTTAGTAGTTAACAAAAATTGTAACAAGTTGTAACAAAATTCTATAAAATTGTATCCATCTTGACTCTCACTGCCTTTCTGGGGTCCGTTCCCCTGTGCATAGGATACTTCTCAAGAGGCTTCATTGGCTTGTGTTAGAAGTATGTCGAGAGAGATTGGGCCCTCTTGCTTCAGGGTACAGAGATAATTGATAAGATCTAGGCTGGGAAACTGTTTCCATTTTTCCACTCACTGCGTATCAAGCAGGAGTTGGAGCACGTGAAGAAGGTCAGATGAAAAGTAAAGAACAGGGATGCAGAAAACAAAATGTATGAGAGTGGGGGGTTACTTATTCTAGAAAGACACAACCAGATCTTTGTTCAAGGAAAGGAATGGAAGGCCGCTCTGGAAAGGAAGGGAACAACCTGAATAATCCAATAGATAAGACAAAATAAGGTGGTAAAGAAGATTTCAGTTAGGATAAAAAATAGCAGTTGAGAAACTGAAACACAGTACAGATTGAATGTGGAAATATGGCATTTCTGCCATTGGTACTTTTTAAAAACAAGTGAAATAAGCACCTTTTAGTAATATCAAGGAGCATATAATCCTTCCTTGGGGTAGGAGAATGTTTTTGGTTGTGTTTTAAAATCCCCTTTATACTAGTTTTTCATTGATTGTATTAAGATTTTACAGGGAGAGTTTCAGCCCAAAGGGTATGTACTAGGAAGTCCTGTGTTGTTTTGTCTGAGAATTTTTAGATTATTTTTCTCCAGGAATAAATGGAAAGTGTTACATGGGAAATGTCTGGTCAAATAAATGAATGTTGAGAACTACAGTGTCTTACAGATGTGCAGTGAGCAAGTCTGTAAAGCACATTCCTGTGGTTGCTACCATCAGTGTTAAAAATCCTATTGATTTACGTGGTTAGAGATGTAAATCTTAAGCTACTTGGAAGACGCTAGTTAATCAATTTGAATAAAATTCTTCTGCCATGTACGTTGAACCAAGCAATAGTATTCCTTTCTCTTGAGAGGTAACAATCTATCATGCCAATCCCCCTACCCCCACCCTTCTTGGGCATTCATTTTAATTAATATTAATTAAATTTGCCTTGAGCAAGTTATTGTGCTGCCCACATTTTGCGAAAGATTTTCCATTCTTACTGCTTGCCTGCTTTATCACCTTGGGTGCATCCATTTACAGAAGATGTAGATGCAATATAAAATATTCATTCATCAGTTTGCTGAGGTTAAAACAGCCTTTCCCCCCCCTTTCCCTTCAGTCGTTTGGACCCTGTACCACCACCGGTGTCGCTGTTTGAAGGTGGCTCGGGGTGAGCTGTTCTCGCAGGGGCTGGCAGAGGGCACTGCTGGGTGCCTCGGGGCACTGAGAGGAGCCTGGGGCAGCTGAAGCTGGGCTGGGGGCCGGCCTTGCGCATTGCCCCTGGCTGGGAATCAAGGTGTGGAAGCACGGCCCTGCCTGCCAGGGTGCAAAGAGCAGCTGAGCTTGGTTATGAGCCTGCTTCTCTGTTTCAGCTTAACACAACCCCTTGGGTTTGGGTGCCTCCTGGCTTTTCCTGGGAAGGTGCCTGCAGGGTTGCCTGCTGGGGACAAAAGGCTGCAAGGCAGAGCAGGGCTGCCCGTTGTTACGATGATAGCTTTCAGGTGAAACGGGGACGCCTTCCCTTCATATGGGCGTGGGAGAGGAGTTAAGTGGCCCTTATGTGGCTCAGCTGCCCCACGGAAAAGAGGGCGCTCTGGTGTTTGGCTAGTGCTGTGGTGCGCTGCCTGGCAGCGGTGTGGGGCTGGAGAAAGGGAGGACAGAGCCACGCTGTGAAAGGTGAGCGGTCTCCTGCCTGCCCGTGGGCAGGGTGAGGACACTGAGGTGCATGGCTTCTCGCCTGGTGGCGTGCTGTGGGCTGGTGGGTGACTGTGCTTCAGCCGGCCCGGGTGCCGTGAGGTAAGCGGGAGGTGTGTGTGGGGGCCTGCCCTGCAGCACAGGCCTGGGCGCCGCCTGAGCCTCTGAGTGGCCTCGGTGGAGGGTGCCTGAGGGTGCGCCCTTGGTCTCAGCCCTCCCCGGGTATCAACAGCCTGTGCCCACGGAGCCAGTCCTGGCAGAGGCCTCGGGCGGCCTGTGCTGTTTGGGTCAAATGAATCTCCATTCCTTTACTTGGCTTTTAAGGGGCAGGTGGGAAAATTGAGCTCTCGTAATGTGCGATGTTGTCCTGGTGGTCTCAAAAAATGCAAATGCATAGTGTGCATGCCTAGGTGGGCCTGAATGATTGTAGTGAGAAGTTCTGTGTTGCCTGATGGGGAAATACTTAATGGGAGAGAGAGGTTAATGGGGGGAAAAAAATTTCTCTCCTCCCTGGGTTTTAGGCTTAATCTGCATTTGATCCTAGATTTGAGTGAACTAGAGAGCAAAATAATATGGATTTACAGTTTCTAAAGTTCTGAATCTTTGTGACTAGACAGTCATAATCTTCTAGGTTTTTTGGTTTGGATTTTTTTTTCATTTTTGGAAAGTGATAGAGTATATATTGTTGTATTTGGGGGTATATCTCAAACTGTACCATTCTCCTTACTGCTTTATCCTGCTATTTTGTGTACCAACGAGTAGAATAATGCATCTTGCAGCACTGTAGAAAATTTATGTAACTCTGCTCACCAAATCCAATTTCCCACAAAACATTATATATAATAACTGTCTCACTTCAATTTTTCTCATGTCCTCTCCTGATTTAGAACTAAAACGTACTAGAATCTAGCTTCAAATTTGGATTAATAACTGCCTTTGTTTTTAGTAGAATAAGCAGAGTATCTGTTATATTATTGATCATTTAGCATGTTGTTCTAGACTCCTAAGTATGTCCACCTCTAACTTAAGTGTTTTATTTTTTTTTTCCANACTGCCTTTGTTTTTAGTAGAATAAGCAGAGTATCTGTTATATTATTGATCATTTAGCATGTTGTTCTAGACTCCTAAGTAAGTCCACCTCTAACTTAAGTGTTTTATTTTTTTTTTTCTGTTGGGTGCCCAACTGAACATTGCGTTGTTAAACTGGACGTACTCATATGTAGCAAAATCACTGTAATTATGGAAATTTTAAAATACAATATACTTTTTCTTATGGAAGTATTACGCTCTTTGAGGAAGCCCAAGGCAAATACTTTGGCAGTCAAAGTTACATCGCTTACTGGTTGTACGAAAGCAGTTTTTCCAAGCATGGGATTGTCTTGTTTCAAACCGACCTGGTTTTATCCAACAAATTATTTTGATGAGTAAAAATATTCTTAAAACTAATACATTGAGCATCTAGTTTGCAAATCCCTGGAGAAATCTAGCTGCCTTGCAGACAGTGAGAGTACTATTGATTTGGGGGAAAGCAGGCTTTCTCCTGGCCCTATCTCTCATCGGGGCAGAGGACTGGAAGGGATCTTCCAAGTCCTGAAACACAAGCACCTGCTATTGCAAGCAGCTGTTACATCTGGGGCTATTCAGAAGTTTGTTACTTGCTCACATGCACATCTTTCCATGGCTTCACTATTCTGATGGTTGAAATCCTCCTCTGATTCTTTGACTACTGTTATTCACGTGCAGATTAAACCTGCTGCTCTTGAATCTGGTTTTGGCTCTTCTTCCTTGTTGGTTGTCCCCTTTCCACAGATCTTCATGGACAGCAATCATTCCCTTGGTTCTGTCTTTACTGGACAAACCCATTTAGGAATAGGCAGGAATAGGAATAGTTAATATGGATGAGTAGTCACTCCTAATCAGCTGCTACAAACTCTCCTTCCCAGGCAGTGGGCAGCTGACTGGCGATTCGTCTGGCAGTGAGTTGGGGTTGCGTGGGGAGAGAATGCCGCTGAGCATGTTATCCCAGGCTAGGACTCCTGTATTTACCTGCACCTTTCTGTAGTTTTCCAGTCTCTCCATAGTGTAGTGCCTCTGGTTTTCTCTCTTTCCCCTCTGCACTCACCTTCCTTCCCAGTGGCCTGCTGGTGGTCCCACCAACGGCTGTGCCCCAGGGCCTCAGTTCCCCCCTGTGCCTCCTGCCCCACTTGGCTGTGGATGGTTCCTAGTGGAGTGTCCCAGATGGCTGCCTGCTTTGCAGAGAAGCCGGAGCAGGTGACTTTACGGCTGCTGTTTCTGTTTATGACTGAGGGAACTGGGCCAGCCAAATAGTATTTTATCTAGGGAGTGCAATAGGTCAATGAAGTGGCTTGGTGGAACACATCCAGCTGAAAAGCTATATGTCATGTAGGCCTGGTGCAACTCAGGGGCTTCATGCAATTCTTTGAATATAGCTCATCCTCAAAGATTGCAAATTCCTTGCTGCTGAGATCTGCCTGACTAATGCCAGCCATGATCTTGTTGTGTACGACTGGGACTGGAACCTTGAGCACAGCTATTCCAAAGCCTCGTGGTCTCTTGTAGTTGGAAACCTTTTTGGTCAGTATGTTTATTATCCCTTAAGCTATCCACACAAACTTCATGCGAGCGGTTTGAATACAAGAAATCTTTCTTGGGTTTTGTGGGTTTTGGTGTTAGGTTTTTTTTTTAAACAGTTATCCATCATGGACACCAGCTCCCCTTGTATTGCATGACTATGAGAACATGTCTCTTAAATCTCGTGATGATCAGAAGGAAACGGATTGTATTCGTAAGTCGTAAGATAGCTGTAAGATTATTTGAAGCTATTTGTCCCACCCTTTCTCAGTCTAGGTAACGTACCAAGATTGGGAGCATCAACAAATACTTGGTTACACTGCAATATATGACATTACCCACTGAAAACTTTTGTTTTGGTGTTGCAACTTTTAAATACTGTCACCCATGATTTTAAAAAAGGGACTACAGTGTGTAGATTAGAAATGAGATATAGCTGAAAAGCCAATGTTTTCTTGCTGCTGCTTGGTAATATCCTAAACTTGTCCGCCTCAGATTAGATTGGATTCATGGCTACTAGTTTCCTCAGCAATGCTTGGCTTTCAGAAATTGTGTTTGCTTATCAGATCATTTTTTTCTTTAACATATGGCCATTCCAAAGTGTGCTTTGTGCAATGTTATTCCTTTTGGAGATTATTAATCATGTTTGATAACTTAAGAGTGGCTATTCTCAATGTTTGTGCGAGCACTGCATATAACAGACCTAAATTTTAACTAATAATGTTTATTTTACCTTGGGGGAACAGGTGGCACCCTAGCAAGGTATTTGGAAAGGTGTATTTATATCAGTTGGACCATTAAATGAAAATCAAGTGAACAGGTGAAACCAGCTCAATGAAAACCTGAAGGAATCTGATAACTGTATATTTCTGTGTGTGTGTAAATACATATTGTGCTAAGTTTCAAAGAGTGCAATAGAAGCTAAACAATAACTATCAGTGTTACTGCTAGATACTTCTGGAGCGGGGAAAACAGTCTGAGGACAGCTGAGATCCGTTTAGTTGGAAGAGTAAGAGAGGTACTTAGTGACCTCAGAAATTTGCAGTGGGTCTCAAGATGAAAGCATATTTTGGATCTATGAGGGACTCCTAGCTGTTACAACATGACAGTTATTACTTGCTTAGTAATATTTATTACTAAACATTTATGTTTATTGCCTAGGAAACTTTAAAGGCAATTTTTATGTATCATTGCAACTGGAAGGAAAATACAAACGTTTCCAAGTCCTAGATTTGATTAATTTTTTGGTATGTCTCCTTATGACATGAGCTAGTATTTTTATGGAGCAATACAGTGGTGTATAGCCAGTTTAAAACAGGTACATCTGTCTAAAAACTGGGTATGAAGAAGAGTTCAGATGTAATTCCCGGCTCTGTGGGGCATCCCTGTGTGGAAGCAATACCCTCCCTCCACCACTCTCCACTGCACCTCTTGGTGATGCTGTGGCTGTGCAATGATCTGCCTTTCCTAACACTGCATTTCTCTCTTTGCTGAGTTTGCTCAAATGTGTTTCTCTTAAAGTTTATTGCTAACTTCAGGCCTGCCCCTTGGTTCTTTGTAAAAGACCTCAGGTTTGTTAGTCTTATTAGTCTGTTACCATGGCATTTCCTTCATTTATATTCTTTTGTGAAAGATGCCCTGGTTCTTGTTGAAGCTTACAAACTACATTTTCAGTTAAATGGTTTTCTGCAGGACTTGCACATATGTTTTTGCTAAACTAATTTTCTTTTGAGTTCATTGATCTCTTTAATGAAAGTCTAAGCATTTTCATGAGCCAAAACCTCATTACACTGTACAGAGGCTGTACTTTAAACCTATCTGTTCTGTTACTATACATTTTAATAAAACTTTATTAGATTTCTCTTCTGATGAAAGACAGCAGGAAATGTTTCCTTCATTAGAAAACTTGAGGTGCTGGGAAACTTAATGTTCCATTCTTGTTTTCAGATTAATTATGGGTTTTGTTATAGCTGGTTAATGGGTCTTCTATGAAAGGAATTCAATTTAAATTATCCCATGTAAGATAACTGCATTGACGTCAAGATTATCTTTACACATCTGATCATGAGGCTTCCTTTTGATGAATAATATTTTTTTCAGTCTTGGATTTATTAAGTTTTTCCTGTTGTAAATGGATATGATACACAATTTATAACAAGGTATTTTATCTAACTTCCATTTCTACCAGTGACACTTCACTTTGCTACAGCAGCGGTTGCCAATCTACTACAAATGTAAATCTACTGGAATGTATTTCCTTCCTTCTTTTAGTGAAGATGACTTCATTTTTTTTCAAGTGGTTTCCTATGCAACATGGGATGCAGTAATCTGTACAGCTATTAGGTTGTCTGAATAGGATGAAATGAAATTTCTATTTCATAGAAATGAAAGCATTTTTATGTAACTTAATTTTGTAAAATCCTGAGTAGCATCTGGAGGGAAGGGAGTGATGGGGAATTAAAAACTCAGGGGATTTGCTCAATATGTTGAATCTACTCCAATATCTTATTTTCCCTTCTATGAGCACTGCACATATGTCTGGGCTGCTACTGAGAGCAGGAGACCATGCTTAACTGAAAGCTACAAGAAGATTTTTTTTTTCTTTCTGTAGATATAAGCCACTTTTTCTGCTTCCTTATGTTACAGCCACNATGAGCACTGCACATATGTCTGGGCTGCTACTGAGAGCAGGAGACCATGCTTAACTGAAAGCTACAAGAAGATTTTTTTTTCTTTCTATAGATATAAGCCACTTTTTCCGCTTCCTTATGTTACAGCCATATCTTATTATTGTCCTGGCTTAAGAAAGAGAGGTTAAAAATCACTTGCATTTTCTTTCCCTGCTTGCAAATGCTCTGAAAGGCTATAATCAAGAAAGATTTTTACATTCCATTTTATCTGTGCCTGAATTATTCCAATGTTCCTAACTCTATTTTTTTAAACCAGAGAAATATTAAAAACCCCACTTTTAACCCAAGTGGGCAGTCAGCATGTTGTTCCCCTTAAAGAGGGAAATTGATGATAAGGTTGCTGTTCGCTACCATGGACTTGTTTTATTTGAAAGCAGTTTGCACAAAGCCCTAAGCAGAAGCAAGATCCAAATGTAAGGTTCTGAGCTGCTACTCCTAATTCTATCTTAATGATTATTATTAAATAATAATTATAATAAAAATAAGTAATTATTATTCTCCTGTTTGTTAACTAGTGTTGAACTCTTTGCTTCCTGTTAGAGTCAGGCTGTAAGCTGGACCATTCCAGGCTTTTTTTGGTTACTTCTGGAGGTTGTATCTCCATTCAAACAACCCTGAAGTGTAGGCCTCAGCTCAAAAGATCATGGCTCTGAGAGACTTGTGTTTTGCTTTTTTTTGTATGTAATATATGCTAAAGCACTAATCTGTATAAGGTACAGTTGAATTGCTTGAGTTGCGTACTTCTAAAATAAATGTCCCTTTAGAGTGACCTACTTCTGAACACGCTTCATCTGATGTAAGGAGCACCTTCTGTCTTTCCAGTAAGCAGGTCGCTTTGAGTTGTTCCTCATGATAGGGAGAAAGAATTTATGAATATAGAGCCGTGTTTTTGTCAGCTGGGGCTTTTATCTAGAAATACACAGAGAGAGTGGAATGGTTCAGATTCCAGGATAAATGCTTCCCGTGCCTCCCAGGAAGTGATTTACTTCTGACCTCTCCAAAACACTTCAGGTTTTGGCTCCTGACAGACTTTCTGTCATAGGTAAGAAAGAGTCATTGATACAAATAACCTAGGTGTTGAACTGAATGATAAACAGGTGTCGCGCAATGTGCGTAATGACTGGCTGTTCACTTCTGCAGGACCACTGCAGCTGCTAGTCAGTGAGTCAGCCCAAGTGCACTGACCTCGGAAGCTTATTGCGGGGAGTTAAATGATTTACGGTGTAGGCCCTCTGAGCAGCATGCTCAAAAGGAACATGTGGTAGCAGGAGGCATCTCCAACTCATCCCAACCCCCCTTGACTCTATTCTAACTGCGAACAGGTCATGTTTTCCAGAGTGAGAAATGCTCTGACTTTGTGTCTGTTCTACCCTAAAAGTTCTGTGAGAGCTCTCAAAGTTCATCATTAGTGGATTGAAGAGATCTGAAACTTTGATTTAGTTTTTTGTAGTCAACATTTGAGTATATGTTTTACTTACCTGAGTTGCTTTAACCTAGAAAACATGCTTGTACATTGTCATGTTTGACCAGCCTGAGGTTTGTTTTGGTGGTCTCATACACATGATAGTGCACTTCTGTTGTCAAACAGCACAATTCAAGCATGCCATTTTCTGCTTAGTATTTTCTTATTCAATGAAAATGTTCGTGCAACAGCCCCCCCACTCAAACCTGAGCAAATCTGTTAATCGTGTGGCAAATTTCAAATACTGCTGTGAGAGCTGTAGTGTGCCTCTAAGGTTTGGATCAGAGCTCTGATCCAAATGATGTGATGTGGCATCTGGAGTTGGAGCTGCCACTTTTGCACCCTGTGACAACCAGATTCCTGTAGAGATGTGGATTTTTGTTTTGGTTTGGGTTTTTTTTTTTTGGCGGTGGGAAGTTGGTGTGAGCTGGGTCCAGAAAAAGCTGCCTCTTCCCAAGGCTCCTGCTGACTTCTGGCTCAGTAGGTTCCTTACTGTTGCAGTAGCAAAGCTGTTCTCCTTAGGTGTCAAGAATTGCATGCCCTCTTGGTTCAGCTTTAATTGTCAATAAGAGAAACTTTTGGCACAAACTTGTCCTGTTCCCCTACAAAGACAAAACGTGGTGGGTTTTTTCCAGTTGCTGTATTTGGGAAATGATTTTCTTCAGTTCTTGTTTGAACAAGTCCATTTGCCCTTTCTTTGTACTACCACTTTACTCAGTTACACTTCCGAACGTTGCAAATGCTTGACAATTAGTGTCTAATTAGAAAACTCTAAGAAGTTCTGCAGTTTCAGATCTCTTCTAGATTTATTCTGCTGCCCAGTCCAAAAGCTTACTGAAATGCCTGTGGTCAGATAATACTGCAGTGAGCATTAGAGATGTAGTCCTTGACCCTGTTTTCACTCGTCAATGGCTCCTAATACTCTTCAGTATTCTGTATGAATGAGAATAAGCTTGTGAAGTCTTGCAGGGTGGATGGGTTAATGGATCAATAATGCCCTTTGCCATTTTAACTGCAATTAAAGCTGTCTATGAACTGAAATGAGGGTAGCAGTTTCAGCACAAATGGATAAGGTGGGGGCGTTGCAGGCAGATGTTTTAATCTAACTACTTTATGCCATTTTAGACAGCTCCGAAAATGTCACAGACTTGGGAATAAAGATGTATGGAGAAACACTATGAGAACGTGGATAGTTTTAAATCAAATCTGTTATGTGTGGTTTGTTTTTTGTTTTTTCCTTGACGGTGCAAAGCTTCTTAGCCAGGAGTTTGAGCTATCTTCATTAAAAACCAGCTATGAATTCAGCTGATATTTGTTTTAACTCACTTGACTTATCTCACTGCACTTGCTGTGTGGTTTGGATAAAGAAATTGTATTTAGCTCAAGGAGATTTCTCAAACAGTGGGCAGACTGGTTAACAGCATACTGATGTTTGTGGGCCATGGCAATGAAGCCAGAACCTGCCTGTTCCCTGCCAGCGTGCATCCTTGAGGAGTAGGCTTGACCTGCCAGTGTGATGGCCTTTGAACACCTTTGGCTATGCTTTCACATCTTGTGTGACCACCTATGTCAAGTGTTAAAAGTGACCTAGCACTTCTGAGTCATGTTTACAGAATCTTTGTCTTCAGCAGGTAGGAAATGCGCTTATTAAAATCTGACCTCTGGGCAGATGGAAAATGGAGGCTCTCGGCAGCATCAGAGGCTTCTGAATTTTTTGTTGTCTTTACTATTCTGATTTAAGCTGGGGCCTATACTATCTATTGGTTTTTTGGTGGTTTGGTTTTTGAGGGGATGGGGTTTTTTGGTTTTTTTTTTTTAAGAAGATGGGAGTAGAAGTATGGGGGGGGGGAACTGTTTCACTCACTTTGTATTAATACAGCATGAAAATAGGAACTCATAACAAGAGGTGGGGGGGGGGAAAAGCGCGTGGGTGGAAGGGCTCAAGGACAGTCAATCCACTTCAGGATACTTTCGCTGTTTTCAAAAAAACATAATAAAAAGCTTTTCCATGTGTACCAACTCCCCAACTCTGTGTTCAAATGGCAATGTACGCTTATGAGTGGCTTTAACCCTAGTCCTCTTTACCTGCTGTTCTCATGCCTGTGTTTTATTATGAAATACAGAAATATGAGAGTGTCTGCTTTAAGAAGCAAGAGGAGACACCAAATAGCTGAAGTCTCCTATAATTCTGGCCAGCTTTGGTTGTGAACTTAAGAAGGCTGTGTTTAGAACTAAAGAAAGGGAAACATAAATACTCATTGATTGCCACATCTTGTCATAACAAAGTATTAGTGGTAGAAGGGATAAAGTGAAATGGGAAAATGAGAATGCAAAACTTTAAAGGAAATTTAAAAGCAACCACAAGACATTAAGTGAATGGATTGAGAACAGCACAATTTCAGCATTGAATAGTGCCAGGTCTTGCTACCCTTACCAAATTAGTATTTTAAGTTTGCAAAGAGTTATATCTCTCCCAAAGCTCTGCCTTGCTTGTGATGGGAGACCTACTGCCAGCACTGAAATGTAAATTTTTAATTTGTTCACAGATACCTATATGTGTGGAAACAAAACAAAAAAAGCATGCTTTCCAGGTCAGACTACCTAGTATTCCCTTCTCCGGAAAAATATTCCTTTTTGACTAAGACTGGAAATGTCTGGGATGCTACAGGTACCTGTCTTGTCTCTGGCACTCCTGACAGCTGGATGGTCAACCCCTGCTGCATAATGGTGAGAAGAAAGCTGAAACGGCCACCCCAACGTTTCTGGCAGAAACAAGTAGTATTGATCTGTTCTGTGGGAATGCTAAACTTGCACTGAACAGAAAAATCTCATTAAGACTTCTCAAGATGTCCTTTGCTGCTATTGTTGTTTTAAACATTTTCTGTACAACAATTTTCTTTAGATTAAATGGCCTCAGGCATAATAGAATCAATGCAGCTATCTGAAGACTTACTTTTGGTAAATAAAAATAATTGTAATGGAGCAAATAAAACCTATTTGCCGTGTTATCTAGTGAAAAGCAGGGTAGAATCTTTAATTCATTCCGAAACATTGAAAATGTGTAATGTTAGCTCTTTGGTGCTTCTTCTCTCCCTCCCGTGCTGGAGTGTGTTCTCAGTCTAGCAAATAATCTTGCCAATTGAAGATTCTTTACTTTTTTTAAAAAAAGGCAATTCATATGTCTGAAAGTAATTACGGTTGAAGTGGGACTGTAACCTCTATTACATGTCACCTCTATTTGAACTAATCTGAATGAGACCCTTTCTTTTTTGTTATCTTGAATTATTATAGAGGTTATTGTATAAATCACACATACTTTGTCTTTAGACTGCTGCAAGTAACGTTAAAAAATAAAACATGTATTGTCTCCTTCCCTTTTTAGATTCCATATTTAGAAGTTTATCTTTCTCAGTAGATATCTAAGTGTGGTTTAGTCTTAGATGTTGATTAATGGTTTGGTCCTAAATTGTTTCTGAAAATGAAAGTTCAGGTTGAATTTGGTAATATATCACACCAGTAATAACTTCTGGGTGCTCCGCTTTTTATCTGAAGAGCTCAAAGTACTTTGGAAATGTGTTATTTATTTTGTACTTGTAGTATTGTGTGGGGAGCTTTATGAAACTCATGGCCTTTAAAATCATGTATACAGGCAAGTCCTATGTGTGGAAGACTATCCAGAAAGGAGACCCTCTCCACTCCTGTTTTTAAATTGTGGGGGTGAAGCTCCCTCTGAGCAGGAGCTGGCGGACAAAACTGTCTTTGGACCAAGTTCAACAGTGATAGGCAGCGCCTAGCAACTTGCTTTACTTCAGTTGACGTTTTTGTTCTTCAGTTTGCCTGGTGTGCAAACATACCTGTACAAATGCAATCTGCCAAATTCTGCTTCTCCCTTGAGTTAAAGCATTAGTAGTGATTCAGCATCCGGCAAATGGGTAGTTTGATTCCAGAGCTAGTATAACAACAGAGGACGTGATTGTTTGTGAACCATCACATCTGAAAAAAAGGAGTAAGAAAGATTAAGGCTCTCCTGTTTAATCTAATTTCATTTTTCTGTGAATACAACAAGCTTCTAGTAGTATAATCCCTTAGACCATCATTTTTTACGTGGCAGCAGCTAATTGCTCACATTTTTGTCAACTTTCTGACCTTTACGTGGTGCCACTTTTGACAGCACTTGAAAATGGTGACTGATTTTAGAGGAAGCAAGAAGAAATGAGGCATGATTTTCCACTTTAATTAGGATTTATAGTGCATTAATGACAATCACGTTGTCAGAAAACTGTATGCACTTGGAGGGCTGTCATGATGGGCAGTAGCGATTCCTTGTCATCTTCCTTTCTTTTTCCTATCCATAAAAGTGAAGAGTGTCCCCAAGGGTAATGTGACTCGGTGCACAGTGCAGAGATGTGTTTTCGGTAGAATGCTGCTAGTGACGTGAGGGGAAAATTGCTGTATAACGTACTGCCAGACTGCATGTAGAGAGAAACCAATGGGGAAAGGAGGCTGTGTGACAATCTTCACGTTGTGATACTTCTGTAAGCCACATAGTATGTCTGAGCACCTCCTACTCTGCCTGAGTAATGCCTGACTTGCTAGGTAATCTGGACAAACAACTTCTGAAGGCAGGAGAGTGCCACAGGTTTTGGGTTTCTGTACTACATTCTGTCTGGAAGACCCAAGCACACGCACTACAGCCAACTCTGACCTGTGCCATAGGTCTGGCCACCACAGAGTGNTCTGAGCGCCTCCTACTCTGCCTGAGTAATGCCTGACTTGCTAGGTAATCTGGACAAACAACTTCTGAAGGCAGGAGAGTGCCACAGGTTTTGGGTTTCTGTACTACATTCTGTCTGGAAGACCCAAGCACACGCACTAGAGCCAACTCTGACCTGTGCTGTAGGTCTGGCCACCACAGAGTAATAGCTCATGGAGTTGAGATGTAGGTCTTGCATTCTGCCCCATCTGAAACAAACAAGCAGGTTGGAGCCAGTGGTTACGGACAGAACCGTTTGCTCTTGCTGTTTCGCAGACTTCCTCAAATGTTCGGGCTCTGTTTCTGTTGTGTGACTACATGGGTACTCATCATATCTTGGGGGGAAAAGCTGTAGGGGAAAGTGGTGATGAGGATGTACCTGCTAGCAGAAAAACTCGCTGAGCTTGTAGCTAACTCTTTGGTGTTGTCACCGGCAAAAGCAAACCTCTGGGAACAGGCTGTAAAGCATGTTAATTGCTTGATTTCATTTTGATGAACACTGGGGAAAAATGCATTGCCCCCTCTGCTGCCCACAGCTCGTTAAACGTTTACTGCTTATTTTCCTCTGCTAGCTATGCACGTGGCCTTTAATGTGAATGAAAAGAATGAGAATACTCATCACAAAGTAGCCTGATAATTTTATACATAATTTAAGAAGGCTAAAAACCATCTTATTTGGAAGTGCTGAGAGCTGCATGCAAGTAGCAATTCTTACTTTTCATGCAGAATTCTGTGTAAGGCTGTTAACAACACCACGTGTTTGTAGACAAAGACTTTTTCTGTTTTTCATGGGAGTCAAAAGAAATATTGAAAATACTGAGCTGAATGTGATGCATTTTTCAGAAAAACTGTGTTGACCTGTTGGCATTGCCATGGTCTGCTCGGCAAAAGTGTGACCTGGTTTTGGACCTGCAAGCTATTTATGCTAGATTCAGTGTGCCTTTTGAACGTGGACAGTAGTTTTCTTTTGTCTAAACAGGCACGCCCAGCTTGAATTATACAGAAAATATCTTGTTTTAAAAATATAATGCCCAGAATTTTGCCTGTAGACTCTAGAAGAGGAAAACATTTAGCTGCCTCTCTGTGTAGCTTACTGAGGTTTATACAAGTATTTAAATATTTCTGAATCAGGGCCTCAATTATTTTTCAGGCTTGCGAGATGTTTGTTTATTTAAGTAGCTTTCAGAAACGTTTTCTGGGTTAAAGAAGGTAGTAATAGGGCATATCATGACAAAACCAGACTTCAGCTCTGGTTTTGGGATGCTTTCACCTGTTCCAATTTCTCTCTGCGTGGGGTCAGAATCCTGCAGTGCAGATGTTTGCCCAGTCTGTTGCTTGCATCTCTTTTTAGATACTGCTTTCCAGGATACAGTCCCTTATGCTGAATTCCTTTAGCAAATGTCTCACCTTGTGTTTGTCTCTGGAGTTGACTTGCCAGCTAAACTGGTTTGCATTTATGCTTATCCTACCCCTCTCAATACTTAGTAGTGCTCCAATTGCTCAGTCATCTATGCATTTTATCAGCAGTGAATTTCCTATTTATTTTCAGCTCACTTCTTTGTTGCTTTTTTTTTCCTTAACTCTAACAAAAAACTGATCTGGAGAAAGAATAGCTTATAAAATTTGCAGATTATGTGTCTTGGAGACATAATAAGAAGCATTGAAGGTGGAGCACCTGTGCAGATCAATCTAGCTAGATTTGGGTTTTACACCAAGGAAAAAGCTTACCTTCTGACCAGTAATTTCTTTCTCTGTGAACTCTGGTCTCAGTAGTGGTAGGAAGGGATGAAACTCCCATTTATGCACAAGAGAAATGGTTTAATTTATCCCTGAGCACACAGTTCTTTGTAGTCTACTGCTGTAGTCCAGCAAAATCGCAGCACATGAGTCAAAGGACACTCCCTGAATATTTACCAAAGGTTATCTGCATCTGGGAGATATCAGATGTGTACTTTCTTATCTCAGAGGGTCATGAACTTGATAGTTGCGTGTTCTGAGGTTTACAGTGTAAAGAGAATGGGTTCCTGTATGTAACGGCAGGTCTGAAATAATCTTAAAACCTGAACTGCTTCAGTGCCTTAGGGGTGTAAAAAAAAAAAAAATGTGGCTAATAAAATTTACCCCATTGTGACCCCTTAGTTTCACTGGATTTTCTCACTCTCTTCTGAAATGTTTCTTTTGTAATAAAATGTCTTTGCACACAAGGGATTACTCTGTAAAGGCATATGCTACAGGCACTGAAATACAGAATAATGGTTTTATTTTTCATTCTCTTCTGCAAGGAAAGAGTGGAAAACATAATTTTTTTCTTGCGATAATGATTCTTTGTGACCCAGTGAATCATTCTTTGCATTTTTCTCCCTCCTTCCTTCCTTTCTTTATTCTATGAAAAATTCCCATAATTGTGAAGTCCTTGGTGGCTGTAATCAATATATCATCTTCACTTCAGTAGGCAGTACTCGGAGTCATTAGGAATTCTGGGCCATAATTAAAGTCAGTAGAGAGCTCTAATAGGTGCGAGACATCCATTGTCTGTCTTGTCTCAGGATGGTATATTTTAAAAACTGAATTGTGAGCTCTTTTCAGAGATGCGGAGACTCCAGGCAGAGGTATATGATTGCAAGAAATGATTTACAGAACTACAAAATACTTGTACGCAGCCAAGTGCAATTATCAAGATGGTTCATGTTACTCTTAAATCTGCTAGTATTTTGACAGGTTTCCACTGATATTTGTGTAAGGAGTGGATAAACATAGTAAGTCTGTTACTTCATTGCACTTTGAGGCTTGTCTATCTCCATTGATTTAAAAGTTTGCCCTTTCTCTGCATTTCATGTCTGTGTTTGTATCTGCAAATGTTAATTAACACTCTAGTTTGTGGATTTCAGAAACCCGACTTTAAATCTGTAACTGTCTTTTTCCTGGATGTCACAAATCCTTTCAGCCTTACATCTTATTGATGTGAGAATGGGATAAGGCCTTCTATATGGTGTGTTTTTTCTCTCCCTCTGATTGTTAGAGCAGGGTCTGTTTAGAGGGACGTAATAGCAATAATTCGTACTAAAGTGGCTTGGTGGGCAGACAGTGGGTGTCACAAAAGGTGACAATATAAAAATGCACAGTTCAAAAACTGCTTGCAGACTAACAATTCCTTTGTGTTCTGAGATTACAACTGCATGTAGTCTCTGTGGGGTTTTTTTACTTCAAAATATTGGAGAATTCCTTACATTATAGCATGCACCCAGAGATAAGCAGAGTTACCTTTCAAAAGGCTGACAGTTACCTCACTGTGACTAGAGGCAATGGATTTATTTCCAGTTCTGAATTTGTAAAGATAACTGGTATCTAAAAACCATCTCTTAACAATGGGTACTCTGTGGTTGTAAGAAACTTGGCAGAGAATTAATGATAAATTAACTCTACTGCTTTGATCTCTCTTTCTGATAAATATCTATGAGCAGATAATGATTCCTTCAAATGGATTTGCTGTTCCTTTTCTCCTAAAGCCTTTTCTTCACTGTGGGTATATTAAGCTTTGCCTCTGTTGCCATATCTCCATTAGCAGAAGTCCTAGTAGAATATTGTATTTAGGAGAACAATTACTGCTTAGCCCAATAACTTTATTTCACAGACTTTGTAGATTGATATGTTATAGTGGCAAAAGTGTTGCCATGTCAGTATAAGTTCTGTATGACAGGGATATATCTCCATTTCTGTTCTTTCAGAATAGTCACTAAATTCCTTTTGTTTAAACCTGATAGAGAGACATCGACATTGCCGTTTGTCATGAACCAATAGGATGGCATGCCAGTCCCCAAAAGTGTCCCTGCTTAAGCTCACCAAACTTCTGTTGCAGTAGACTTGTGGCAGTGCTCAGAGAAGGCCATGGCTCTTTGCCTGATAGGAAGTAATGACATAGAAGGCTATTACATGCCTGCTAGTGTCTTGACACAGAGTAAATCGGAGTGCAGATGGTGAAAGTAGAGGGTTAATCTGTGATACATATCTTCTGGCAATGCTGTATGTACCTGTAATTTAGGTTTCTGTGCTATCCCTAATAGTAGATGAAGAATTGTAAGAGATTACTTTTTCTTTCTTTGTGTCAGTCCAGCCTGTTTTTGTGAAGGGATCTGCAATTGCTTTTAGCTGTGTTAAGAAACTGTTTCAGACAGTAGAAAGGTTTTTGTCCTTCTTCTAAAGGACAAATATACTGACACAAGAAAATGGTTTATTCTGAGCATCTTGGTCACGAGACTAATGACAAAACCAAAACCACATCACATGATATGGGCAGAATAGATCTCCCATTCAGAGGAAAACAATTATATGAACACAAGACAAAGTATAGAGCATTGTTAGGCAGTTGTGTTGGTTGAAATAGTACTTAATTTAGTACCATGGAAATCTTAAGTAGCCCCGGCCTTTCCCACTCTAAAGGCCTACCAGCATTGTGGTGTGGCTGTGACAACAAGTGTTACTGATTATGCATCATTTTTTAATAAGAAAATATGATCTAGATATATAACTAGATTTGGTTGGATTTTGGAAAAGTTAACGGTCTGGAAACAGCTAGGCAATTTTTGTGCTAATGAGCAAGGTTAATGGCAGAGGATATGGAATATACAGGGGTGACTGAAAGCAGGCTTGTATTTCCAGGCATCACCGAGGAAGAGAGAACATAAACTGAAGCGTGGGAGAAAAGTTGGAAAAGGGAAGGTTTAAAGAAGGGCTGACGATGAGTGAATAGAGCAGAAGAAAATTTTAATTTTTGAGAAGTGGAGTGAGCTTTGGAGGCTCTATGAGACAACAATGTGTTGCTTGTTCCTCTGGATTCTTTTTTTTTTGTTTGTTTGGGGTTGTTTTGAGTTGGGGGCATGGTATTGGTGGTGGTGTTGGCTTGCCTTCACAAAGCTGTTGCTTTTGGTTCCATACCAGAAATTCAAGCTGACCTTTAGCAGATGACATTTTTGGTGCATGGCTATACCAGCTGAAGTATACTATGTAATTGTTGCTCTCTATAGTTCTGTGATTAAATGTAGATATAAATGCCTCTGCATTTTAATAAGTTGATGCCAATGGTATAACTTTTTTGTTGTTTTACCTCTGGTTTTGTGTAATAACTTTGTTGAACATGAAGGAAAACGCAGACTAGAAAGAAGTTCTGACTTTTTTCTTTAACGAGCTGCATCTAACTACATTTAATTACATCTAACTGCCTGCAGATCTGGAAACTTAAGTTTGTCTCTAATTTTACTGCGTATTTCCCAATGGCAGTGAATTGTATCAACGCTGTACAAATTGTTATAATTAGCACTGGAGTGTAGCAGTGTGTTTAAACAGTGGTGTGGAAGGACCACTTCACAGGAGATACCCCAATTAGCACTCTTCCTTAAAAGTGAATGTTGAGGAATTAACCAAGATGATAAATCAGCAAGCAATCTTCAGAATGGTGATGACACTTGTAATTTTCAGCTTTATGGAATACGAACCAGCAGCCTGCAGGCAAATATCTCTAGGTAGGCCCACCACCAATCACCTGGGCTGAACGGGCTGCCCATATCTGCTCAGCACAAATGTTTTTCAGGCAAAGGATCTATTACTTTTTTCCGTATTCATGTAGCTCCCATTAATGTCAAAGGGAACTATGTGTTTGCAAAAAGAAAATGGATCCCCTGAGGGTGTCAAGTATTGTAAGGTAATGTTCTTCTGTTACGTTTTATGCACTGCTTATTTTTATGAGTAGTTGTAATTGTTTAGTGTGTATGATTGCTTTAGGGCCTGCTGTCAGGTGTGGAATCACTGCATAAAAAGGGCTCGTGAATGAAATATTGAGAATACAGAAAAGCAACTTCATCCTTTTAATATCAGCAAAGCAAATATATAATATTTGGAATGGGAACTTACATAAGGAGCAGCAGAAACTAAGAGCTGCTTGAGAACTGTGAAAATGCATGGTCCTAACTGACCAATTAATGCCTACAGTTACTGACACTTCAGTAACCCATTAAGGTCTGTACGAGTTCTGAAACAACTGGTCTGCCGGGAGGAGAGCTTATAAAGGCAGCATTGATTAAATACACTGATCCTGAGAGACCAGATTAGTGGTCATATTTCCAATTTGTAAATCAAATATGTTTACAATGTAAACAACTTCTTTATTCTTGTTTTTGAGAAAACCTTTTGATGTGAACTTGGAAGTGCTCTTACCTGAGCTAACAGAATTGTTCCAAAGTAATTGTTAACCTTTTGTCTTGGTTTATACCATCAGTCAGTTAAAATTAGATATTCCTTGGCAATGATCAAATGACTTCCTTTTTTTTAACTATAATAATTGGATCTTTTCTTGATACAAGCAATTTGTGTTAGCTACTACTGCTGCCACTATTTAAAAACTGATGGATGGATTTCTTTGCTGCTGTTGACTGAGTAGAGGCACTGTAAACAGTGAAAAGACAACTTGAGTAAAGAGTTGTTCTGAATGTGAATTAAGGATGGATAAAGATGACGATTCTAACTTTTATAAAGAAAGCTTTCTATAAACCCACAAATACAGAGAATTTTTATATGAGTGGAAGGGTATTGTAAGCTACACAGGGTGAGAATTCCTTGCTTCCTGGAACTTCAGTGCTTTTCTACTGCTTTTCTGTTCATCATCAAGATGAAAAGTTGTTACCAGGACTGAAATTAACGTTCAACATTATGTTCCACTGAACTGTAGCAATGGCTTTAGCTGCTCTCTGCACAAGGATTTTTGTTAAGGTGAAGAAGAATAATTGCCTTGTCTCTTGTGCTTCTGCTTGATAGTAGTTATCTTTGGTGCAAACCTGCTTATTTGGGTTTAGTCCACTCAAGTGAGTGGTTCTACTGGATAAATAATGCATTAGCAGAAAGCTATAAATAATGAAAGTAACTTTTTTATTAACTTACAATTTTCTACCCAATCCTTGGCCATGGAAGTTAACTTAGCATCACCATATATGATTTGGGCTCAAGTGAGGAATGATTAATTAAATCTGTAGACAAGTTCAGTCTGTGGATCAGATTTGTGGTTTGTGGTTGATGTGGATTATCATCAGAATATGGGAACAACTGGTCTGTTATATGCTGACTCATATACCCACTTGTTGACTCTTCTGATATGCAACCTGTGTTATAGCTCAAATAAAATTCAACACACTGACCTATTTCAGATGCAGCTTTTTCAGAACTTTATTCTACATTTGCAAAGCATGAACCATACTGTACTGATACTTTATGCCTGTTTCTGGTATGTTCTTGACAAAAGCCAGTACTGCTTACTTCAATACTGCTGTTTTTAATAACAAAGTCAATTCTTTTCCCCCAGAAAATGCAGTATTTTATTTCTCTTTCAAGTGAATGTCTGATACTGTAACTAGGTTAACAAATTGGCACAATAGGCAAGGCAGCTGGCTGGCCAAGTCTGTGTATCTGGCAAGACAATACTGCAGATGCAGGAATAAAATACTTGTTTTTAAGATCAATTTTCTGTGGCTGATTTTGTGTCCTTGAGCTTCTTGCAAACAGCAGGTATTTTTCTTCTCATTGCACAACTGAAAGCTAGAATTGCATTAATCTACTTATCTCTAAGTTTCTACTACAGAAATTGATGCTATCAGAAGCCATTTTTCTTATGTTCCCTTTCATACCAAACTGCTTTCCTGTTTTTCCCCAGTAGTGCAAAAAATGTTTGGATTGCAGATGATCTTGTGAATTAATTTCAAATCAGTTTATTACTTCAGTGACCACTTGGGTTCTTCACAATGGTACTTTCCAATGTTTAATTCAAAATAAAATTCTGTAAAAATTAAATTATGTTCAAGCCTAGCTTTGGGGAACAGGAATGGGAAATTGAAAATGGGTTCACGAGAGTGATTTTCTTCAGTTTTCCAGCTCGAGAGGAATGCATTTTAACTACTTTAAATGCACTGGCTCAGTTTTTGACTACTCCATAGTCGGGTATAGTAACTTCTAGTATTGTCATTGAGCTGGCCTTAGTGCATGAGAGCTGATCTTTCCAATCAAGATTAATTGCTGAATTAATGCAAACATTTGAGGTTTAGGTTTAGTAGCACAGCTGTTACCTATACAAGAGAGAGAAGGGTCACTGTACTGTGAGGTTGTTCTGGGAGTCTCGGGACAGCATATGGCCCCGGATCTCCAAGAAAAGCAGTGTTTCCTTGAATGGTGAGCGTGGGCTGCGCTGTTCTGGCGAGGGCTAGGAGGGCGCCGGTCACGCTGCCAAAGAGCACTGGCTATGTTCAGCCTTGCTTTACAAAGTCTTCCAACGCTGATGACTAAGCACAAGCAAAAATACAGTGGGAAGTGGGTTAAACTGGTAAAAGAAGAGACTTGGTTTGTTCACCAAACTTTATTTCAGTGTGTCAGCTTGCTTTGTGGTACTTAGTTCGTCATTTTTAAAGTCCAAGATGGGAAAGTTTTGGTCTACTTCTTCCTCCTGGCCGCAGGATTGTTTTGTCACTAAATTTTAAGATTTGAGTTGTCTTGGTCTAAAGCAGTTTTGAAATCTTTACTCAGTAGTGCTGCTTAAGATTCAGATTTCTGTCATTTTTGGGGTACAGGTTAAGTTATTTTTGGCATTTGCAGAAAATCATTGATCTTTCAGTACATTTGAGACATCTTTATTCATATGTTGTTTACCAAAAGAATCAAGATAACTTATCCTAGCAGTTTGTTTGGAAATGTGCTTTTGTCTTGAAATGTAAGAGAAACTTTCACGTTTTGAATGTCTCTTACATGGTGTGTTCTTATGGTGGGTAACTCATTCTAAAAATACAGGGTGAAAATGGTTGCAAGATTCAGGTTTCTCTTCTGGGCTGGCAAACTAAGATATTTTTTTTTTCCAGTTACATTTCAACTACAACTCTCAGTTCTCAGGGAAAACAATATCTAAATAGTGCCTATGAGCTGTATGGGTGTGTATTAAAGAAAGATGAATATGATGGAGCAGGGAATAATTTTAAGTAAAATTGTGTATAGCCAAGTAAGTATATACACAGTAAAGCGAAGACAGCCTGACTCCGACTAATGGAGTTTGTAGGCAGTGTTTAAGCGATCAGTATATAGCAGCTGGTCTGTAGAAGGACCCGTGTAATCCTTGGATCTTAAAGAAGCTGAATTTTCTAGCTCTGGCTTAATTCTCTATACGTTAACTGTGTTTTCTCTCCCATACCTCATTCCCCAGTGTTTTACTAAATCGATCGGGTTGTCTCCCACTTTGTATCTTTCCTTGCTCTTATTAAATGTGTCCTAGAGTGAGATGTGTGGGGTTGTTTGGGGTTTTTTCGATTGCTTGGTTGGGGTTTTTTTGGTTTTGTTTTTTCTATGAGGAAGGAGGGACGATTAAAACGCATGCTTCTCAAACATTCTTAAAACATGGAGTGATATATTAAGGTCTGGTATGTTTGCCAGTGACATGAGTTTTATGATTATGTAACTTTACCAAATTCGAAGGAAACAGAATGCAAGTCAGCAGGATTATAACACTGTAAAAGCACTGTTGGGGTAAGATAATAAAACCTAATGCCTGTCTTTCTCCTCCTTTATTCCTCCTTTCTGTGTTGTCAAGAGAGGGAAGGATGTGACTGATACAAATCAGTGTCTTTACAGGCTTAAATGGAAAGAAGAGGGGGAAGGCAAGCTCTGCCTGGCTGTCATACTTGTAAACCCTTTCTTTTGTTTGTGAACTTGCTGTACAACAGCTTGAAACCTTGAGGACCTACATTTGTTGTCAGTTATAGGTAATGGTAGGTTATCATAGGTAATGGTACCTGGAGGCCATTGTATTTTAAGGCAGACCAAGTCCTTTTAAAATCAAAACCTCTAAGATACGTCATGCATACAATTCTTGTATGCAAGCCTTAACCAATTTTATGAGAAACTTACCAGGTCAACAGCAATATTCAGGTGCCTCTGACAACAAATGGGTGGTACTTTAAATTCCAGGCTTGATATTTTTTTTTAATCTCAGTTTTGAAAGATTCAGTAGACCAAATTCTAAGGATGCAGCTTGCCTCCTCCTGCCCAGACCTAACTAAAATGACTACACTGGCATAAAACTGCCCAGTGAGAAAATTGCTGTTTAATGAACAAAATCAGCTTGGCAAAATCAAAGGCTCCAGAGTGAGTGCTGTTTGGTTGGGAGGAAGGAAGAGGAGACCCTTTCAGCATCGGTGAATTATTAGATGGCCACAATTGTCTTGTATGACATCCCCCTTCCTAGAGAACAGGTACAGTTGAGTCTCCAAAAGTCTGCTTGAAGCCTTGCTGCCTGAGTGGAGAATACAGGATCATGTACTACTGTATACTTGCTCTGTTAAGGCCTTGAGTCTTAGCCTTCTTTAACAACCCAGACTGATGACTTTGAAATTATCTACTGAAGAGCCAGAAACTCGAGTTGCTTTGGGGCAAGAGGAATGGAGTCTTAAATCCATCAGGTTCACCCCAAGTAGTGGTTTATCTAGTATTGTGTAAACAAAATGTACTGGTCTTAAATGCTTGCCAGTGGAAATTTAATAGAGACTCTTACAGTGTACAGATTACTGTAATAATGGTACTAGAACTTGATAAACCTTTAAAATAAAATGTACTGCAGAATGTTTCAGATCATGCTATGGAATATAGTAAAACCTGAACTATACCTGTCATATGAGCAAAGAACTTATTGCAGTGCATATTACACTCTATTTACTTGTATTTCCTCACTTTCTACCATATTTTGGATTTCTCCGTGGGTCTAGCAATCATTAGTGCTAATTAAAACCTTGAAATGGTGGGTTTATGTAAATGAAATTGTAATTTCATGTGGTGAATTTGACTTGCAACATATGTCACTCTCTTTGCTTTTTGGAGAAAGGCATATAAAATGGGTGATATCTTCTGTTTCAATGGTGATGGCTTTTAAGCACCCTTTGGATGTACTGTTTTTCTTTTCTTGTACTAAACATCATTAACAGAATCCTGTGGAAGCCTGCACAGCACTGTCTCTGCACAGAGATAGGTTAAAATTCTAAACCCAACAGTGTTTTCACATGAACTGTGTGATTTCAAAGTGAGGTTAAATCTTAGAGTTGTTTTTCCTTAGATGTTTATGTATTGATCCTATGGCTACCTAAATGCCGTTTCAACAACTGATTGGAGGTTACTCTTGCAACTTTTATGAGGAAAATAATTTTTCTCTTGGCATTGCAGAATCACCAGAAATGGTGGCTGCTCTTAGTGTGGATGTAAGTGGATTTCTCAGTGTTGTAGGTATCTCTGTATAGGAGGAAAATGCCATTGGTTTTGGACTTTATTTAAAATACATTTCTTAAGTAAAGAAACTGGAGGGAGGAATGGCCCCACCCCAACCCCCAAAGGAATCTGTTAATCTGTTCTGATGGCTTCAAAAAATCCTTCCTCCCTACTTAAAACTACAGTATAGTTACAGTCATCCAACCAAGTGGCCCCTTCATACATGCACTCAAAATTCCCTCCCAAATATGTAACAAAAGAAAGGAAAAATATTGTTCCATGCTTTAAACTGAACTTTATTCCAGATAGCAATACGTTCTCTGGCTTGGGAAGTCTGTGAGCTACAGACTCCTATTTTGTGAGGTGGACAGACCTGACAAGGTGATACTTTTATTATGAATGCAGATCTGAATATATTTATTACCATTTATACAGAACGTTTATCTTTCAACTGGGCAGGAAGATACTGAGATTGTGGAGAATGTTGTTTTCTGAAACACTTCAAACAGCTAGAGTTGCATATGTCATTGCTAAAATGCGGTGTACGTGCATCAATCAATAGTTGAGATCGTGTCAGGCAAGTCTAATTTAGGTTTACCAGTCTTGGCAATGTCACTTTAACAATAACTTAGGTTTTATCTTTCTATGAGATATTTGAAAACATAAACTCTGTAGCAATTGTAATTGGAAGAATAACTTACTCTGCCTCTACGGGCTGTTGTCGTTGATTTCTGTGACCTGAGAGAAGGAAAATGAAACAAACTTTCAGGCGTCGTTTCCATTATGAATAGAAGATGAAGCTAGAAATATTTCTTTAAATCTGTTTCTACACCTATGCACTAAACTTTTTTTTGAGCTGTCTGCACTGAACGTGCCAGTTGAGATACCACATGTGCATTTAGGACCACCAGGATGGGTTGTGTTGTCCGTAACGTTTGTGTCTATGGGGACTTAATCTGGTCTTGAACGTAAAAAAAAATACAACATCTCCATTCAGGCATTTGGAAACACTTACTCAAAAGCAGGCTTTGATTTGTTGCTAGACTGCTTTGATTATTTAAGGACACTACCTCTGTGGATTTCTGCCTCTCCAGATTTTTTATCTAAAGTTCTGAAATAAGTTATTTTGTTTGTAAGCTGTGTCATAAATTGTGCCTTTATTTTTTTTCTTGACTCCTATTCATTTTGCAACACAATGATAACGATAATTTCTCACTGTTTCTCTATTAGGTCCTAAGATAGCACGCAGCTGGTGCATTTATTATTAAGATAGCTCTGCATGCATGTTATTTAGCAAACATTCGTGAATTATAAGGATGCCAGATATTGCAGTGCAATCTGTTACGAAGGCTTATCTTGCATGTTTATTCCTAGACTGAAGGGGGGAACAGGTGGGGGGGAGTGGCAAGTCCCAACACTTAAGCAGTGGTTACAGGCATGGTGCTCTGAACACCTCTAGCACTTTCCTGAGTGACAGATGCTCAGATTTCTCTAAGTACTAATGGAGTTTACATGAACAGATTCATTGCTGTGCCTTGCCTGCTCTACTGTTGGTCATATCCAAGGATGTATCGTGGTTGGAGAATGCTTATTTATGGATTTCTCTTTGCCAGTGCAATGTGTGTTCTCCTGTTTGGTTGTTAAATACCCAAGACTGAAGTCTTGTTGATCTTCAGCAAATATCTTATTTCCTCAGTGTGTATATGTACGTAGGTTAGGTTAGGCAATACGTGTTCTGAGACTCTAAGAGGAAAAAACTTCATGCCTTTGAACAGATATTACTTATTCAGACGTGAGTCACTAGCTCCAAAATTTTGGCAGCTCTCAGTTGTTACAGAAATAAGTGGCAGGAGTGTTCTTTACTTACAAAGAAAATACCCAAAATTGTGTTCTTTCTCTGAATGTAGTGGAAGGAAAACAGCAAGGCTGTCCTTCCTTGGATATCCTTGAATTTCACCTCTTCAGCAAGTTTTTGTAGGTGGTTATTCTAATACAGGTATTCATTTTGTATATCTTAAACTTAAGCTAGGTAGCTTATAGGTAGAGGTGAGCAATTAGAATAAAACTTTGTCGCGTGAGGCCTTAATACCTGTTTGGTTGCACTTTTTTTGAAGGATTTCAACAGTTTGAATTAGCTATACAGTGCAACTAATGAAAATTTTTTGTTGCCCATTTTTTACACTTTTTTTATTGATACAAAAGACTATACAGAGCAGGACAGAAAGATGAAAAAATAGCAGTTGTTTCTGTTAGAATTATACTGTGATTTTTTTTTTTAGTAATTCTAGTGGAAAATACTGTCATGCTATAAAAGTCAATAAGACGCTACGCATGGTTATTGATACACTGTATGTATGCAGAGACAGCAACTTCATTTTTTAATGGTGTCTGAAGTTACTATGCTCTAAATGCCTCCATTACAATATGAATCTATCCACTTGATTTAGTTACATTAGAGTACAGATCAATTGCTTCAGTTATTAAATTATAAACGAAATTAACTTGTCATGTTCCCTACTTGCATGAAGATCAGGATTATTCTCTAAAGTGTATGCTTTACAGTAGATCACAAGGAATCTGTTCTTAACTTCCTTATTCCTTTATTTTGGGTTCTTTGGCTAGATGGTTCCTTCTGTAGTTTTTAATAGACTGAAACATAGTTATCCTGATCCTTTGCAGTATCTGAAAATAGTTTGGCTCTGGTGAAGAGGCAGCTGAAAACAGCTGGCTGTAGTTCCTCGTTGGGAAGGGAGGGTTCTGACCAGCTGCATAAGGTGGTTGATGGGTCAAGCCTGTCTTTGGAAGTTGACACTCCACCCGCTTCTGAGCTTCCTTGCTATCATTTGTATGGGGTATTGCTGACTACTCTGCATGAATCTAAAAATGTGTCAAATCCAATATATTCAGTTATTAAATCTGGCTCTGGCTATTCTACCTTTGAGTAGAATGGAGGTGATGAAGTATCTCATGACTTGGCATTTAGCCCATGCTTTGAAAGCAAGCTTAATGTATTGGTGTTATTTTAGAAACTATGAAATTTCATAGTACAGAGATGTATGCAAGAAAAATTAATTGCTTTTGATAAAGAGGAGGTCTGGTTTTATTGGAGCATTCTAACAGCGCCTTTAACTCTAGGTTGTGTGAATATATGAGCCTTCATGACAAAATGAAGATGGATACAGAGGGTAATAGCTCTCAGCTGCTCTGTTTTATTACAGTTGCAGCTGTAATATCAACAAGCAAATATCTGCAAATGAAAAAATAAAAATTATGGTATGCTAACCAAAGTCTGAACCACACTATTGCATCTGTGATTTATCTTCTAGCAGTCTAAATCAGTTTTTGCTGCTTTCCACGGCTCTTCTTGCCATCACGTTTATGACAGTTTAATAACCTAGTCTTCATAGACTTGCAGGTGAGCCCACCTATTCCTTTCTTCCTGGTCTTATGTCTTTTGCTGTCTCTCAGCGGGCAGACCAAGAACGGAAATGTTCCCATAGCTTCTTTTTAGGTCTCTAACAATATATATTTTTCTGCCAAATTGGTCTAGTCTTTCTATAATATTAAACCTTTTAAATATACAAGTACGTTCACGTAATTAGTAAAGAGTATTATGACTAGAAAAATAACTGGAAGAAAAAAAATTTACATTTGATCTATTTTTTTAAAAAATATACAGAGTTCAATAGAAAAAGTGAGAGTAGTTATTCAACCATTGTCTGACTTTCTGTTCAAAATTGCAGTATTTTTCTTACATACCAGCTATACCATTTACAGAAGCCTGATACTTAGGTCTATCAAGAAAAAAGGTATTTTCAAACAGCCATTCTGTATATCCTTCTACAATATTTATTCATAGCTTTGCAAAACAAAAGGAAAGCTTGGCAGAAAACCAGTGTTTTCCAAGAGCCTATCAACTAATATTTGGCTATATCGTTGAGTACCTTATGAAATATTAATTACAATTGCAGTTTGCTCTGTGATTGCTAATACAAGTTTAATTATTGAAGGAGAAATCTTCCATGTGAATCAGAGTTTAAAAATTTTATTTAATTTTATTTCCTTTTCCAAATGTGATTTTTTTGAAAAATTCTATTCTGAAAATTTGTGATGTGTCAGAAAGCTCTCTGCTCTCTTCCCCACCCAATTTTCGCAAGGGTTTGTAGAGAGTCTCTTTATTAGCCTTGACACAGAGAGGAACAGTTTCACCTTTTTTAATAATTTAGTTGATGCTTTTTTCTCTCCTAGCATTCAAAAAAACCACCAAATCATCTGACACTTTAAAAGCAAATTCAGTGTTACAGGAGAAGGCAGCAGAGTGAAATGTTCTCCTCCCTGAAGTCAGACTTAGAAACAGGCAAATATAAATGCAAATTTCTTCATCTTCTCTGAATAGAGAGGAGGGGTAGGAAATTCCTCTGGTCTCAATCAGCAGCAACACTTACAAAGCTGAACTGTAGTTCTCATGATAAGACCCACTCTTCAGAATAATGAGAGAGTGGTTGCCAGCTTTCTTCTACCTGGCTGTTCTTATGATCCTGATTTTTATTTCAAGTCACAAGAGTGCTTTCAGGGTGGCAGGAATTGCAGTACTGAGTGTGAGCACAAGAACTTGTTTGGGGTTTTTTGTACTTCTCCCTTTTCCCCCCGTACTCCTGTCCTGTGTAAATCCTAATCCTGTGAGTATTCCAACTTCCTTGGCAGGTGGCTCTGAAGAGCGTGGTTGCCCACAGAAAACTTCATCTGTACGTGCAATGGGGCCACAGCTGGGGCAGAGACTGGACTGCTTGGAGGTCTCAAGGCTGGTCACAGTAAGGAGAACTGGGGCAATGACGGTGGCCTTAGAAATCCAGATGCCTCTGCCTGTGCAAGGTTTTGGAGATGGAGTATCTTCATGAGTAGTAGGGCTAAAGTATTTTTTGTGTGTAGCCCTTGTTGACTAGCCTCTTGTAGTGAGCTAGGTCTCTCTCTACTGGGCAACTAAAAAAGTACCTTTTAAAAATACAGAAATAGAACCGCTGTCAAAACTTGTATTCTTAGTAAAATGTTTCTAGCGCTGCATAATTCACTGATGTCTATCATACTATTTTTTAATATTAGGAGTTGGCTTCCAGTGACTATGTTGTATCCATTAATTGTAAACAAGCTGGTTAAAATGCCATGCTTTCTAAATTGAGTTTACACTTGCACCAGTCTTCTAAAATGATTTCTAATTGTTTTTAAATGACTGTGATCTGGGTTCATTAAACAGACTGTATTTTCTGTGTCTGAAAAACACTTTTGGTATTTAGTTTTTGTGAAAAGCTGCCTCTGCCACTGAGATGCATATCATAACGTTACTGATACGTATTGAATAAAACAAATTCTGAGCCCTATTCCAAATTTCGTGTCACATTTTCAGTATTATTTGTTCAGTCATTAGCCATGTCCATGCACTTACGGATCTTCAGTCTACAGCTAATTTTTTTGTGTAATTTTTTGCAGTATAATTTGGCTGCACAGGTGGCTTTGGTAGTTTCAACTAGGTGATTCTTTTCTCTTTACAGGAATGAGGAAATAGTGTAGGCTTCCACTAAACACTAGCTTTTTTCTTTTTACGGCACTGGTATTTCATCATGGTCAATAAAGCTTGAATTTCTGCCTGGTTGTTGCATCGCTGTACTACCAGTGAGCTATGTTGGACACCTGACTTGGTGCTGCTCAGAAGAGATGTATTTCTTGCATTCCTATCTTGCTTTTCTCCTTTATGTTTTATGACCTCTATTGCAGAGCTAGAGGCGGTAGTGGTTTTATGGCATGAAAAAGTTGAGTCAGCTAGACAGTGTCTTAAACTCTGAAGGGAGGAAAGTGCATGATGTGTCTTTCAAGCTGTGGGCTAGATACGTTGGGTGTATACGTGGTGGTGAGAAATTTGTTATTGCTTAGTACTATGCACTGCTTTGTGCTCCCACAATAATGTCCTGAGGCAGAAAGACTACTAATGAATTCTAATAGGAGCAAAGAGACGGGTACTCTTCTGAGAGGATACTTTGCTTCCTTAACAAACGCTTCATGATTTTGAAGATATTAGAGTAAATTGCTGATGTTTCTCAGAACACCTGGTTTCTAATAAAAGCAAGATCCTTTATGTTATTTCTCTGCTTTTGATGTGCCATAGCTTTCTCTGGGTTGCTGTCCCTGAACTGGGATCTCCAGTGTCACTCCAAGCAACGCAGTAAGCCTGTTGGTAACGTGGTAATTACAACTGAAAGGCTGGAAGATTACATAAAAGCTCATTAATCCTAGGCATGTACATAAGCAAAGCAATGACCCCCTTTTGGCCACATCTTGCTCTCAGCTAGGATGACTTAGCCTAACCTGCTCAGGGTAGTGAATAGCACAGAACAGCTTTGGTCCGTGCTCCTGGTGGAGGTTGGTACTGATTGACCATCGGCTCTTGCTCAAGCCAGTTCTCTTGGCTCTTGCTGTTGCTGCCACAGGCTAGCACAGTAAAGGAGCATCCTATGGGGAGTTTCATTGTGTTTACGCAAAGGTAGACATCTGAAATCAACTCCTATTCTCACTATACCTAGAAATAAAAGTATTAACTGAAACTATTTTAATCCAGATAAATGTTTCTGCTGGTCTGGTTTGCCAGTGTTTTCCTTCTGAAGTAGCTTAGTGTGTCTTGGACAGGGCTGTTTTCCCTGCTGGATAGCTCTAGATGTTGGAGCAGTGGTGGCCATTCTCAGCTGTGAGTGCTGTGGGTATTAATACAAAATGAAGGGATGAAAGGACTGTTGTTCACTTAGAGAACTGGGTATATTGGATATGTCCTTGTATGCTAGGCTTTCCAGCTAGTGTTGGGGTCTGTATGAAAAGCTGAGTAATTTTCCTTGGTGGAAGATAGGAGCTTGCTTATGCCTTATGGTCCTCCTATACATGTGTAGGGGGCCCACAATAAACTTTCTTACTCTTTTGGTTTGATTTTTAAGACCTGTTTTGAAGCTTTTGGCATGAAACTAAGAGTTTCTGACCATCTTTATGTACAAGACTTACTTGCACTGGCAGGGGTGAGTAAAGACCTTACTCCAGCTGCTGCAAGATGCTATAGTGCATTTTGTGAGAGGGGGATTGTTGGGCTCACTGATTTCTCCAAGCCAAATAAGGAGGTATTTGTGTTTGTGCAAACTTTGTGTTTACAATATTGCTTTCATGTGCTCATAAATAGCAGCTGTTTCTGTCCTGCATGTGAATTGCCTCAGAAATGCTGAGGTAGTAATTTTGAATGCTTTATGCAACTTTTTGGGAAAAAATCTAAGAAAATACTATTTCACTCTTCAGTGCCACAAAATTGGAACATTCTTTAACGTTATTGAAATACAGTGCAGTTTTTCATGGTAAAAATGTTTGAGAGTTAAAAGAAAATAGGGACAAAATGCTGCACATGAGGATATTGGATAGACTGATGGGGAGAGAATAAGGGCAATATGTGAATAGAAGAATTTGGAAAATTTTGTAACACTAACTCGTATATTTTCATCACCGGACAAGTATTTGAGGAATCTCATCTCTCTCAAACAAAGCTGATTATGATGAGAACTGTTAGCTCTCCTTGCAGTATTTCTGTTATTCCTCTGTCTCCTGGATACATCATACCCAGTGCTCTTTCCAGGTATCTGTCTCTGTGTCCTACTTGCTTTGAGCCTGAGCAGGTTGCTAGGGAACTCATTAAAGCTGTGGTAGAAAAGAGAAGGTTGAGAGCTAATCAAACCTCTCATTCTTATATTGCCTTTCGTCTCTTTTTGCAAAGTCTATATGGTTTCAGGTTTATACAAAACTGTGCAGTGTTATGTATGGTTGGATGGAGCATAAGCTGAGCAATAGGTCCCTTTCAGCTCAAGAGGCTGTGCCTATAAATCAGGAGATACACTGCAACCTACCTGAATTGGCATCAGCTGATCTTTGTTCCTCAACTGAGTCACAAAGTGCGATTTCAGGCAAGGGCAGAACAGACTGTGAGTGCAGTATAACTTGTGGGGGATGGGTACAGGAGAGTTATTTTATGCTTTGAGGGTAATCACCTGAAAACAGTAGTTGTTGTCAAATTGCAGCATTTTTCTTAAATGCTGACATGAAACAAAACTTACAAAATATGGTTTTGTGTAATGTGTGTTGCCTTCAACCTGCTGGGAGAGGGAGGGGTAGGTTTAATTATTTGAGTGCGATTTCCTTCCTGAACGCATCCAAATCTGGTTCCTGGTTGGAAGGTAGATCATGGCNCTGAATTGGCATCAGCTGATCTTTGTTCCTCAACTGAGTCACAAAGTGCGATTTCAGGCAAGGGCAGAACAGACTGTGAGTGCAGTATAACTTGTGGGGGATGGGTACAGGAGAGTTATTTTATGCTTTGAGGGTAATCACCTGAAAACAGTAGTTGTTGTCAAATTGCAGCATTTTTCTTAAATGCTGACATGAAACAAAACTTACAAAATATGGTTTTGTGTAATGTGTGTTGCCTTCAACCTGCTGGGAGAGGGAGGGGTAGGTTTAATTATTTGAGTGCGATTTCCTTCCTGAACGCATCCAAATCTGGTTCCTGCTTGGAAGGTAGATCATGGCAGAGGATTTTCTGATGCCAGTTCTGGATGCTTTCCGTTTTCACAGATTTAGCTGAATTTTACATGTGACTTTGCAGATACGCAGCCTTTGGAGTGATTGGATTGTAGGCACAGATCGATTAATCTAATGCAAACAGTGTTGTGGCCAAAGATCCTCACAGATCTGTGATCGTGCATTGAAAAAGGAGTTACTTCTTGGGTGCCTGCTTTTTATTTCTCTAAAACAAAAAGACTTGGAAAAAAGTATGCTTGTGACTTGTGTTCAGAAAACAAGAGTTGGTTTCAGTCTTTGATATTCTCATTACTAGAAGCTGAACTTTAATATCTGTCCTTATACATTGTATATGATGAAAGAGGAAAATATATTTCAGGAGAAGTTGTGGTCACAAGAGAGAGATGGTAGTGCAATTTTAAAGAAAATTGTATTGCAAATCTATCAGAGCATTTAACAGGGCTCTGGAATCTTTTTACCCAGGACTGATAATGACTGACTTGTGCCAGTAACCACCAAAATTTTGGCATCCAACTGTGGCACCTAAGTTAGGAGTACTTGTTAAATCGTTAAAGAATGGTAGGTGCTTTCAGAGGCTGTTCAGACCTTCTGGTAACTGAAGCACACTCTGCAGGTGCTCCTCTGCCTCCACTGATTATAGAGGAGGATGAGGATGTTTGTCCTTGTGTGAGTGTAACATGGTCTGACTCTTCCCTTCTCTTCACCAGCGTTAGCTGTGCTAGGAGCAAAGCATGGTATGCATAACGGCTTTCATTGTAATTGGAAGTTAGGGAAAGAAGACCCAGGCTAACTTTAAATTGTAAGTTAAAAAGTCAGACTGTCGGTTTGAAAGCATCCTTTTTTTGCAAAATCATAGTTTTATTTGCATGTGTGAGAAATGAATAGGATGAGACTGGGTTTTTTGTTTTGTTTTTAACGTGCATTTTAACATTATTTAGACTTCTCTGGAAGCCTTGTCAGTATTTTTAAAATCTCTGAGCTTTAGTAGTCATAGTCAGGATGGATCCAATTACTGACTTGTCAAGCCAAAAATGGCACTCAGTTTCTTGTTCTAAACGTCATACTGATAATTCCCGCTTCATTCACTCTCACATCTACCTATCGTACACCTGTTTTTAACCTTATTGTAAATGCATATCTCATTGTTCATGTAAATTTGTTCACTTTCTTATTCCTCCGTAGCAAATAGATCAGCAAGATGGTAGGTACTAGGAAGAATCCAGGATGAGCAGAGTTAAGGCTGTAAAATGTAGTTCCTAAGTATATTTGGAACAAATTAAATCCCAATTACTGGTTTGCTGTCAAACCTGATAAAACTTGTTGACAGTAGTATAGGAGACAGTTTACAGAGTAGAAGCATATCTGATCTGAAGGGGAGGGAAGACATGATGTATAATTACATATTCTTAGCGTATGGCATTAACAAAGTTCATTCAGGTCAGGTGAATTACTGATTTGTGATACTGAATTGTAGCTGCTAAAGCTAAGTTCTTTTCATATTAGCAGATGCAGATAACAAGTATCCGAGGGATTTAGAGATCACCAAAGGAGTTCTCTGGAACTGAATGTTCATGGTGGTGTTGGTGGTTTTCTGAGGGTTGTTCTGTTGTTTGTTTTTTTCCCTCAGAGCTCCTGGGGCAGTACAGTTTTGGAGTTCTGGAAGAAGATTGATGTTCCCCTAGCATCTTGCAAGGGTAAACAGGATGATTTACCTAATATTAGAATCAGCCAGCATGGCTGTGGAAATAATGAGCTATCTAATGTAGTCCTTGACGAACACAGTTGAGGGATATAAATCTGAGACAATTGGCATGACTTTTTGACAAACAGTGTCAAACTAACTTTATAGGATGTTCTCACTCAATTTCAAGTTTGATTAAATGATTAAAAACAGTGTTAAAATAAGATAGAGCATAGACATAAGGGATTTTTAACACTGACTGTAACACAATTTAAATAAGCAAAAGAATAAATCATGCAAAATTAACTTGGCTTGCATTATGTGAATAAGTAGCAGCTTATGGTAATCTCAAAATGTAATTTTTAAATAGGAAGTGATGATTGTGCTCGAATGGTCTAGATTCCAGAAAATGTTTGTCTCAGTGTTTTGGAGCAAGAGTAAAATTAGTATTTAATCATTGCTTACATTTATAGATGATCTCTGGAAAAACTAGAGAATACTAAATAACCAACACAGGTCCTAGCCATTCTGCATGGTTTGGGCAGCTGGATTCAGTCAACCACACATGCTTTTTCATTTGCAGGCTTTTAATTTCATCATGCTCCAATAGAACTTAAACATTTGTGAAAGGGAACTGAGTTCTAGGAAATAGTTATTAAAAAAGCAAGAGGAGGATGATGATGGCTAATTAACAGCTTATGATCTCTGGCGTGAAGTTGCCCTGAAAACCCCAATTCTATTCTTAGACTTATAAGAAGGGAACTGTTTAGTAGCAGCAGTAGTTCCTGTATTTGACATTGGTGTGAGGGCTGTTGGGATAATCTGAGTCTCAAATGTAAGCAGGAAGCTGGAAAACTGGTCAAGACTCATTAAAAAATGGTTAAACAATCAAAAATACATTTAGAGTGAATGAGTCCTGCCTATTTATACTAAGGGGCTGCTTTAGATATTTATGTACTTTTGTGCGACAAGTATTTTGGTCAGATTTGAAATAAAGTTGCTGCTCCTTTTTAAAAATAATATAATCAAGCTTCAATTAGACACTGATATTGTTCTGTAAAAATTGCTTTCAAGAGCAAAGCGACAAGCAAAAATCATGCATTTATTTCAAGTAGCAAGTTTGCTTTTCTTCAGAAAATGGGCATAGAAATACTGGAAGAAATGACAGCAATAGATAAACCGTATCCATGTAATTCATTGGGGCCGATAATGATGCATTATCACAAATCTGCCTTTCAGCTGTGTCGTTCAATACCTATGGCATTTATTTATTGCTTTGTCAATGAAGAATGAGAAGAGCAGGCTAACAAAAAAAATCATTCCCTAAAATTGAGCCAATCAATCCAGAAAGATGGCTAAATTATTCTTGTTATGGAACTTTACTAATTAAAATAAAAGCTTCATGATAACTGTTTTGCTGAAAATAACCAATCGGTGGCAGTGTTCCCAGCTCAGATGTGAATACAGACTATGGAAACTAATTGACTAAGTTGTTTTTGCCTTGCCAGAGCCTCAATGCTATCGTATTTGTCTAGTGGAAGAGAAAAAGCTCTTCTGTTTTGTGCAAACCGTGGCACACTGTATACCATAAACAAGACGATAATGTAGGATTTTTGGCTGCTTCACAGTGGTGATAAGTGTTGCTGCTTCAATGAGCATCAAGCTGCCTTGGTTTTAGTTTCAAATAATCCATGAAGGTCAAATTTCCAATTGTTACTTGACATTTAATTTGATTAAATGAATAATAACAAAATGCGTTTAACTTCAAAAAATTTCCTATGTAAATTTGTGACAGTCTGTAATCCATGTGATGTCAATTCTACTTTTAAACATTTTTGTGATGAACCATCCAGTTTATTTGTAGTTAAACAAACAGTCACAGTAGGGAAAAATCTTTTCATGAATTATTCTGCAAACAAAATCCAGTCCCACAGTTAGATGCTCATAAATGGACTGAAAATCGTGTTTATGCAAAGAAAAGGCACAAAGTCTATGCTTCATCGGCCTCTTCCTTAAGCTTTTTACCTCCTGAGGGCCACAAGCCATGAACTGGCCCTTTGGATGGAAGGATAATATAATTTATTCTCAAGACGTCAAAATGTAAATTAAAGACTAAATTCTGTTCCTAATTATGGCAATAAATGTAATCCTGGTAGTGACCCATGACAAAAATCATATATTGAAAAAACTGCTTTGTGGAACACAGTAGTGATATCACCTGTCTTTTTCTTGGGGAAGAGGAGGATCTTACTGACCATGAAAGACTGGGGGGAAATATGTTCCATGTAACTTGTTATTCATTTAACTTCCTTTTGGAAATCTAAAAATAATTTTTTTTAAAAAGTGAGTTGACCCAAGAGATTGCAAAGTGTGCATAAGTATAACTAGAACTAAGTCATTAATTTTCAGCAGGCTGTTAAAAAACAAAAATTCTGCTCCAAACAAGGGCAAAGGATGCTTTTTTGGGACTAGGAATGTGGCCATTTAAATCAGCACAAATGTACAACATTTATACATATTCTGAAGCAACATTCTAAATGAGCTGCCAGCTATTTTTCTAGTATGAAATTTAAAAATGTAATCTCTATAGTTTTCAAGTTGATAAATATGAATGTATCAATCAGTCTCTTGCGTTTGTATTCCGTTAAAAAAAAAGAACAAGAGGCCCCAAACTGCCTGAAGATAAAAAATAAAGCACCTTTGTTAAACATCTTGTGCATCACTGCACTAGAGTTATTTTGTTAAGGAATTAAATCTGTTTCTGCCAAATGATTCAATCAACTAAGTGGATGTTTTGTATTACCATGGAAATGAAATCGTAAAGTGCAATTGTCAGGTTTAAAAAGTCTAAAGCACGATATGATGTTTTTTCTTCTTTCATTCACTTTCTCATTCCTTACTAATTAATTTCCTGATTAAAATCTGAGGGATAATCTTGATTTGCATTCAAGGTAGGATACTAACATAAAGAGCAGAGTCATAGAAGAGAAATAGATAATTGTTTAAAGTTGCACAAAGTTGGTTGTTTTTATTTTGTTATTCTGGGGAAATCTGGATTTTTTTTTTTTGTGACTCAAAGACAGAACACTAATTTTGCTGGGCTGCAAATATTTCATGTTAAAAGCAGAAACACTAACTGACTGCGCTCAGGGCTGTAGTTACTGATAATGGAAAGAAAAAGGGTTAGATTTGATTATTAAATCATCCTCCACAGCCATAGTTCCTGACTTTCTCTACTTTTTGGCTTAGTGATTGCAATGAAATTTTAAAATATGACTTCTTGCCTTTAGGCAAAGAAACTTTTGTTGGGTACTTGGTGCTTTTCTAGACAAGGGCATTTATTTATCTCCAGGTGTCATTGTTGGTAGTAATCACCTGCATTTAGATCTCCCTCTAAAATGAGGTAATCCCTGTTTTCATTCCATATCCACTGCTTTATATAAAAACCAGTTGCTATAGCTTAACTATGGTCTCTCTTATCTGACATACCATTTATATAGCTTTTTACTTCGTGCTTGCAGTGGCTGGCTTCTGACTAAGATTCAGTTAAATTTTATACTTGGGGATGGATTATCTTCTCCCCCCTCCCCTTAAGACATGGTTCATAATTCTGTAGTTCTCTCATTTTACAACAAAAAAAGCACTAACTACAAGGCTAGGGGAAGTAAACAAATTAAGTCCATTTTTCATGGAGTTAAGTATAGATTTGACTGTCAATTCTGCAACATCCTCTTTTTATCCTTCTTGAGCTTGTATTCTTCTAGGCATTTGGAACTGGTAAAGGAGAGGCTCCTAAGAATGTTGCCCTAGGTCTCGGAGCAGAAAGGACGGAGGTAGTCCTGCTGCCTAGTCCAACAGATGATCTTGCTCCTCAACAAAGATGGTCTGTATTCAGTGACTGTCTCTTGCTTTAAAGCTCTCACAGGTTAAGATATATATAATGACATGTTTAAAAAGGGAAGTGAATCACAAATACATGTTATTGCTTGCCAATCCTATAAACAAAGAGAAAGACTTTTTTTTCTCAAGTTGTCTCACTTAAAAAAGTATGAAATAAAACTATCTTGGTGCCAGGAAGGGGATAGCAATCCCAGCTCTCCCAAGAAGCTATTCAGGGTATAGCAGGGCTTTATGTGATGATATTCTGCCCAAACCAGAACCAAGTAAATGACAAGATAGATGTGGTTTTATGCTTTCACAATTACAATTCTCTCAAACATCAGACAAAGTATTTTCAGGCTATGGGGAATGAAATGAATTTACCAGCTGGATAACAGGATTTTTCTTGATGTAGAATTGAACTATATCCCACAGTCATGCAATTCACTTGTCAGAGGCCTATACTACTTTCATTCCTTCAGTTTATATTTCCTGGAATTGCTTTTACAATGTGTGCTTTACTGGAACTCTGTCATTCACTGAGCCCTTACTTTTCCACATAGCACTTAACAACAAAAAATCCCAACAAAAACCAAACAAACAAAAAACCAAAAACCCAGCAAAAAGAAGGACAGAGGAGAAGCCAAATCATTGCTGAGAAGTAGGTATACCACATCAGTCACTTTTTATGAAATAGGCTGTCTTGTGTACTTTTGGTTTAAAAAAAAAAGTGGAGGGAAATTAAATTGTTTTGACTGTGTGCTCACAATGGAACTTCAATCTTTAAGCCAGTTGCATCTGAACATCACTTAGTCGCTTTTGCGGTTTACCTAATGTGTTAGTGGTGTGTTAGTTCACACTAGTTCGTAGCACTTTTGAAATATTCCTAGATTTTAAGCCAATTCCAGCTGTTCTCTGTGGTGGGCTGGGAGAGAGAGAGAGTAGCCACAGATTCTAGTGGAGTAAAGCTGGAGTCTACTTGTTGGCTAAATGACGGCCTAAAAGTTGAGTATTTCCAGGTTCAGTTCTTACTGCAAATCAGTGTGATCTGCGTTGTTTGTACAACTGCAGATTTCTGTTTAGCAGCTTGCTTTGCGAAAAGCCTTATGGTAATATTCAGTAATATAATTAACATGAGTTTCCTTTAGTTTCAGGCAATCGTTCATTTGACTGATAATGACACTTAAAAGGGGGTAACCTTTCACAGCTGTCTTGACTGAAATGTAAATAGCTAGTAATGCTGGAGCCTCTCCCACCTCTGGTCACCTAGAGGTCTGTAGAAAGCTTCTGAATTAACCTTTGTCAGCTCTTGGCTCTGAATTGCTTTTACCTTACAGGCAAGTTACATACCCTTCCTCCTCCTCACGTACTGTGTTTCAAATATACAGAGATCATTGGTGTACTGCATTGAAAAGAACTCTTTTATGAGAAAAGCTACTTAGAGGATGTAGTAGCAATATTATGCAATTTTATACCTCGGAATAAGGATTGGCATTTTTTCAACTGACTGGTCAATTTTGAAAGCGTTTGGTAAATCTACACTTACATGACTTTTATTTAAGTCCTAAAGATAGCCTTCCTTAACCATGTTTTCTGTTGCAAGGAGACTGATAGTGTGGCCTTTGTATGACCTTGTGTTTTAATAAGCTGTATGTTATAGCATTACTACTTAATTAGTTAATGATACCTTGACCAAGTTAGATAAATGAATTGGAACAATGCTGTAATCAATTAATTTTAATTTTCACCTCATTAATTTTGCTACTAATGCCTATAATTCAAGATGTGATTTTGTGTTGTGAGATATCTTACTCATTTCTATTTAAAACAGGAAAGCTAATCTTTCCCAACTGAAATGCATTTATTATACTGAGTGTAATTGCATTTAAACTTGTAAATTGGTGACACTGGGTATGTATTTTTCACACATGATGCTTGTGTAATCTGTACCCTGCTAGTACTTGCAGGCAAGATTTACATCAGCCTTGTGAGTCTGATATTGTAGATGTCCTGCAGGGAAGGGACTCAATGGGATGATGGGGAGAAAGGAACTGGTTACCATTTGATTGGGCTGTTGCTCTGTCTAGCTTTTGGCTATTTGTTAGACCAGAAGAAATCCAAGAAAATTTCATTTATTTTTGTCTTATCTCAGTGACCACTTTTAAGAGCACCTAGTATTAATCATATTTTACAAAACCCAGATAAGATGGTATTGCTCAGGAGCCTCGAATCTTTGCTAGAGACAGTTAAGAATCCTGGTTCTTTGTTCCTATTTACTTCCATAAAGATGGAAAAAGTTGTGTGCTGTTCTGTTAGAGATGGGTGGAGAAATCTAATTTCATTTGATAGAGAATTTCAGTGTGTCAAAATCTGGTTTCATTCTTGTCCGGAATGAGAATTGAACACTCCGAAATCATTTTGGCTTGGGATGTTGTCTGACAGGCAGCAGGACAAGAAGTGATGGAGCTTAGGTGCCAGCATCTTCAGGCTGGCATGAAGTTGGAGCCAGAAAGTCTTTGGTCTGCAACAGAGCTCAGGACATGGAGAATTTACTGCCAAAAGGTAGTCCAAGTCCTACACACTGCTCTTCAGCAGTCCATCAGCAGAAAGCTGAGACATCTCAGGCTCTGCAGAAGCTGCTGGAGCTGGCTGCTAGGCAGGCAGGCAAGCTGGCAGCAAACCCAGTGGGTTTTGAAGCCACCTTGTCAGCTGGTTTTCACTGGAGCTCTGCCCTAGGTCTCAAGATACTGCAATTCTCAGCTTTCTTAGTAAAATGTTTTATTTTCAATATAGGCATGTTATTCTCTGAGAAATTTTAAAGTGGAATATTTCGTCATATAAAGAAAACTGAAAATGATATCAATGAAATGTCAACCTGCTACACAGCTTACTGTGAATTACAGCCATTCAGTCATTTTCTTGCTTATAAGTGCAAAACTGGCAAACTTAAGCTACAAGCAATTTTTTTTGATGTGGTGTTTATCTGATGAGTGGTCTTAGGCTCTCAGTGAAGAAACCTTCTCTGCCAATAAAGGCTTTATTCAGAATTTTCTATGTGATTGCTACCAGACAATGACAAGAAGTGAGCTGGAGGAACTCATAAGAAAAGACCAATTTGTACCATCCATTCCAGAAACGTAAGCTGAGGTGATGCTGTAAAGGGAAAAGCTGAACACTTAAGTCTAAAATGGTGATCAGTGACTTTTACATTAATGTTAAAAATAGTTACTCTCTTTATACTGGTTCTGGAAGTAACGAATATTCTATATAGTTAAAGAATCTATATTTTTACTAGATTTTCCATTGCCTAAATGGCTGATGTGGTGGTTTAGTGTATACAGTGCAACTTATGTGGGAAATGATAATAGGCTGTTTCAAATGTTTTTGTTTATAGCAGTGAAGAGTCTCCAATTCCTGGTAATACCAATAGGTACTGTGCTTGAACAGTACTATGTTTATGTTGATATGCTGTGATATATCAACATAAGATCTAGGAGTGTGAGAATGCTCAAAAGTGTCCAAAAGATCTATTGACAGTCAGTGAGGATTTTAGTTAGCAAAATAAGGCTACAATTTGTAATCCGATCAGTCTTTCTGATGTTATGGACTTTTGCAAATTTTAAAGACTGTCTGGTCTATTATGATTAAGGTAGAGATCATATGGTTTTTATTTGCTGCTATCTTCCAGAGCATTTGCAGTAGTCTTAGGAAATGCTGTCACAAATCATGCTTGAACCGTGACCCTGTTCTCAGTTCTTGAGAACTTGAGTGCTATGGTCTTTTCAGAGCACTGTCATTATAACTGCATAAAGTGTGTTAGCATCTTTGAAATTCTTAAGTCAGGAAAGATTAGGTTGTACACAAGTTAGCAGAGTCTAATAACTGTACTATGGAGTTTTCAGTGTGAAAATGCAATGGTTTTAGCTGTTTTGGCATCATACAGAATATTAAAATATACAAATAATAGAAACGTAGGACTGTATTTCAAGTTTAGTAAGTCAGTTTGAACCTCTGGTCTTTGTTGAAGGTAGTGTGGAATTTTAGGTGTTGTACTCATTATTCCATCTCTTGTCATATGAAATTTATGAAAATGACCAAACTTATTCTAATAGATGAAGTGCTAATTTGTTGAACAAAAACTTCATAGATTCATATCTGAGGACTTTATTTCTGCTTGTTGAACAGATGAGTGTTGTAATTATTGAAGCTGGTCTATTAGTTGTTCTACCTCTCTGCGTAGGTTTATTCTAAAGTTGGTTACAGCTTTCGTTCCAGAGGCAACTTCTTATTGTCATGAATCTAGACTTAATTTGCAAATTTAGGAATGATAAAACATTGCCTCGGCCAGAGACCAGGCAAATATGGGTGTTAAACATTAAGTGACAATTGATTCTTTTTAAAATTCTTTTACCCTGACGAGAAGTAATTTTCCCTGGTTTTGTTTTATTTTATTATTTATTCAGATTAGTGCATAAAGGTTAGTAGGTACAGTGTTGTGCCAATGCGGAATGCTGTTCATAAACATCTTGAACAGACATTACCGAATGGCTTATTACTGTTTCACGTGTGGCTCCGTGCGGATAATTTGCATCTCTCTCTGTAGTTCTTTAGATGTTTGCGAAGAATGTCAGAGTCATGACAGGGCTTGTCACACAATTGACAGTCAGCATTTTTTCTTTAAAAGAAACGCATGTTATGGCAAAACCTGAAGCGAAAAGTCACTGATGACAAGTACTTTTTATTTTAATAATAATAAAGATCTGATACAACAACAAAACATTTGTTTATAGTTCTCCTTAGAATTTTGATCTTGTCTGTTTTAAGCACTGAGTAGGAACTGCAATGAAGATTCTCCTAAGAAAAAAACCCCAAACCCGACATCAAAAACCAGATATTGGAGACACTGAGGGGTGCTCTGCATGCCTTTCTCTACTGATGGATTTTGCAACTCATTCCTTTGTGTTTTATATGTAGGGAACTTTATTGGAAATGTGAATCAGCTGGCGAGTCCTATGTGGTAATGCATGGTGATGAAATGATTAGGAGCTCTTGAAGGCATCAGTGTTACCCCACCTGTGAATGTAGCATTCCTGCAGTAGTGCTCTGTGTAGGCTTTTTGTGTGAACTCTGTCCTCAGAAACCCAGGCATTTTTAACATTTGATGGCAATTTGGTAACTTGACACTGAAGAGTGAAGACAAATATCCTCATATAGACCTAATGGACGTGGTTTATCAAACTATCTGTAGCTAGTCTCCAGCTGTGAAGCTGTAATGTTTTCCCACAGTGCGTCATCTCTGGGATGACTTGGAGAAATCTGACCTCTTTTGCGTGTAAACAGGTATAACAAGGCTTATATGTCACTCTGGCTGTGGGAAGAGCAACAATAAGTCTATAATCTTGTTCTTCTTTCTGTAGCTTTTGTTCTTACCCTGTGAAGTTTAGTTAGGTTGTACTTAAGTGCCAATTAAATCTCTAATAGTTGTAATATCATTAGTTGAAAAGGACAAAGAACCCAATAGTACTGATACTGATTTTTTTTTTAAATGTTATTGCCAGGAAATGTTTTCCCTTACTAACTGAAGGATTTCAGTGTCTTGATAGAAAATAAATGGAATAATTAGTTATTTTTGTAGCCCTTGCTATGTACAGTTTGAGATTAAAATGTATGGAATCTGTATGGCATGAATAGTATAAGTTCTTGAAACTAAATCAGTCCACAGACCTGTGCTTATCTTTGCTCTGATCTTACTTCCCAGATATTTCATTGCCTTATTTGATTCTTTATATGCTGCCTGCTTTACAGCACCCAACCATGCCAACTATAGGCTGTTTTTATTATAATATATGCTGTGTTACTCTGATTAAAATACACCATCACATTTAAAATTATCAATTTTTTCTGTTGTACTTTGACAATGAAAAAAATCCTTGTCAGAAATGCAAGGCATTCTTTTCACAATCTCATTAAATAAGCAAAGTAGGTCACTCAGCATATTTGTATCAAGCTAATATAGAAACTACACAGTCAACGTATTTTAAAGCTGTGTAGCTCAATCCTTGTTCCTACCACCAATGACCTTATATCAAAACTATCACTTCAAGGTTCTGACAAAATCTGACATACTGTAGCTGTAAGATGTCAGGAAGCAATGGGACGGGCTGAGGAGAATGAATTGCTTCATAGGCCTGTGACAAACTGAAATGTGAACGGAGATGAAGANCAAGGTTCTGACAAAATCTGACATACTGTAGCTGTAAGATGTCAGGAAGCAATGGGACGGGCTGAGGAGAATGAATTGCTTCATAGGCCTGTGACAAACTGAAATGTGAATGGAGATGAAGATATATTTATCACTCTGCAGTGCAGGTTTAAAAAAACAAAACAAAAAAACTCCACAGCCCACAGAGAAAAACAGCTTTTGTAGATGCCTCCTTTTTTCATGAGCAATTGAGATTACTGTGCCACTTTTGCTCTTAATCTCGGAGAGGAAATAAAAACCCTAAACAAAAAAAGCTCCACAACTAGTAATGCATTCATTACAAAAACAGACATAAAAATAATTATTCTGGTTCTCTGGAGGAACATTTGCATCTAGATGAGCCTTCCTGCCATGGACAAAAAAGAATGCTTAGGAATTAAGCAAAAGCTAATGTTATGGATGTGTCCAATTTTCTTTTAATTGCAAGATTTTCACCATGTAAAGCTGCTTCATCTTTGATGTTGGAGATTTCCATTATGATATCAACTTCTGAAAGATGTGAATAGCAAAAAGTACCTGGAACTAAAGATGCCTAATTAATTGTGCAGCAAATTCTGCCAATTACTATGCAAAATCTGGAGAGAGTGGTGTAGGCCATAAACAGTTTAAAATTCAGTCAGTCTAATGCAAAAGTAAACCATGGCTGGTTATGAACAGGATCCATGCTAGTTTGTGAGACCAGAGGGCTTTTGATTCAGAAAACTTAAGAGACTTAGTTTCAGTCCCAACTGATAGTTGTATTGGCTGTGTTAAGATTATGCCAGTAGCCTCCCATTATTTTGTATAAAAATGGAGAGCACTAGCTGCTAGGAAATGTAGATCTGCTTTGTAAAGGGCTTGGGTCTTAGTGTTCAGACAGAAAGTTTTTCATCATAAGGTGGTGATAATGCGAATGAAAAGCAGATGAGTGTGAAGTACTAATTGTATGCATGGGCTTCCTGTTCAGGTGCTGCTGCAGTGCCACTTGCTCAACTGCGGCAAACGTCATCAGCACATTGGCCGTTCCAAGGCAGTACATGGTACTGTTTGAAAGCAGGGTTAATTCTGTGGTATATAATATGGCTTCCGGAGATGTATATATTTTTGAACTCATAAAAAGAGCTCAGAGGAGAATACAATACAATGTACAATACAATGAGAATTGTATTTCCCCACCCTACCCTCCTTCTGGGAAGTTGATAACATCTTAATTTCATAGATAGGCTTGGGATCTGATTTGGGGTTTGATGCTATCCGTTGAGTGGATTCTTTTGGACTGGAAGATGACAATAGTGGGATTCCCTAGAGGTCATACCTGTAGAGTTGAATGTATCCCTTCATCTGTTCCATTTTCCTACTGTTTCCCCCAGCTAATCCTGTTGTAGCCCTACATGAAAATGGTAAAACTGTTAGGCAAGTTGTCAGTGTGCTTCCTTTTCTCACTTGTGTCAGGATTTGGTACTGAAGTAAGGCTTTTACCAGACTGAAGCTTCTCAATATTGCCAGGAGGAACACAAGTCAGAGGGGTGTAGATTACAGGGTTGTTGATATAGTGATGGCATGGTGCCTTGGCTTCATGCAGCAATATGCTTTTTCAAAGAAAAAGGATAAAATAATCAAAACTTGTTTACATACTGACTAAAGGAAAATTTATTCTGAATGTATGTGTCTTGAAATTGTAGACATATAATAACTTTTAATGATCCTATAGTGAGTTTTGAGACAACTGCTCCTTATATAAATTTGATATGAGTGGGTGTCCTGGTTTGGGCTAGGACAGAACCAATTTTCTTCTAGTAACTTTGCTTTTTAGTTAAGTCTCTTTTCAGCAGCTGCACTCTCTGAAATTAACTGCATGTTTTTCCAGACAGTAGCTGCTTCTAGCAGTGATAAGGCTCGGTGTTTATAGTTAGTGCTGGAACATCAGTAGGAATGGTATGCAGAAAGACTCTTACTTACGGTTATTCCTGTGCAGACCAGGTCGATGCTTGCTTCTGCTAACTTTCTTATGTGCCGGAAATGAAAGAGCAGGGAAGTGGTCACACCTGTGACCCTGCGATGGGGAGGAGCGGGCCGGACAG
>VZSC01019782.1:153387-183950 GCA_013398225.1 Steatornis caripensis | reverse complement strand
TTCCAGCCCCTGCGGGCTTCCCTGCTGCTCCCCACGCTTCCCAAATAGAAATAAAAAATGGAAACCGAGCCGCTGGCGGGGCAGCACGCGCGGGCACGCGAGCGAGACGGAGCTGGTGCTGACCCTGTGGTTTCCTACTGCTANACAAACGGGCTTTTTTATTTGCCCCATTAGCAATGCAAACGTTTTAATGATGAAATAAGTGGAAGAAAAAGGACAGGCTGACCCGGCGTGCCCCGTGCAGCCGGGGGAGCTCGGCAAGGCAGGTGAGCGGGGCTGCTGGCTTGCACGGCTTGCGTGAGAAGGGGGCTCACGGCGATGCTGAGCCGCCCCGTCCCGGCAGCAAGCCCGCGGTGCAGCTCCCCTGCCGTCGGCTTGCACGTACCGGCACTGGGCGGTGGGTTCCAGCCCCTGCGGGCTTCCCTGCTGCTCCCCACGCTTCCCAAATAGAAATAAAAAATGGAAACCGAGCCGCTGGCGGGGCAGCACGCGCGGGCACGCGAGCGAGACGGAGCTGGTGCTGACCCTGTGGTTTCCTACTGCTACTCTCAAACATTAAACGGGCCGAAGTAATTACCTTTTAGGTGTCAAAGCTGGTGTGTTTTACAGTGGTCACATTGCGCCCAGGAGGGCTGCGCGCCGCTGCTGCTGTTCAGGTTTTATGAAGTGTGAAATGGTGCCCGGCCTCTCCTGGGGTGGCTGGTGGCTGCGGGGCCGATGCATCCGCGGCGGGGCAAGCTGCGGGCACAGCGGGGTTTGCAGGAGCGGCCGTGCCCCCAGACCTGCTGACTCAGCACACGCCAGCCGCCTACAGCGAGGGTGCGATCTGGGGAGCGCCGAAGGGGTAAGGAGCGTGTCTGGGGGGTACCGATGCGCTGGGCAGCGTCGTGCTGGCCTCCGACCCCGCGTGCCGGTCAGAGCGCTTGTTTGGTTTTGTGGAGGTGTGAAACACGGAGCTGCGTGCCTCTGCTCGGAGCAGCAGGACGTCTGCCACTCCGCCGCGGCACGGGGCGGGTGACTGGTTTCCCCATTTGCAGCTGCTCCGTCGGGAAGAGCGTGGGACGCGGGAGTGGCTGGTGTGGGATTGGGGTGCCGGTGCGGGCGGCGTGGGATGCCGTCTGGGGGAGCCCAGCCGTCGGCGCTGGTCTGTGCAGCCCTGGCCCCTCTGTGCAGCCCCTCTGCTCCCCGGCGCGCAGCGGCACGTGCAGATCTTCTGCCTGGCGGGGATCGGACAGTGTCGAGCCGGCTCAAACGAAAACAAGTGAAAACAAAATAAATCAAAGCCGGGATTGTTGAGGCAATTCCCCTGTCTGCTCCGGCCCAGCCCTTGACGTCGGAGTCCTTCAGTCAGAATGAAAAAACGATGGGAAAAGATCGAAGGGGAAGGGAAAGGGGGGATGACGCTCATGGGTGTGCTGCGAAGCAGCCCCCCGTTCCTCAGGGAACGTCGCTTTTTGCTGCTCTGTGCGTCACCTTGGCAGGAGTGGGGGACCCCGGTCCCTCAGGGGGCTCGCGAGGATGTGGCCATCGCCCGCTCTCCGTCCCAAGCCCTCTCCCTGGCCACCAGCTGCCTGCTGAATCGGAAGGGCTCATCGTAGCCGTGAGCCCCCGGGCTGGCTCCTCATCAGCCCCCCCCAAAGCGCTTCCCTGGGGTGACTTTGCTGTCTGCCCCCGTTCCTGCTCGTCCTCCTGCGTTCCTGAGCGCGCGCCGCGCAGCTGCCCCCGCGGCACCTTTGCTTCCTGGATTTGTGAAGGGGTTTATCCTGCACATTGCCTCCCTGTTGGTTTCAATGCTTAAGCTGGAATTGCTGTTGCTGGATATAAATAACGGGTGCTGGCTCTGTTTGCTGACGGCGCTGGGAGGAGTGCTGCTCCCGGGCTGACAGGGACAGCAAACGTTGCTGGGGCTGAGGAAGGTGATCTGGGATTTGGAGGGATTGGTCCGTAATCCCGTCAGCCTCCATCAGCACGTCTGCTCCGCTGAAGCTCGTGAAACGCGCAGCGTTCCTGGTGCCGTGCCGGCAGCAGGAGCCTCGGTAGGGTGCATGGTCCACCTGGTTCCTGACCCACTCGGAGTTGCCTCAAAACACCTGGGGAGCGCTGTAACGGGGAAAGTAGGCTCCAAAGCATTGATTTGAGATCCCTAAAGTTTTGAACTATCTTCTGACCGAGAAAGCCAAGGTCCTCTTACGCGAAGCGGTTGCCCAAGGGACAAATCTGTCAACCTTTCTCGAGTCAGCCAGCGTTTAATACGATAAGTAACCTGCGAAGCTGGGAAAATCCTTCCAGCCGCTGTTAGCAGAAGCACGTGCGTGGGGAGGGCAGCCCCACGTCCTGCACCCTGCGGGAGCGGGCGCCGGGAGCCCACCGAGACCGGGGCTGGTGCCTCGCCAGAGAGACGGGGGCTGTCCCCGGAGGAGAAGGGATTGCGGGAGGCGGCGGCGGGGCTCTAAGGAGGAGAAAGCTTTTCAGTTCAGCTAGTGATGTGACGCAGATGGGCGGTGAGGCAGCGCTAAAACTCTTCCTGGCAGCAATACGTTCAGGGTGGTCTCGGCCAAGCGTCCAAGTGATGTTGGGGGGCAGAGGACCCCTCCCCGCGTGCCGGCACGGCTCCTGCCTGCCTCACGCCGGCTAGCTCTCTGCCCAAAGGGCATTCCCGGCACGGTGCTCCGGGTGGGTCGGGAAGGGCAGTGCCTGGTCTGAAACTGGGCTGAGCCGGGAGCCTTGCGGGGGTGGCAGGAAAGCGAGGTGCAGCGGTACAGCACCTCCACCCGCCTCCCCATCCCGCGCTGCAAACGGCAGTCCTTTTTGGGTTTATTTTATTTTGATTTCGACGGGTTGCACGTGGAAGTGGGCAGGGATGTTTGCCGGAGACACCGAGCCCGCGCCCCGCTTCGCTCGCGCTGGCTCTGCCTGACCCGGCCGTGCCCCCCGCGTCCCCCTCCCCAGTTGGCAGGAAGCAGTTCATGAAATTCGAGTGTGCGAGCAACGCCGCAGAGGTGCTGGGCTGCGACCTGGAGGAGCTCACCACCGCCGTCTTCAAACACCACCTGAAGCAGATCCTGGCGCAGGTCACGGCACGAGGCAGCCGGCTGCCCCCGGCGGAGGAGAGCCCGGCAGGTACCGGGGTGCTGCATCCCTTTTTCCTTTGTTTACGGGCGATAGGGAAATGCTGTGCCCTGCGTTGCCCTGGACGTTTTGGGCAGTGAGGTCCATTTGAGTGTGTTCATATTAATTAAATTATTAACCGTGCTCTGTGGAGTAGTGACCCTCAGCTCTACAGCTGACGCTGCCTGCCGCTCCTTAGGGATGCCTGAAGACCAGGCGAATTCAGATAGTGCCTCTGGCAGATAAGTGAAAAAAGTGGGGGGAAAAACCCCAGACCAGGAGGGCAGCGGGGTGGGCGTCCTTCCCCGTGCCCACGAATGAAGCCGCGCCGGCGTTGCGCTGCGTGCGCCTGCGTGCTGCAAGGAGACCTGGACGCGGCGGGGAGTTGTGCTCCTGCGGGACGCGCTGCGGCTAAGCTGCTGTAAACCTCACGTGAATACGTGGATCTAAGTCACGGAGGCAGATCCAGCACGCGCGTGGTGGGGAGCGGGAGATACCGCCCGGCTTTCCGGTCAGCCTTCCCACGCCCGACGCGTCCTCGGCAGCAGAATTACAGCGGGGCCCCCGCGAGGTATTCCGATAAAGGCGAGAACTCGCAGAACTGGCCTTTAACATGGCAATAGTTTTATTTCTGAAATACACGTTAGGCAGGAGGCACTAGAGGAGCTGAAGGCAGGCGGGTGGATACGCACCCCTTGTGTAACCCGGCGCGGTGCCGTGCCTGGCAGGCAGAGGCTGGAGCCGTGCGGGTGATCCTGCCCAGCCAGCGAGGGAATCCCCCGTTCCCGGCTCCGCTCCGCGTAGGCTGAGCTTGCCTGGAAATAAATGCTGTGTCTTTGCCTACTCTTCTCTCTGCCTGTGCCAGGGCCGAAGATGACGGGTGTGGAGTGCGTGGAGGGGATGGCTTCGGGTCTCTACGAGGAGCTCTTTGCCGCGGTCGTCTCACTGATCAACAGGTACGGGGCTGCCGGGCGCCGCGCTGAGCGTGTCTGTGGGCGATGGCTCCTTCCCCTGGGGCTGCTGAAGAGGAACCTTTGCTGGGGGCTCTCCGGAGAGAGGCATGGAACAGGGAGCTGCTGCCTGCTGAAAAAAGAAAGGTATCTGAAAAATCTCCGCCTGGGAGAGCACGCTGGCGCTCGGGCTCTTCTGCGGGCTGGACCCCATGCGAGCCGGCACCGGGGGTGAAGGGGCCCGTGGAGCAGCAGTCTCCATGCATCCGGATGTTGTACGGGGTGGCACGCATCCTGCCGGTGCGGGCAGCCTCGCACGGAGACCCAGCACTGGCAGCACCTGGCTGGCACCGCTTCCGCTGCAGCGGCTAAGCAGGGCATCGCAACGCTGAGAGGAGCAGCCCGGCTCCCTAGGAATAATAGGTGTGACTTTGCAGACTGAAATGAAGGTTACCAGTACGGGCAGAGCGATAAACTGGTCAGGGAACCCCGCGGCCAGCCCTGCAGCCACGTAGTCGGAGTCACTTCGTGGTACAAGCTTGATCGCAGGAGAGGATGGAGATGTCAAGAGCAAGAGGGTCCGGCACCAGAGCAGCTGCCGACGTGCCCTGGGAGGCCGCATCCACGTCCAGCTGCCGGGTGCTGGTGCGGCCAAGCAGGCGGCGCCTTCCTCTGCCCCGGGGGGCTTGTCCTCACTGCTCGTGTCCGTGTGGAGAGCCACGATGGGAAGGGCACCCTCTGTGGCCTCTCTTCCCTCGGGTGGTGTAAACCCAAAATGATCTACTTGGATAAAAGAACTAATTTAACACCGGGGTAAGGACCAGGCTGCCGAACCGTTCTGTTTTCTCAGTTCTGATGTGCAACTCTGTTGAAGTCAGCATCCACACAAAAGCCGGTGCCCAAAAATACTCTGTGTTGTCGCCGCAGGTTTATTTTAACCTGCAGATGAGCATTTTTATTGTAATTCCTAGCACCCGCATTCCACAGGGAAATTGCTGATGGTGCTCTAAGGGCTGACAGAAGAGCGAAATGCTACTGGTTCTCCTGACCAACAGCATTAACTCGGGGTATGTCCCCTCTGCCCGTTAAAGGTAGCTTTGTTTTGCCCATCTTTATTTTCCGCGCCAGCCCACCAAAGCCTATTAAACCCCTGCAGCGACGGTGCAGGTGAAGACGCGTGTTTCAGTGCATCGTGGCAACGCCGTTTCCTCGGTGAGCTGATGGCGATCGTGAACCTGTTCAGCTGCGGCTGCAGGAGGGTGCTGCTGTGAAATTCTGCAAGCAACGCGTAAATGTACTTGTGTTTCTTCATTCAACCCTGCGCTGTCATGGAGCTGCTGGGGTCCTTGGTGCCTTGCTGTCGAGGAGAAATGCATCTCCTCCCGCGTCACCGGAGCAGCGGCGGGCTGCCTGCTGCCGGGGCTGCTGGGGAAGGGGCAGCACTGCAGGCGGCGAAGCCACGCAACGCCATGGCCGTTTCAGAAATGTGCGTTACAGACCCCCTCAGAGGCTTCTCAGGGTCACGCCCCCCTGCTGTCCTTATCTTGAAATACTGGCGGTGGCTGCAAGCAACATTTTGAGAAGTAAACGGCGTCTCTGTTTCTCCCAAGAAGCCCCTTGATGGCTGCTTCTCAGATCACGCGTGTTACGGGCTACGGTTCCTCTTAGGGATTTCCTCAGGAGCCGAACACCGGCACCTTCTCCTGTAGAAACGCCGCAGACGGCGCGGCACGGCGCGGCAGCCGGGGCTTTGGATGCTCCTTTGTCCTCAGTGTTGGCGTCACGTGCCAGTTCAGCCACTTTTCAAATGAACTTTTCCGTCAAACTTAACGCGTTTGGATGAACGTTTAGTACGTTACCTAACTGGAGTGCCGGGATGCGGCCGAGCGCGGGAAGGGCGGCGTCTCATCCCACGCCACCGTTAAGTGTTCGTTAGGCCAGCTCGGGAGCAGCCGCTGCCGCGTGCCTCCGTCCAGGCTGGGAGGAGACGCTGGCTTGAGTAGATCAAGGAAGAGGTGGGAGAAGCAAACGAGCCGTGCCAGGAGGTGCGGGTGCTCCCTGACTGGAGACACTGGGAGAGGGGCGGTCGGGAAGCGCTGGGCTGGTCACTGCTGCGTGGGATGGTGCCCACCGCGGACGGGCACGTTGAGGGGAGGAGGCAGCGTCGCCTGTGAAGGCAGAGCTCAGGTGCGTCCGTGGGTAAAACCCCGTGGTGTGTGCTGCTCTTTTCCCAGGTCTTTCTCCTCCCAGCACCTCTCCATGGCCTCCATCGCGGTGGTGGACACCCCTGGCTTCCACAACCCGCGGCACCAGCGGCGCGAGCGAGCGGCGACTTTCGAGGAGCTCTGCCACAACTACGTGCACGAGCGGCTGCAGGCCCTTTTCTACGAGAAAACCTTTGTTTCAGAAATGGAGAGGTACAGAGAGGTGAGACGCGAGGGCCGGGAGTGGCGTCCCAGCACCGGGGGCCGGGGCTGGCTTTGACCCAGCGGGTCCCTCTGCCCTGCTGTGGTGTGACCCAGTAACACGCTTCAGCGGCTTTACTGGGAGGGGTGCCGCGGAAATGAGGGGTCTGTACGGAGTGGTAGCCTTGAGCCGAGTTTCTCGTCCCCGCCGCTGCCCCAGTCACGGGTCCTCGGGTATTTTCGATGTGCCAGGGATGCCGGGCTGTCTGGGCATCTCTTTGGGCGGGCTCGTTCCAGCTCAGGAGGTTTCGCACCCTTGTGTTGGTGCCGCTGAGCTTTTCCTCCTGTAATGAGAAATAGAGAATAGAGAGGAAAACGCTAGATTATCGCAGAAATAAGCTGCTGCTAAATCTAGAAGCAGAGATGAACTTACTAGGCTTGCAGAAGTTACTTTAATACCTCTAGCCCTAGGAAAATAGCTGGATTCCCGTGGCTTAATATTCACACACCACTTGCGCCAATACGCGTATGCGTGCTCTTCGCTAGTGATGAACGTGTAGTTACTGGCCGAGCTTCAGGTGGCAGCGGGCTCGGCAGGCTCACCGTGCCTTGGCTTTGTCGCTGGCTAAGGACGGCCGCCCTGGTGCAAGACGCTTGTCTGTTAGCCGTGGGACTGCGGCGGTGAGCCCGAGCCCCGGTGCCCCGTCTCCTCCCAGAGCTCAGTCACGCGGCGGGGCGATGGTGGCACGTGGTAGGAGGAAACTGGGGCCCCTCGCGCCGCTGCTTTCGGCTCCAGCTGCACGCTCAGGCTGCAGACCCGAATCCCTCAGCAGAATCTCACCGTGTTGCCATGGAAAGACATGAAAGCTACGGCTCCTGCTGAACATCCCCGGTTCCCACGCGAGCGGGAGCAAGAGCAAGAGCCCGGGGGGGCTCCCCGCACGCCGGGGCACGGCACGGAGGGTGTCGGGAGCAGGTCTGGAGCTGCGGGTGCTGGGTGAGCCCTGCAGCCCTCGGTCGAGAAAGGGAAACGATGCCTGCAAGCTGCACATTAAATAATTGGTTGTTTTCTTGGTGCTTTCTCATCAAGTCTCCAGTTACTGTCATACCCGTGATCTGTGCAGCTTGCCTGACGTCCACAAAGCGCCGCAGGAGCCCGTTGGGCGCGGTGGTCCCGACAGCCCTGCCGGCGGGGGCTCACGTGGCCGTGCCTCTGGTCACGGCAGAGGTGTCTCCGGTGGCTGCTCCGCTCCGCCGGCGCCGGATCCCCGCAAAGCCGGGCAGGAGCACAGCCCGCACCATCCTCCTCCGTCTCCGTGCAAACAGATCTCCTCTGATGCCTTCAGATGCCAGACCGGGACTGAAGCAAGCTTTTAAATAATGTTTTCCAGGAAAATGTTGAGGTGTCTTTTGATCTTCCAGAGCGCTCGCCACTGGCCACGCTGTCCATCATCGACCTGAGCCCCTCACAGGTAGCCTGTCCCCGTGGCCGCGGTGCGCGCTGGTTGCTCTGGCCGTGCTGGATGCACCCTTGTGCTCGGAGGCGAGAGGATTTGAGAGGCAGAGTGGGACCCCGCGGTGTGCTTTGCACAGAGCGGCCCGGGGTGTTGCAGGGGAGGGCATAGCATCGACCAGGACCTTTTTGGCCTTTGAAAACACAAGGACCCTTGCTGGTCAAGCCCCGTGCCCCAGGCGCCCCTCGCAGCCCGGCCGCAGAGCTGGGATGGCTTGTCCCCACGGGACACTGTGACCGCGGGGGTCTCGAGGGTGACGTCCAGAGCTGGATCAGGCCGGGAGGGTTTCCCGACGCTGGTCTGGGGCGGGGGGCACGGTGGAGCAGAGGCGGTGGGAGCAGGCTGGGAGCAGGCTGGCGTGGCTGTGGCTGGAGGCGGCTGCCCGCGGCCCTCCTGCCCCTTCCCCATCACCAGAGGCCGTCTCCCTTCGGCAGCCGCAGGTGCTGCCCGGCGGCCCCGGGGCCAGTCGCCGGGGGCTGCTGTGGATCCTGGACGAGGAGGTGCTGCTCCCAGGTTCCGGGGACGGCGCTGCCTTCGACCGCCTGTGCTCCTACTTCGCCACGAAGGGACCCGATCAGGAGGGTAAGTCAGTCGGGGTCAGCTCGGCTTGCCCGTCCTTCGGCATCACCATTTAGCTTTGGGAATTTAAGGAGCCATGCAGCAAATTCAGTATCTCACTGGGCTTTTCCTCTCGGGCGATTCTGGGGTGCCGTCGCAGGGGACGGCTACGTGCGCAGATGCGAGCAGGCGCTGCACTTCGAGATCTCGCACCAGCTGGGCACGGACCCCGTGCGCTACGACCTCACGGGCTGGGTCAGCAAAGCCAAGCTCAACCTCTCGGCTCAGAACGCCATCCAGGTGCTGCAGCGGTCCAAGGTGTAAGTACGAGGGGTGCCACGGGGCTGGTCTGCCACGGCACTGGCGGTCATCCCGGTGCCCGTCAGCGCGGTTTGGGGTGACCCCCGCCGTGAGCTGTGTTGCTGCAGCTGGGGCTGGAGATTGCAACCGTGCCCCAGCTCCCAGAGGTGGTTCGTGGTGGGGGAGGCGAAGGGTTGTGAGGCATCCCAAGAGGGAGGAGAGGACCTACAGCCCGGCTGAGGTCAGCCAGGGAGGGCAATGGCCTTGGTGCTGGCTGTGAGGGGTCCCTGCCTGCCCCCCCACCCCCTGCCCAATGCACAGCCCAGGGGACGGAGCTGATCCAGCCTCGGGTGGGCGAGGAGGGGACAGGATCTCGAGCGGATCCCGTCTGCAGGGCACCCCGAGGCACCTGCCGACACCGGTGTTGCGTTGCCGGAGCCCAGCTCCACTCGGGGGAAAAACTGCAAGGAAGCCAGAAAAAACCCGACAGCTTTCATCCCAGCTCTGTGGGAATCCCGAGAGTTTAGTTAAGGTGAGGGGAGCAGATGTCAAGTGATTTGACTTACAGCCATCAAGCCCGCGGGCTGACTGACAGCCAGATGTACACACTGCGATCGCAGCAGACGCTACAGAGCGGGCTGGTGAATAACGCCGCGGCGAAGAGCTTTCCGTCAAAGCTGTCTGCATCCTTCAAGGCAGCAGATCCGGGCCGCTGGCGTTTCAGTGGGGGTGCCCTCCTGCAGGCATGGGCGGTGGCAGGGCAGGGGGCTCGGGGGGACCCCGCGGTGTCCTCAGCTCCGCAGTGCCGCGCTCCCCGTGCAGCAGCCGCTCAGGTTTTCCCCACCGCTTCGAGGCACCCAGTAAACAAACTGGAATTGAAACGTAACTGAGCTGCTGCCCGTGTCTCCGCACGCGGGGGGTGATTTTAACCGTCCCTGTAAGCACTCCCAGCTCATTCTGTTTCAGGCTTCAGTTCAGGAAAGTTTTAATAGCAGTGAACAGCTCGGTGCCTGGAACAGAGAGCGTGGGGAGCGTCCTGGCACCCCTGCTCAGCCAGGGCGCCCTGCAACGGCTTTGGGGTGCTGGGCATTGCATCCATGTCGAAGGGGCTGGGAAGCAGAAGTTTTCGCCGTTACCGGCACCGCTGCGGCCCCATGGCCCCATCTCGTTGCTCGCCCCGACAGAGATGCCGTGAAGGAGCTGGTGTTGCCGCGCTGGCAGGCGCCGCTGGCCTGCCGCGCCGTGGCGGGGCTGGAGGGACGCTCGCAGGCGGCCCTGCACCGCAACGCCTGCGTGAGGAAGACCTTCGCCAGCAGCTTCGCAGCCGTGAAGAAGAGGTCGGTGTGCGCTCAGCTCAAGCTGCAGGCGGTGAGTGCGGGCACCGGGACCGTCGTGGCTGAGGGTCGGGGTGTTTGCAGCACTGTGTATCCCGACTGAGNCCTGCGTGAGGAAGACCTTCGCCAGCAGCTTTGCAGCCGTGAAGAAGAGGTCGGTGTGCGCTCAGCTCAAGCTGCAGGCGGTGAGTGCGGGCACCGGGACCGTCGTGGCTGAGGGTCGGGGTGTTTGCAGCACTGCGTATCCCAACTGAGACCCTGCCTTAGACACGCTGCTCCTTAGCGGGCAGCCCCGCACCCCTCGCAGGCACCTCGTGCACCGCGGGGCTGCGGATCACCTGTGTCCCACAGGGCTCTTGGCCCGGAAGTCTGCTCTGGCCGCAGGTGGCCACAAGCCTCGCCAGCACCGCTGTCGCACAGGGAAAGCATCCCAGGCAAACAGATCATAAAGCGGATGACACGCACCTTGCTGTGCCGCCGCTTAATCCTCTTAAGCACTCGGACGAGTAGACTCGCCCTCTGTGCTGGGTACGTGCCGAGCTCCTGCTGACCTCAGCCATAATTAGGTGCCTAAACCGTCCCGAGGAGACGAGGCTCAGTCTCCGTAGGCTCCCCGGCCAGCCCGCTTTGTCGTCCTGGCTGTCCCTGGCAAACCCGCGCCCAGCAACCCTCAACCCTCCTAACTTTTTGTAGCCCATCAACCGAAAATGTGGGACATTAGGAGGAAGGGTCCTCCTCAGCATGCGTGACTTGCACCTCGGGCTCACCTGTCTGACCGAAGCTGCTGTTTCCTAACGCACATGAGCTTTGATGGCTCTGGGAATGGCTCCTTTACCCACCCAGACACCCAGCGCCGGGTGCACCGGGAGCGTTTCCCAATGCTGCCCCTTCGCCCCGCGCGCCCCTCCGTCCCCGCTGACCTCTGCTTGCCTGGCAGGATGCGCTCACGAACCTGCTCCGACGATCCCAGCTGCACTTCATCCATTGCCTCGTCCCAGGATCGGGGGCAGAGGGGGCGGAGGGGCCGATCCCTCGGCCCCCCGCGCCGCCCGACGCAGCCCTGCGGCTGGATGTGCCGACCCTGCGAGCCCAGCTGGAGGGGACCCAGCTCCTGGACGCCCTGCGCCTCCACCGCATCGGTACGCCCCAGCCCTCCTCCGCTGCTGCGTGCGGTGCTGGTCCCGCGCTTTGCTCATCACCTGCCTCTCACCAGCCCCACTTCAGAACGCCCCCGAGGTTTTATCGCTGCTCTTTGCAGAGGTTCCCAGCCCCTCTCCTGCCCGCAGCCTGCCGGGCTGCACAGCCTGAGCGCAGTGCCTGCGGCTCCGGCGGGTTTTGCCCGGGCTCCCCTTGGAGCATCCGTGCGTCAAGCTGGACCTGCGCCCACTGCAGTCGCAGTCCATGCCAGGGGCAGAGGAACCCGTGCAGGAGGCCCAGGAGAACCTCCTGCACCACACGAGGTGCTGGGATGGCGTCCAGCCACCTCAAGCGCATCCCTGCTGCCGCTCCGCTCCCTCTGCCCTGCCCTCGCTGCAGGGGTTTCTCTCCGCAGCTCCCCTGGTCCCCAGCACCCGCGACGCCTTTTGCTGTGTGCAGGACGCGCCACCCCTCGCAGCAGCCCCCGCTGCCGGTTCCCTCCCCAGCGTTTTGGTGCAAGCCACGTGCCCCTGCGCTGGCGTGGCCCCCAGCGATGTCCGTCTGCCCCCAGGGTATGCGGATCGCCTGCTCCTCACCCAGTTCCGAAGGCGCTTCCAGGTCCTGGCTCCAGACGTCATGAAGAAGTACACCTCTGCCTACGAGGTGCCAGACGAGAGCAAGGTGCGTGCTGGGCCGGCCCGGGGAGCGCGGGCTGAGCGCCCCACGCGGGGCTCTGCCAGTGCCGGAGCTCTTCCAGCCCTCTCCAACGTGGTCAGGGCTTTCTTTGCGATGAGGAGCTGTTCCTGGAGCTCTCCGCGGGCAGCCCCTGCGCTGGCATTGCCTGTGCCCTGCGTGAGCCCGGGCACGCCAGCATCCGCCTGCCCTGGCGCAGGAGCCACCTGCCAGTCCCTGCCTGGCTCAGGCATCCGACGTCGCTGATGTTCCTTTGGCTGCCGCGGGGTCATCGCGCGCAGGTCTGCGGGCCGCGAGCTCCGGCGTCTCCCGACGGCTGCGGGTGATGCCGCTTTGCCCTGTTGCTGCGGCACCCGGCACGGGTGGGAGCGCACATCTGGATGGCTGTTGAGGAGCTTTGGTAGCAGGCTTGCCAGTGCAGGTCCGGGCGGTTTCTTAAGCGTGAGGCTGTCCTCAGGAGCTGGGGATGAAGGTGAAAAGCCCTATTCAGCAAGGCTCAGGGGGTGGCTTTGCCCCCTGCTCCCCTTCACCCTCCCCACGCGCGCCCGAGCACGGAGGGACACGGGGGCCTCCAGCAGCCGGCGTGGCTGCTCCTGGCAGAGCGGCCGAACCCGGCGCTTTGTCCCGGAGCTTTGTCCCGGAGCTTCTCCCCGCAAGGGCTGTTCTTGCGAAGGCGCTAAACGTGCCCGGCGTGGCCTGCCTTTGCCAACGTTACTGCACCGTGGAGAGCGCTTGGAGAAATCCGCCTGGAAATGAAGGCTGTTATTGCTACTTTTTAAAACTCGAGAGGAAATGGCTTTGAAAATCCTGCTGGCCGAGGGCTGCGCCTCCGTCCTCTGGTGCTCTGGCTGCGTGCCCGCTAGGTCTCGTTTCGCAGGGCAGGGCACAAACAGTGGGGCTGGGGGCGCGTGCGGAGGGCAGGATCCGCGCATTGCTCTGGCCCAGCGTGGCAGCGCGCCGTCCTTCACCCCAGCTCCCTCAAAAAGCAGCTGGCTGAGGCCAAGCCAGGCAGCATTCCCAGGGAGCCGGCAGAGCAGGGAGGTTCCCCCGGCGCCGGGCATCCCCTGCGTTCGGGCACCTGTGATGCAGCAGCCCAGGGTGGCTCCCCGCCTCATCCCACGAAGCCTGGAAGTCAAAGGAGCTCGGGGACGAAGGCAGAGATTTGCCAGTTTTATTTGTTTCGTAACGAATCTGTGGGAAAAAAAAATGGAGAGAACCCCCGCTGCCCCTGGAACAGGCTGTGAGCGAGCCAAGAAGCACTGAGAGCCGGGAAGATGCCGAGAGGAGATGAATTAAACATGGGTACGTGCCCCGTTATGCAAACCGCCAGCCAGCGTGTGCGAATTCGGTTAAGACCTCGGGATTTAATAAGACAGGTTTGACAGTCGGAAAAGGTCGATATTGTTATTAAAAGCTGTAAGGAGGCAGAGGGTGCCTCGTCAGCAGCGTGTAAGCAGGGGATTTGAAAAATCCCATCCTCCCCGGAGCTTGGTGCCACGCGGTTTTGTTGGCTGGAGGCTGTTTCCCCGTAAGCTGCATCAGCTCAGCTGCTGGAGCACAAGAGATGCTTGTCTGTAGCGAGGGTGGCGGTGCAGCCATAACCGACCCTGCGCCTGTGCCGGCCTCGCGGTTGGGGACGGGACGGCATGGGACGGGATGGGATCGTCCCACGCAGCCCTGCGCCTGGCCCCAGTCCCGGCAGTGCCGCAGAGCCGGGCGCAGCCGCGGCGCTGGCGCTTCCTCCGCTCCGGCACACAGTTCCGTGCACCGTGGCGGTCCATGCCCCCGTGTGCTTCCGTGCTCCATCCCTGCCTCGCCGCGGTGCGTGCTGGCGAGGGCTGGGGCTGTGTTTCTGCTGCAGCAAGGCGCTCCCCAGGGCTGTGCCGAAATATTTCTCACGGGGGTTTGTCCTTTGTGGAGAAGGCACACGGGGCAGCTGGAGGATGTTGAGTGGAGTGATGTGTTAGTGGAGGGTTTTCGTTACGCTTTCTGTAGCTCTGGGGTTTTCAAGTCATCCGTTCGTCCGGATAGCGTTTGCTGCCCGGCATTGCTGGCTGTTACACTCACACGTCGGCCCAGAGCTCAGAGTAACCGAGCCCAGGTTCTCCTGCGGCTCGGCACGGATCTCCTGCTTGCCTCCCTGGGGAGCTCAGCTCTGTGCCGGCAGGCTCGGGAGGGAACGCCGTGCTTTCCCGCTGCGTTTGGCTCCACGGGCCGAGCCGCTGGCAAGCCGGGCGTCGGGGAGCGCCAGGGCTCGCAGCTGAGCAGCACGGTTGGACCCTGGCTGGATGGTGCCGGGACGGTCTCTCGCCTTCCCCAGCGCAGCCTCTTCCCGTGGCCGCCCGTGCGTCGGGGTCCTTCCAGGCCAGGGATGGCAGCAAAAGGGGGAAAATCTTGCGTGCAGCCGCAGATCTCCGCTCCCCATCCTGCCGAAAGCCTCCGGGGCAGGAAGCCCTTCTTGAACCGGGACTTAGGGCTGGGGCAGCAATTCTGGAGGCTGCTCTCGGGCCGAGTGGGTGCGCTTCCGCGCGGGGAGAAGGAAGTGAGAGCACGGCTGGATGCGCCCTCCCTGGGCGCCCGAGAGGACCAGGGGTCTCTGCGCCCCGTTTCGGCAGGCTCGTGCCAGGGTCTAAATGTTTTCTGAGCATCTCTGTGACGTGCTCCTTCTCTGCAGGCTATAGAGGAGCTCTTCCAGGCGCTGGATCTGGAGAAGAGGAGCGTCGCCGTAGGACGCAGCCAGGTACGATGGCTCCGGTCTCTGCTTCGCTGTTGCTCTCGGTGCGTATGGGCACAGCCGGCCCCGTGCGGGGCGCTGCCAGCTGCCCAAAGCTTCCCAAACCGCTCGCTGCGGCGCCCAGGTGGGCTGGGAATCCAAGCCTTGCTGAAAATCAAAGCGGAAGGCTCCAAATTCACGTTTGAAAGCGTTACCCTGGGTAGGCTGCGTACCTAATTATTGAAATCCGGCCCCTCGCGGCACTGACGTTCCTCATTACCTTCGCTGTCTCGTGGGAGTAAGTGGGGCTTGGGCAGCTCGTGGTTTTGGTGTGCTGGGCTTAACGCTCCGCTCGGCCGGGCAGCTGCCGCGCAAGAGTTGTCGCAGCCACAACGTTTGAACTGAAATGCTGTAGTCTCAAAGAAAAATTCATTTTGCACGCGCGCTTGTCTTGAGCTCTCGGAGTCTGTAAAGAAAGAATTCATGAAACTGCTCTGTGGNGTTTTGGTGTGCTGGGCTTAACGCTCCGCTCGGCCGGGCAGCTGCCGCGCAAGAGTTGTCGCAGCCACAACGTTTGAACTGAAATGCTGTAGTCTCAAAGAAAAATTCATTTTGCACGCGCGCTTGTCTTGAGCTCTCGGAGTCTGTAAAGAAAGAAGTCATGAAACTGCTCTGTGGAGCAAAATAACTTTCTGTTATCCTGCACAGCGCAGTTTGCAATTATCTCTTCTGTGAAACCCCGGTACTTAATCAATAGCGCGATAGCAGCTCCAGTCACATCTTGTTATAGAGGAGTGAGTTTTGCCATCGCTTTGAGCATTGATTTTGTACTAGCTTCTGAGACGCGCTGGCTTGTGAAGTTAATACAGCCATGAATGAGACAATCAAATAGGTGCTGGAGCAATCATAGCATTATCGCAAGAAAGTGAGTTTCCTTGGAACTGTTTTTTGATTCAATTTGGCATCTTGAAAACGCAGCTCTCGAAGTATGTCACCGGCTCCGCAAGTGTAATTCAGTTTTTATTAAAGCTGTATTATGCAAATGGTGCACAACGGTCGGGGGCCGTCGGTCCCGTATCCCGAGGGCTTCACCGGGCGGTGACCGAGAGATGTCGTGCGCTCTCAGAGATCGATACCGGGCTCAATTCGACGGCATCAGCAAACCTGTATCGTTTACGAGGTGTTTCTGACAAGTTCAGTTAAAGAAAATGATGCGGTTTATTTGGTTTTTCTTACTGTAAACTGGCGTCTTTGCCGTTACCTGTGTGTGCGTAGGCTGTCGGGAACGCTGGCTGCAGCAGAGGCAGCCCTGCCGTCCGCGCGGCGGGTGGGGAACGGGCAGTGGCCCAAGGGAAGAGTTTCGAGGACTTGCAGCTTCTTGTGATCGTTGATGCCCGTGTCAAAAAGCAGGAGCGAGAGCAGGCAGGGACAGAGAGCAGACGCACAGTGCGAGGGCCAGCCCCGAAGGGTGCTCAGCAGCCCAGTCCCCGCGGGGTCAGCGGGACCTGGGCAGTCCCGTGCGCCCCGTCTCATCGATGCCCAGGAGCAGGAGATGGAGGGGCGGGTGGAAGCTGCTCTCCGGGATGTGCAGCCATCCCGCTGCCGGGCTCGGGGATGGGCCGGAGCCGGGACACAGCTCCCTCTTGCTGTCCCACCAGCGTCCCCGGAGCGGTGCCAGGACCACCTCAGGTGCCCTCGTGGCATGGGGCAGGCAGGCGCGTTGTGCGTTTGCCCGGGTAGGGCTGGGGCCCCTTCCAGCCCGGCGTTTTGGGCTGGTGCGGTGGTTGCGCTCGCTGGTCCCAGCCAGTCCGAGGACCTTTGGTCTCCTGCAGGTCTTGGGGGAGGCTGCCAGAAATACGTCCCGCTGGCTGCGGGCAGGTTTCAGACCCCGTCCTGGGGGTGTGTAACCTCCGTTGCTTGCCGTCAGGTTTTCCTGAAGCCGGGGGTCATCTCCAGACTGGAGAAGCAACGTGACAAGCTGATAGCCCAGAAGATGATCCTGCTCCAGGCTGCTTGCAAGGGCTTCCTCAGCCGCCAGAAGTTCAAGAGGTTGAAGGTACCCATCCCGCGCGTCGTGGGTGCCCTGTGCCCACCGAAGCATGGGCTCTGGCTGCTGCAGAGGGCCAGGGCTGCTGTGACACGGCCCAGAGCATCCAAATTACAGCTCTTTCGAGCGGAGCAGGCTGCTCCTTTGAAGGGTACCCGCTTCGCCCTGCCCCGTGGGCAGCCATGAGGTGCCGTGCTGCCATCCCCTGCCGTGCAGAGCTCCTCCGCCACCTCATCCCTCTTGAGCCCGGTGCCGCAGCCTGGTCCTTCCCGTGGGCTCGGTCGGGGCTGGGCAAGGCGCACTGCTGGCCGTGTCTCCCCGCAGATCCAGCGCCTCGCCGTCCGCTGCATCCAGAAGAACCTGGTGGTCTTCCAGGCGGTCAGGGACTGGCCCTGGTGGCAGCTGCTGAGCCGTGTGCGGCCCTTGCTCAGTGTTAACCTTGCGGAGGAGCAGCTCCATGCAAAAGAAGTAAGCACTGAGCGATGGCACGGGACGGGATGGCACAGGACGGGATGGGATGGGGTGGGACGGGATGGGATGCTTTAGGGGCTCTCCTGGTGGGTCAGTCAAATCGGAAGTCACTTCTGCCAAGGCAGCCATGTTCTTCTGACCATCCAGAAGTCGTCATCGGTTCTTAGCACTGCATTTTTTCCCCCAAGTAACGTGTTTTGCAGAGGTGTGGAGGGAGAAATGACTCTCCTTCCTCCTTAGAGGGACGGTAGCAAACGCACCGTGTCCCCACGGCTGAAGCCCCGTCCCAGGGCCGTGGCTGCCCCACTGCCCTCCCCGTGCCCCCACGAGCTCGCTGGGGCTGGGTCCGCCGAGCCGAGCCCCTGGGTGTCCCACAGCAGTCTGTGGCGTGGCGGGTGAGACGAGCAGCCAACTCATCCTTGACGCAGAGGACTCTGTGCTGTCACCAGAGCTGCGCCGGCTTCCACCTGCGCTGCCGCTGGTGACGGGAGATGTGAACGGGCGTTTGCTGACCCGGGAAAGGCGCCTTTCGCCCCTCCGCACCGTCTGAGACCTGCGCTAAACCCTTAGTCCGTCTTCCTTGGCTCCGCTTGTTGCCTTAGTGAGGGTTTGATAAGATGTTTTCGGGCTGGTTCAGATGAAATAAAAGCTGCCCAAGGCCGGCTTCTGACTCCAAACCCACCTGGGATCCATCAGACCCCGTCACCCGTTAACGTCTGTCTTTGTGACGACGCTGGGCGTTCAGCTCCTGCTCGGTGTGGGACATCAAAGCGGGACAGGGCTGCACCGAGCAGCTCTTTGCGCCGTTACGGTCGGGCTGCCTGAAAAGGAATCACAGAAAACAATGTGCCCTTGCAACCGCTCTGTGATAGCCTGCCGGCGCCCCGGGAACGCTCCGTGAGCAAACTTCAGACGTTTGGCCGTTCATCCCAGGCCTTTGAGGTTTGCTTCTTTCTCATAAAACGTGCTCTGTACGTACACCAAAGCTGACGTTCCCTCCGATGGAATTCATGTCAGGAGCTGTAGTCCCAGCAATTTGCAGTGAGCAGCCTTCAAAGTTGCCTGGTAAATTTTATTAATAAGGCAGCTGTCTCTCCCGCTTGCTTTTAACAGAAAACGTGATTTTTCGTAAATAAACTCAGGGTGCTGGAGCTCTCCATGTGCGGGTTTTCTGCAATCTTCCCTAGGAGGAGCTGGCGGCGCTGAGAAGGAAGCTGGAAAAATCCGAGCAGGCGTGCAGCGAGCTCAGGCAGAGCGCAGAGAAGCTGGAAAGCAAGGTAGAGCCCCGAAAAACGCCTCTGCTGCAGCGCCGCTTGGTCGAGTTGGAGATTAAGCCGTATCGGGATAGATACCAATTCGCACTTCCATTCCACCGATTCCATTAGAGCAGGCGGAGCCGTGATCGGCAGACGCTTGGGCAGGGGGCAGCTGCAGAACTGCCGGCTGAGTAGCCGCAGCCAGAGGTGGTTCTGTGCGCAGGACCCCGCGGTGCCCGACCGCAGCGTCCCTGCCGGGTGGGATCCTGCGTGCCAGAGCAACGGGGCGCCCCCGGGGTCCGCACCCGGCGAGCAGCCCGGGCGCCCTGGGAATGGGCCGCTCCCGGGGGTGTCCCCAGGGATCCGACAAGGACACACGTCACCTCGCGGCGCCCCCGGCGCGGCGTGCGAGGCCGAAAAGCGGCAGTGCGACTGTGACCCCTTCTGCTGACAAAAGGGTGTAATTAGAATGGGGAATTACGTACAGATGTAGCATGTTCTCGTTACGCTCTGCAGGCTGCAGCTTTGCCGACCTACGCAGACACCAGACGTGACTTAGTTTAATGGGATGAATGCTAATACCGAGGAGACGGCACGCGGTAGACGTGCCCTGCCCATCCCCTGGCTCCGAGCGTGACCCTGCCGTGCACGGTGCACGGTGCACGGAGGGGTGTTGGGGACCAAGTGCATCCCCGGCCGGCTGCTGGTCCTGCGCGGGGTCCCCGCTCGCACGCGCGGGCTGCCGCGCGGTTGCAGCTGGGGTTTTGTTAAGCGCCGGGAGGAGAAGGAGCTCCCAAGTTTGCTATAAATATCCTGGGTTTACCAGGCTCGCCGGGCTGCAGCGCTCGCCCCTCTCGAGGGGTGGCTGAGCTCTGGTCTGAGCGTAACGCTGCGGCGCTGGTTAACGCTACCAACAGCCCCCAGGGCCGGGGACCCCCTCCCTCAACGGGAAGCGGCTAAAGATGATTTAGCTTAAGCTCTGTGTTAAAAATGAAATCACACCCGCGAGGCCGGGACTGCTGAGCGAGGCGCACGCTTCGGGACAGACCTAGAAAAATGCCGTCTCCCCAAGGAAAGAAAATCTATAGAGTTTTCTTACCGAGTTAAACTTGCTGGACCTCCTGAAGAGCTTGTGTAGGGTGCCTGCAAAACGTGACGTGCCTTAAAATGCTGTGAGATGGAGGAAAAGCAGCATTTGAAGCGTGTGTGTTCCTGCTGGCCCTGCCGCCTCTGCAGCCCCTTGCTCAGCCGGCTGAGCAGGACGGACCGCATTCACCTCTGCTTTGCAGAAAGCGGAATGAGTTCTCCGGACTAATAATTCCCTCCTTCATTCACCCGCTTGTTGTTTCAAATGAAACTTAATGCCGATCAGCCAGAACCGTGCAGCAATCTGACGCGCCCTGCCTGCAGTGCACCGCGGGCGGCCGTGCGAGGGGTGCAGCCGCGGGCTGCGGCAGCGGTGCTCTGTGCTGGGCGCTGCCAGTGGGAGCCTGGGTTCCCACTGGCGATGTTGGTCGGTGGCGGTGTGCGCTGACCACGTGCCCTAGGCAGAGGCAGCTGCCAAAGGAGAGCACTCGGGACGCCCGGGTTGGTCTGGGCTGGCCGGGCGCCCCCGAGCGATGCCCAGCCTCACTCCGTGTTGCCCCGCAGATCATCGATCTGACGATGGAGCTGTCGGACGAGCGGTACAAGGTCGACGTCGCCTGCCAGGTCCTGGACGGGGAGCGGGCAGAGAGGCTGCGGGGAGCCCAGGAGCTGCAGGAGCTGCAGGTAGGAGAGCCCCGAGCCATCGGGCGTGCCAGTGGCGATGCCACGCTTGGCACAGCCCTGCTGGGCCTGAGTGCCCTGGAACCGGGTAGAGCCGCTCGCCTCCTTCCCTGGGTTTCCCCAGAGCAAACACGACCAAGTGCAGAAGAAACTGGAGTCGGTGGAAAAGCAGCTGGAAGAGGCCCAGCAGCTGGTTCAGTTGCGTGAGATGAAGATAAGTGGCTCTGGAGGAGGTAGGGGCGTCCCTTCGGGGGCGATGCATGCTCTGGGCATCCAGCACAGCCATCCCAGCGGGGCAGCAAAGCCTCTTGCAGTGGGCAGAGCTTTGCCCCACCCCAAGCAGTGCTGCCCCCCCAGCCCTTGGCCACCCCAGTGTGTTTTTGGCACCCCGTCATTCTGCATTGCTTGTCCGGCGGGAGCTGGCGGCGACGGCTCCGTCGCACGCAGCTCTGGCTCTTGCACGGGGCTGCCCAGCACTCCCGGCAGCTCAAAGTGTGTTTGAAGCATGTTTCGGAGTGACGAGGAGGCTGCTAAGACAGAAGTCGGGTGGGATGCGGTGGGATGAGTGTGTATGCTTTTCCTGAGGTGTGGGGTACACGAGCAGTGCGAGCCGGGGCAGCCCTGGGGGCGCACAGCAGAGCTGCACCTTACGAGCTCGGTGCCGGTGCCATACGGCAGCCACGGCGCTGTTGTGCATTCGCCCACCCGACCGCGGTGCGGCCGCTCGGGCTGGTCAGGCCCGAGCACCCGCCCAGCGCCTCCGGGTCTGTCCGTTCGCAGAGGACGAGTGGCAGGTGCGCTTCGACTGCGCGCAGACGGAGATCGCCTTCCTGCGGAAGCGGCTGGCGCAGCTGGAGGAGCGCCTGGAGGCCGAGCTGGGCGCCAGGACGGGGCTCGAGCAAAAGGCAAGCGCTGCCGGCCGGGGCACGGGAGGGGACGGGGAGTCCCCCGGGTCATGCCGAGGAGCGGGGCTGCTGCTGGAGCTGGTCGTCCTCTCCCCACGCCCAGGCGAAGCTTCACAGCGCTGAGGCTCAGAACTGCAGGCGCTTGCTGCCGGTGCTCTCGCTGACCAGGGGAAACCAGCTGTTTCCTGCTGGTTTGGGAATAAATAGCCCAAAACTTCCTTCGAGCTTAAAAAGCCACTTTTGCACCAGAGCATGGCAAAATTCAACGGCGGTCAAGCGTCGGCACAGGCTGGAAAGCTGCGGGGTGGGGAGGGGCTCAGCGCTGGGCCATGGTGCTGGTCTGGCTTTTGGGTACTGCCCGGGGCTGTGGTCGCAGAGAGCTGCTAAGGTGAAGAGCGCGCCGTTGCCGAGGAGGGATAAAGGCGGCGTGCCTGCGACTCGGGTCGCTTCCCATAAGGATGAAATAAAGAAGTGAACATTGTTCCTCGTACATTAAAAAGGAATCAGAAAAGCAGCCCGGTCTCAGGAGCTTGGGGAGGGCAGAACAGCCCGTTTGCTTTCAGATAGCGAGTTTGGAATTACAGGCTTCAGTAACGCAAGATTTTGCTTATTTAAAGTCACTCCTTAATGACTCCATTCTCTGGCTGGCGAGAGCTCTGCGTGTCTCTGTGCCCCAAACGCGAAGCGAATCCTTGGGGGATCCAGCGCGTTCGCTCCAGGCGCTGCCTTTTGCAGAGGAACGGGCTCAGGCGTCCGCCCGCGGGGCAGCTTCGCTGGCTCAGCAGGAGGGCTGGGATGCCGCAGGCACACAGGAGGGTGCCGAGAGTATGAGGGGTCAGGGCGCCTAAATTAGTCCTCGTTTGGCGAAAGATCTCCGGCAGAACCATCCCCGGGCGCCGGAGTGGGGCTGAGCCACGGGCGGGGAGCGGCTGCGGGGTGCGTGTGCCGTAGGGTCCCTGCGCCATTCACCGCCGCCTCTGCCCGCAGCTCGGCGAGGTGCAGGCAGCGTGCGAGGCAGCCAAGAAGGTGTCCCAGCAGCTGCGGCGGCGGTGCAGGCGGCTGGCCTGCGAGCTGGAGGACGCGCGGGTGCTCGCCGAGAGCCAACAGAGCCGCAGCCACGAGCTGGAGAAGAGGCAGAAGAAGTAAGGCTGGCGGGAGGACGTGGGAGGGCTGGGGCTGCTGGAGCGGCGGGGCACGGCGCAGGGGTGCTTCGGGTCAGGAGTTCCTCGAAGCGCTGCTGTTCTCATCTGCTCCGACTGCTGGAGGTTGCACCGAGCCGGGAGGTTGTTTTTACGCCCCGTCGCCGTGTGGCTGTAGCACGCTTCCGTAACAGAAATCCCTCCCAACGCAACGCTCGGTGGCATCGCGGGCAGGGCTGCCTGGGGTTCGGAGAGCGTGCTGGCTCCCGCGGCGCTGGGTGCCGTGCTGGGGCGTCCCAGCCTTCGGTGTGGCTCCGGCGTGAGTGTGCCCGTGCCGGGAGCGCTGCTGGCAAACCGGGCGCCTGGTGTGCAGGAGGGAGCCCTGTGGCTGAGAGATGATCCCCAGTGTTTTAATGCTGCTCTTTGGTAGCCGTGAAGGAAATAGGTGTTCTGCCCAAAAAAACAGGGTACCAAGGCCAAGTAGGTACAGAAAACACGGGAAATCACCAACTGCTTTCTTTATGATTTCTTTTGATTTACGCTTCGTCGCCAGTGTTCCCTGCTTGCAGGTGCTGAGACGCTGAGCGCGGGCTGGGGCTTGCTCTGACCCAGAGGTAGGAAGGTGCTGAGAAGCTCCCAGGATTGTTGCTCCGCAGCAGCAACGCTTCCGGAGCTGAAACCAAACCCTCGGTGCGGCAGAGTCCCGGCCGGCCCTGGGGACGGAGCTGCCCGCTGTAGCAGGGGGCAGAGTGCTGCTGCCCACGCACAGGCGCGTTTTGGGGCGTTTCGGGTCTGTAGCAGCCGGTCGCGGCAGTTTTATGCGCTCTGTTCTTGGCGCCCACCTGTGTGCACATCGCCGCTGCTCCACGCCATCCGCTTCCCGCGGCTGGCACTTGTGCGGCGTCATGAGGGATTCAGAAAATGATGGCAGCGCTTGGGAGACAACAGGCTTTTTTTTTTTTTTTTATCGTCTCCAAAGTCCGGTGCCAGGAGAAGCGGCCGGGGCTGCCTCCCCGCCTGCCTTGGCGCAGCTCCCCGGGCAGCAGGCAGCCGTGCCGCCGGCGCAGACGCGCTCCGGGGAGGCAACGTGTGTTTCCCCCTCCAGGTTTGACCTGCAGTTAGCCCAAGCCCTGGGGGAGTCCGCCTTTGAGAAGAGCCTCCGTGAAAAAGTGTCGCAGGAGAACACCAGCGTCCGATGGGAGATGGGCAGACTTCAGCAGAGCTTGGAGGTAAGGCGGGAACGCCCCGCTCTGCTGCATTGCATCCGGTTTTGGGAGCGGCTCTCGGAGCGAAGCCGTTATCTTTGCAGTTACAGCAGAGGCAACCAGGCACAAACCCAGCGACTTGATTCCAGTTTCTCGTAGCGCAGTTCTAGGATGTGCCTGGTGGATTTAAATAACGTTATCCTCTGGCAGAAGAAAGGCTATCGCTGTTCACAGCTGATACCCGTCCCGGGGTTCAGCTAACAAAGCCCACTCTCAGTTTCACGGAAGTCACTCGTGCTCTTCTTCGCCCCACTACCCTGCAAGGGGCCGCAGGTCTGTGCCCCCGCGGGACGGTGCTGCTCCGGGCGAGCCCCCCGCAGCGGCAGGGCACGGCGTGCTGGGGCTGGGGGGAAGCCAAAACGTGTCTGCCAGCCAGCCCAGGCAGCGGGGGCTGCGGGGAACCCCCGTGGGGACAAGAAGGCGAGGTCGGGAGCGAGTGAGTGAAACCGGGAGGGAAAGGATTGCTCGGGGGTTACGGTGAGGACGGGGCTGCCGGTCTGAGCGCTGCCTGCTGCTGCTCCGGGTGTTCCTGGTGATGCCGTTGGAAACGGTCTGGGTTTTAAGAGCGAGGAGCCTTGTGCAAGCCCCGTCTCCCGCCTTTGGGGCTCGGCCGCTGACCCGCTGCCCTGCCCCTGCCGAGCAGCAGAAGGAGGCGGAGGCGGCCAGCCTGGCACAGCGAGCGACCGTGCTGGCCGGCCGGGTGCAGGAGCTCAGCACCCCCAGCGCCCTGGACGCCCGCGCCGTGCCTGCGCTCAAGAAGCAGCTCTGGGACCTGGAGGCCAGTGCTGCCGAGCGGCAGAAAGAGCTGGAGCGGCAAACGGCTGCCGTCGATCACCTGGAGCAGGTAATGCAGCGCGGGCTGGGGCTGGGTGTGCCGGGGATGTCCGTCCCCACACCTTCCTTGTCCCTCCGGGGTTGTGTGCAGCCGCCGTGCGTTCGTCTTTCAGCTCCACCAGAGGCTGGAGCTGGAGATAGAGCGGATGAAGCAGATCCACCAGAAGGAGCTGGAGGACAAGGACGAGGAGCTGGAGGACGTGCGGCAGTCCTGCCAGAGGCGGGTAGGTTGGCGCCGGGTGGAGGGGCGATGCCGGGTGCTCCCGCTGAGCTTCCCCTGCCCGCGGTGCAGAGGAGGAGCCGTTCCCAGCGTCCTTCGTCCCTGGGGAGCGGCAGGGCGGCCGAGCGCTGCTTCCCCACCACCAGCCCAGCACGAGCCCCAGTCGCGGGCTCGGGGTGCAAAATCGGGGTCTGGGTGCGGTGCGAGTCCCTGCCACGCTGGAGGCGCCGCGGGGGACGGCGCGCGACAGCCACGTGCAACGCAGCGCGCGGGCACGGCGCTCCCGGGGACACCAGCGTCACTCCACGGGCACCGACTCCGGCCAGCCAGGCCTGTTTGGTGATAACGAACAGAAAATACCCTTTCAACGAGGCCGTGACGTTGGCGACATGCTAACGCAAATTCCAATTTCTCTGAAATCCCCGGGGCTCCGCGGTAGCAGCCAGTTGCTATTAGGCCCCGGGCATACCTGGCTGTCCGTAGTGAATTGACATTGCAGAGGCTTAATGAAGCGTTCGTGGGGCTTTGCGTGTGCTGTCTTAGGAAGGCAGGGCAAACGGGAAGGCAGAGGAGGCAATCTCAGCTCCTCCTGCTCCTGCCAGCACCTGGTCGTGCCCTAAGGGCTGGGGGGCTGCCGGGGGGGCTGCCGCCGCGTGCAGGCGCTGCCGGTTCCCACCACGTGTCCCCAAAAGTCCCGCAGCTCGTGGACTGCTTACCCTTGCTCCTGGCCGGGAGCAGTTGCGTTTCTCAGGAGGCAGTGGGTGCTCCAGGGGCCGTGGTGCGGTCCTGGTCCCCAGCACCGGCTGCAGTGACGGGAGGCTTCAGTGCGCAGCCTCTCGCGGGGGCTGCCCGGGTCCCCGCTGGGGCGCGTGGCTCTGGCAGGGGGTGGCCGGGCTCTGAGCGTGGCTGGGGTTGTCTCCCATGTGCAGCTCCGGCAGCTGGAGATGCAGCTGGAACAGGAGTACGAGGAGAAGCAGATGGTGCTGCACGAGAAGCAGGACCTGGAAGGGCTCGTCGGCACCCTGTGTGAGCAGGTAAGAAGACGGTGCCCGCCCCGGGGCCAGCCTGGTGGGGAGAAGCTTCGCCGGCCGTGCCCCGGCTCAGAACACGGCCCGTGAAAACCAGAGCACGAATGCACGCGTGCATGTCGACGGGGCAGCAGCTTGGTTGCTCCTGCGCGCGCAGCCAGCTGCGGCGCCCTCCATCCCCCGCCTCTTGCGAACGGCACCCGTGAGAGCAGCGGCGTGCGCCGCAGCAGGAACCGGGTGCCAGGAGGGTTTCGGGGCTGCGGGCGTCATGGAGGAGACAGCCGGTCCCCCTAAGGACCCGCGGAGGGGAACCGTTCGCTTTTACAGGAGAATTGTCGAAGCAGGGCGAGGCAACCGCTTTTTGCAGGTATTTTCATGAGAGTCAAGCTAACCGGGGCTAACGCTGGAGCAGCTCCAACTGCCCAGAAAAGCAGTTTATCACATTCTGCTCCTCGCAGAGGAATTCTGCCCCAGACGCGTTTGTTGAGCAAATCCTTTTTCGCTCTCTGATGGGTCTGTGGCAGTGATCGAAGTGCGCGTAATGGGAAGAGCACCCGCAGCTGCTCCCTGTCGGATTAGAAGGCAAGGGGCTGAACGCAGCCTCATCGAACAGCATTTGTCGGCTTGGGCACGCAGCATCGCCGAGCGGCCGGGCCCAGAGGCCACCCCACGCACCAGCTCCTGCTCGAGGAGCTCCGGTGACCAAGCGAGGTCCGGCCTGGCGCTTCCCTGGGGCCGCGGTGCTGCCAGCGCCGAGCACCGCGTGGGCCGTCTCAGCGCTGCCGCACCCCAGGGCTCCCCGGAGCTCAGCAAGGCTGGGTTTGCGCCGGTGCCTCCCAACCGCCCTTGCACAGCCTGCCTTGCCGTGCGACTCGCCTTGCGCGCCCCGGAGAGCGGCAGCTGAGAGTCTGCAGTTGTGGTAATGAAGCAGGGCGTCCCCGGGCCGTTGGCACAGGCCGGCCGGGTTCCAGCGTTTCACCGGGCTCGGCGATCGCATGCGTTCATTAAACGGGAGGAACCTGGGAGCTTTGCGACGCTGAGATGGTGGGCACGTTTCAGCTATCGCGAAACGGTCTGACGAGGCTTGTCCATAACGTCCCCCTGGCTCCCAGCTTATGAAGTGTCTTGGGAACTGTCAGAATGAATCTTGCGGTATAAAAGCAGGGTATTATTATAACTGCCTCTCAGTCCAACGCGTCCCTCTTGTTCGGTGGAGGAGAACTAAGATGGATGAGGAGGCAGCAGGAGCAAAGCCGAGGGGGCTCTCGAGGAAAGGCACCTTCTCCTTCCCAGGACTGGCCCCGGCGCTGCCGCGGCAGCCCCCGGCCCCGGCGTGGGTGGGACGGGAAGGGGCCATGGAATAGTGCAGCTGGGGATTGCTGTAGCTCATGCGAAATACGACCGGAGCCTTGAAAGCAGCTAGGAAATGAAATCCTGGCTTTGTAACTTACACAGCACCGGGCTGCAGCGGTGGCAGGAGGCAGCGGCGGCTGCTTCCAGCTACGGTACAAACCCCATCGGCCGTGGTGGCGGACGGACCCTGAGCTACAAGAAAGCGATGCCGAGCGCCGTCCGAGATACGGTCTGGAGGGGTGGTGGGGATGGATAGCAGCAACTCTGCGGCGCTGCAGCGTTGTTACAAATGCCGTCTGATTTACAGCGGACAGGGTGCTTCGGAGCAGTTTATTAAAAGGGCGGGGGGGAAGAAAAAAAGCCAACCTAGAAAACTAATTAAGGAAATGGAGATGCCAACGATTGCTGGTTCCAGCAAATGCCAGCCAGCTCTAAAGCAGGTTGCAAGGTCAAATCCGCACGATTAATTTTAGCCAGCGAACAGAAAATGGGGGAATGGGTTTGGAACGAGAAGGGCTGTGGCAAACACGCTAGATGGAAAACGCTTTTGTACTTCAGTTACTCTGAGATCAAGCACTGAAACCACGGCCCTGATTATTTGCTGTTTTTCTAATTCTTTTATCCTCGTAACCATGGTTGCTCTCAGCTTGAGGAGGGAGCGTAGAGGGTTTGGGGGTTTTTTGAAGACGTTTCCTACTTGCCTTCTTTGAAAGGCTTCGGAGTAACGCGGCGACTCCACACCGCCCGGGGACGAGCCTCCAAAATCACCCAGCAGTGGTTTTGCGCCGGCGCTGCCGGGGATTCACGCGCGAGGGCTCGCAGCCTTCCCCGCCGCCGTGGCGGCCCCGCTCCCATCCCTCGGCGGCCGGCGGGGGCTCCAGATGCTTTGCATTAGAGATGTGTAAATAACTCCTGATGAAGCTTTCCCCCGCCGGCATGTTGCAGGGTTTTTTTTTTTTTCCCTTTCCCCTTTGGGCTTTCTCCTGCCTTTTTCGCTCTTTTCCCCAAGGGGCAGAGGGTTTCTTTCCTGGCTTTTTTCCTTCCGTGCAGTGACTTTTGCGTTCTCTGTGCCAGCCGCGGGCGCTGGACCTGCATCTTCAGGGTCTGCCCCTCTCCGCCCCTACCCCTCGGCCAGGGTGGCTTCGCAGGGGGTGACGGTGCTGGTGGCCGTGGGGACAGGGCGCTGTGGCGCTGGGGACCCGCGGTGCCCCCCGGTCGTGCGGCCAGGCTGTCGCTGTGTTGAGGTCTGACGAATGTTTTCAGGGGAACGGCTTTCTGCCGGGGAAAAATGCGCTCTTTTGGTGGAACCTGCTAGTTTAAATGTCTGCAAAACTTGCTTTCTCCCTTTCTTTTACCTACGAAATGATTTTTATTTGACAGAGGGAAAACTGTAGTGTTTATACACAGCTATTTCATATCCTCTTGCGTCGTGACTTCAGCATCACCAAAGCATTTCCCTATTCCCAGACTTCGTGGGGCATGCCTTGGGGTGGGACGGAAAGGTCCGTGGGAGGGTTTTGCGGGGTGGAGCGGGGCGGCAAGGCTCAGGACACCCCCTCTGCCCTCCCCAGATCGGCCACCGCGACTTCGACGTGGAGAAGCGGCTGCGGCGGGACCTGCGGCGGACGCGCGCCCTGCTCGCCGACCTGCAGCTGCTGCTGGCAGCCCCCGGGGAGCCCGGTGCCAGCACCCAGGAGCTGGAGCGGCTGCGCAAGCAGGTAGGTGCCACGGGGCGTGCAGGCATCTCCCTGCCCACGGGAGCACCACGCTTTACCTCGGCCGAGGGGAAGGTGCAAGAAATACTTGCAGATGCCCTGGTTTTAATTGTGCGCGGGGCGAGCGGTGACCGTGTGCTGCGCGAGCGTGTGCCGCCCGGGCCAGGGCGAGAAGTGCCTCTCGAGCTGACGAGGGTCTCGTAAGGAGCACTTCTCTGTAATTAAGCCAACAGTAGTGAGGTTTTGGTTTTTTCCTTTTCTTTCCCGCAGCCGTGTTAATTACCTTCTGTTCAGCGCGTTTTCTATCTGTGTAATAAAGCGCTCCAGTGGCGCTGGGTTCGGGAGCGTTGCCATAGGGATGCTGTAAGGCAGGAGCAGGGATCGCGGTGGATTTGCCGTAGTTTAGGCGCAGACACCCCAGGTTCACAGCCGGCGCCGAGCGACCCGGCGAGCGGCTGCAGGCGTGCGCCACGCTTGTGCTCACGGGGCTGGGAACGGGCTCAGCCGCGGGGTGAGCTCAGCATCCCGCAGGGNGACCCGGCGAGCGGCTGCAGGCGTGCGCCACGCTTGTGCTCACGGGGCTGGGAACGGGCTCAGCCGCGGGGTGAGCTCAGCGTCCCGCAGGGTGCCCTGCCACGGGACGGAGGGGCACGGGGCTCTCCGTCCCGCAGGGCCGAGCCAACGATGCCGGTCCTCTGAAACTGCTCCGTAGTTAATCTGTGCTGTGCATTTCCCCTGGAAACAAACTGGTCGGGAGGCAGGAGCGGTTCCAGCAACATACATACATAATTGAGATAATAGCTCTGCATAAATAACATCTGGGAGCGGCAGCTGTTCCCACCTGTGCCGAGGGAGACGGGGAAGGTGAGCTCGGCCTGACGTGGCTGATGGAGTGCGCGGGCCGTGCCCATACTCGTGTCCGTGCCCGTGCCCGCGCCTGTGCCACTGAGCTGGACGGCCAGGGCAGGGGATGGCCGTGGCCGGGGCAGGCAGCAGGGGTGGCCGGTTTTGGCACTCGTGAGCTCTTTCTCAAATGTTATTGAGCTAATGCTGTACTGCTGCGCTTAACAATTCATCCCTCAGCGTGCCCTGAATCCCGCGTTGGGGCTGGAGATGATGCACGGCCCATGCCTTGCGCTTTCCCAGTCCCCGGTGCCCTTCGGGGGGCTGGGCCCTACCCAGCGCCGGAGCCTGCTGCAGTGGGCCGATGCTGAGGGACCCTTCCCGCGTGCTGATCCGAGGGACCAAGCGGGGATGCCGGGGCACGCGCTCTGCCCAGCAGCGAGCGTGACCGTCCCCGTGGCATCCAGGTGTGCCGTGCCGCGGGAATAGCACGGCCGGGCAGCCCGGAGCCCGCAGCGAGGCAGGCTCGTGCAGGGGGGTGCTTTCTCTTGCCTGAGGCCGCGGTGGGTCTGCGGCTCCCTCCCCGCTCCGTTGGCGGGCGGCCTCCGCCTCGCGCTTCCGAGGAGGCGAGCGGAAAGCCTTAATACTGGGGGTACTGAGGTTTTGCTGCGCTGCCAACGCTGAGGCTCTGCGTGCGTTAAGAACGCCTCGTGATTATGCCGTCCTTTAAATTTAAACGATTTCTAATGGCATCCGTGACGACTTTCTCAAAAGCCGGTACATCCTACCACCAGCCCACAAACCTCCACGAGAATAAAAACTTTGCTAAAATGCTGCATTTCCGTTAATCAAAATCCATATGGCCGCAAGCATAGCGTTGTGTCTTAATAAGGCTGAAGCATCCATTTTACGCAGGTATTTAACAGATGGCGTAGCACCGCGAACTACTGTTGTGCAGAAGTTCATACATTATGCATTGGGGGGGGGCGGGGGGGGGACGACTTCAAT
>VZSC01019782.1:112802-153098 GCA_013398225.1 Steatornis caripensis | reverse complement strand
GGGGGGGGGGGGGGGGGACGACTTCAATTTATTCTTCCCGAGTGGGAAAATTCCATTGCACGAAGTGAAATGGAAGCTGATATTTGATGAGAGGTCCTGGAGCTGCGTTTCTCTCGGTCGGTGCGACTGGCGCCTTTAACGTCTCCCGCAGCTATCGCTCGGGTCATTTCGGTAACGGCTGCCTGAGCTTTGTGCAAAACATAAAGGCTGTTTCTCAGCTGGCGGAAGGAAGAGGAGCATCGCCGCGCGAGGGGCTCCGCGGGCGTGTGAATAGACCGGCCAGGCAAGCCGTCAGCGCGGCCTCAGTTGGGACGCAGGAACGTCATTTGACGTAACGGTTTTGCAGGATTCAGACTGCTAAATGTCTCCGTGCCAGAGCTTTGTACTTCCCACAGCGCGCGGCTGCTGGCGGGCGCCGTAGCTGGAGACCCAAGGGCGTTCGGGGCTGTTTCTTCCCATCCGTTCCTCAGCTCGTGCAGGGGTGACGGAAGGGCTCAGGGGTGGGAACGGTGGTCCCAGGAGGCGGAGGTCGTCCCACCGAAGGAGCTAAAANGGGGGGGGGGGGGGGGGGGGGGGGGGGGGGGGGGGGGGACGACTTCAATTTATTCTTCCCGAGTGGGAAAATTCCATTGCACGAAGTGAAATGGAAGCTGATATTTGATGAGAGGTCCTGGAGCTGCGTTTCTCTCGGTCGGTGCGACTGGCGCCTTTAACGTCTCCCGCAGCTATCGCTCGGGTCATTTCGGTAACGGCTGCCTGAGCTTTGTGCAAAACATAAAGGCTGTTTCTCAGCTGGCGGAAGGAAGAGGAGCATCGCCGCGCGAGGGGCTCCGCGGGCGTGTGAATAGACTGGCCAGGCAAGCCGTCAGTGCGGCCTCAGTTGGGACGCAGGAAAGTCATTTGACGTAACGGTTTTGCAGGATTCAGACTGCTAAATGTCTCCGTGCCAGAGCTTTGTACTTCCCACAGCGCGCGGCTGCTGGCGGGCGCCGTAGCTGGAGACCCAAGGGCGTTCGGGGCTGTTTCTTCCCATCCGTTCCTCAGCTCGTGCAGGGGTGACGGAAGGGCTCAGGGGTGGGAACGGTGGTCCCAGGAGGCGGAGGTCGTCCCACCGAAGGAGCTAAAAATACTGGGAAGGGGGTGCGATTTAGAAAGGAAGGTGGAGGCCGAAGATCACGACCCTCTGACATTTCCACGTGCACCAGAAAGGCCGTTGCTCTGGCGCTGGTGCGGAGGGGGCAAAGGTTCCGGTTGCCGCTGGCTGCAGCGGCAGCGTTTGGTGGCCCTCGGGCGCTGCCAAGGCGAGCGGTGTGCTGGGGCCACGCTGCAGGGCTGCGCAGGGCTGGGCAGCGGCCGTTCGGAGCTCGCGCTGTGCCAGCTGTCTGAAAAGAATCATTGACGTCAAGGGAGAAACGCCTTCCGTGGCCTCTGCGGATGAGGCACCGCGGAAGCAAATTACCTGCTCAACTTCTCCAAGTAGGTCTCAATCACCGCAAGCGGTCGAGGGAAATGAGGCGAGGACTGCTTGTTACCGTGCCTTGTAATCCCCATGTTTTTGAGGGAGAGAGTTAAAAAAAAAAGGCGAGTAAAGCCTGAGAAAACAGCCTAAAATGCTCAACCGTCGCCGTGGTGTGCAGCGGCTGCCGTTGCCCCGGGAGCTCTGCATCCTCTGCAGGGGAACGGGGACCAGGCACGGGAAATGAGCAGCGAGCAGAGGAGTTTAGGGTTGTTTTCTTAAGGAAAAGAAAGAAACCCAAGGAACTGGATGTTCAGGTACAGCCTACGTAAACTCCTCCGTCCTGGCGGTGTGAGTTTTTGGGATGACGCTGCATCTCCCAGATGTTTGCAGCCCATTTAAGATCATTGTAGTCTTAATGGCTGAGCTATAAAAACCAAGAGCAAATTAGCATTTATAAGTGCGATATTTCACGTGTATTTGCAAATGCAATTTATGCCACATGAAAAGCCCATTTGCAAACTCCGAATCATGAATTGCTCTAATCAGGAATTACGCGTAATCCACATAATTTTGCAAATTAATGATCCCAGCTCTACCTCGCCACGGCAGTGCCACGGCAGAGGGTGGATGTGCGGATCGGGGCGCTTAGTTCAGCGCTCAGCGGGACGGTCGGGGGCGTTAGGATCCGCGGTTCGGTGTGCTGAGGCTGTGGGAGCGGAGACGTTTTCACTGTGAAGCAGGAGCAGGCGCGCTGAGGAGCAGCCCGCATTTCAACAAGGTCAACTTCCCATGCGCGTTAGCGGGGGAAAATGCTCCGGGAGCGCGGTGTAAATAGACGTGGCTGTGCGTCAAGGGGAACGGCATAATCAGCACGTGGTTTCTGCAGACACCCAGCCCTCCTTCACTTATGATCTCCCTCAATTTTTCCCAGCTGGAAGAGAGCAAAGGAAAGTGCGCGGAGGCCCAGAGGTCCCAGCAGGCGGCGGCCCTGGAGCTGGAGAGCTTGCACACGGAGCTGGAGACCGTCAGCAGAAACAAGACCCTGGTGCGTTCGTGGAGATGCAGCCGGGGCAGGGGCGGTGGGGGGGCAGCGGCGCAGTCCCACCTCCCGGCGTTCCATAGGAATAATCAGCTTTTTTACCAAACCAGCAACAATCCGCATATTTGCTAAAATCACCGAGCGTGTTTACTAACTTACCCGGCCTCTTCTGCAGCAACAGCCCCTGGGTGGCTTAATGCGCGGATAAAATTACTGCAAGGGCGCGGCGTGCCGTGGTCCCCCTCTGCAGCTGCGCGGGAGCTCGCTCTGCCTCTGCCGTTGTAAGCACGGGGCTGGAGGCTGGCGGCAGCGCGTCGCCAGGGATGCCGCGGTCCCGGCGGTGCTGTGCCCTGGGTGCCCCGTGGGATGCGCGAGCCAGCGGCCCCCTGGGTCCTCCCGCAGGTGGACGAGCAGCTGGACCAGCTGCAGCGCGAGAGAGCCGACCTCCTGAAGCGCATCGATGAGGACCAGGAAGACCTGAACGAGCTCATGGCAAAGCACAAGGCCCTCATCGCCCAGGTAGGAGCTGGGGCGCTGCAGGCTGGGCAGCGCCTCCGTCCCCGGGAGGGCGCTTGGAAAACCCTGCAGCCTGGCTGAGAGCAAACGGCGGTGCCCCTCGGTGCACAGCAGGGTGGGGACGCCCTCGGTGCGCAGCAGGATAGGGACCCCAGGAAGCAGGTGCTGTGGCGAGAGGAAGGGCTGGCTCACGGCTCCAGCGCCTCTCAGCCGTAGTTTTGAGTCTTCTTTCAAGCGGTGTCTTGGCTTCAGTCTCAGCAGTTGGGAAAGCCTTTAGCATCCCCGTCTGGATCCTTTTCTGTTCTTTCTTTCGCTGTTTTCTCATGGAGAGCTCAAAAAGTGCCGACAGACAGCCCCGGGGCTTTCTGCGCAGTACCCGGACTAAGGCAGGCTCTCCCAAAGGACCGTACGTGGAGCTGAGGGATCCCAAGGTCCCCGGCGGAGCAGGGGCGGGCTGGCGAGACCGGCAATTCCCGGTGCGGTGCCCCTTGCAGCCGTGTTACAGAGCTGGGAGTCCGTGTCTGAAGGGACCCCGAGGACAGAAATGACCTTGACAACGTGGTTTCGTTCCTGATCTACAAATACGCGTTTCAAAAATGGGGAAAGTTGCATTGAGTCGGGAGGATTAAGCTCCTTCGCTCCAGCGCAGGAGCGGCTCGCCGTTTCGGTGGTGGGAGATGCAGGCAGGAGCCGGCCTTTGGCTCCGCGCCCTCGGGGCCGCTCCCACTGCTGGGCTTTCTCCTCCCGCAGTCGGCAACGGATATCGCGCAGATCCACGAGCTGCAGACGCAGGTGGAGGACGTGAAGAAAGAAAAGCAGAGCCTTCAGGAGAAGGTAATTCCTCCGCAGCCCGCAGCACCCGGAGCTGAGGAGCGGGAGCCGGCCGGCCGTGCTCCGACGCCTGTGCCCGGCACGTCGCCGCTAACGCTCATGGCTGCCGTGTTCTTGTCTGAAATCAGCCAAGGCTCTGCCCCGGCGGCACAAAGCCGTTTCTCCTTTGTCAGAGTCGGGTTCCGCACCTCTTCCTAGCGCCCCGAGAGCAGCACGGCGCAGAAGCCGCTGTCTGCCTGCTGCGTGCCCGCAGCGCTGACCCTACGGGCAGGATGGCATCAGGGCGGGCTGCGCGGCTCTGCTGGCGATGGTCTGGGGATGGAGAAAGCTTTCCCTTGCAAGGCTCTTGGGATGGACAGACCCACTTCTCCCTCCTCCCTTCCCAAGCTGCTGGTGCCGTGGCTGGGATGGGGCTGACCCCGGGATGGGGCTGACCCCGGGGTGGGTGCCGGTGGGTGCTGCTCTGCCTCGCCTCTGCGGCCACACCGGCCCTCCTGAAGTGCACGGGTTTATTTTGAAACACATGAGTGATCCCGTTAACTTAAGTGCTTTATTGGAGCGTGGCTAAGCTGCCCGGGAATCAGAAGCAGGACTCGCTCCCTCCGAGGCAGAGCGGGTGGCGCTTTAGAGATAGGCCAGATAAAAGACGACAAATTCCCGTAGTTCTAGGTCAAATACAAAATCTGCACCAAACTTGTACTGGGATCACGGAAAGTGCAGTTTGCTTTGGAGATCTCAGCGTAGCGGCTGAACGAACAGCTCGGTCCAGGCAGCTTTCCACACAGGGGCAAATTGTGAATTTTTACGCCTGCTGTCCTCAAAGGGTTTGTGAGAAGAGAAAAGCGAAAGAGACCCAGACACACGTGCCGTCTCGCCAGCACGTTTTTCATTCAAAAACACGTGCTCGTGTCATGCGTTTGCTGTGCGGCACATGAACAGCAGGGAGTCCTTCGGGAAGCCGGCGGCAATGCGTTTCCGTAGTGCCCCGTCACCTCAGCGGCCGTGAGAGCTCCTCGGTGCACGTCCCACCAAGGCGAGGGACCGGTGGGGGGTCTGGGAGAGGGCCGGGGAGGTGTTTGCGGGGCTCGGGGTCCGGGGAGGCGCTAACGCAGCCCGTCCTCGCCCAGCTGCAGGCAGCGCAGGCAAGAGCGGCGCGCCTGGAGCAGTGCCCGGCCGAGCGCTCCATCGTCAGCCGGCAGGAGGCCCGCATCCGCGACCTGGAGAGCCAGCTGGACTTCCAGGCCGTGCAGATGAAGCGCTTTGAGGTACCACCTCTTCACCGCTCGCGGAGGGGATGCCAAGGCCCGGGGCGATGCAGCTTGCTAAAGGCGGGCGCAGCGATGCCACCGCCTCGGCTTCGGGGGAAGAAGCACCCGGGAAGGGGCTGGGGAGGGACGAGTTGGGGCTTCGGCCAGCTCTGCGGTGCTCGTGGGCAGCCCGTGTAGTTCATGCCGCTGCCATTATGTAGACACGCTTCCCTGCGGCGCTTACTGAAAGCCAACAGCGGGCTTAGCGCTATAAAACACCCGGAGGAATGTACAGTCCCTGCCTCCGGACACAGAGCTCGGTGTGTGCGCTGGCTGCTCAGCACATCCATCACAGCGCCTTTCCGACAGGCGTCCCTCCGCTCCGGCAGCGCCCGTGGGGCGCGACCGCAACATTTCGCCGTCCGCAGCACAACGCTGGCACCCGGGAAATGCTTTTACTGTCACTTTCCCCTGAGCCGCGCTGCCCCAAGGAGCCCAGCCCAGGGGCGAAGGAGAATGCTCTGGTGCCCGCTGAGCAGCAGCCGGCTCCGTGGGAGCCCCGGGGCTGCGGTGTGGCCCCGGCGGATGGTGCTGCCCGTGGTGGTGGACGCAGGGACGGACTGGGGTCGCTGGGGTCCGCACCCACCGCAGGCAGCTGCCGCCGCTTGCAAGGTTTCAGGGTGATGCTTTGTAATGCTAACANCGTAACGCCGGTGCTTGCGAGCGCAGAAAGAGCGCCTCGCTCCGTCTCGCTCCAGACTTCAGCCGCGGAAATTTTGTCTCCTCAAACTTTCTGAAAACGTGCGAGTTAATTACGTAATTAAAAATAATAATGATTGACGAGTACTGCAGGTGTACGCTAAATTATTCAAGTAGAGGGGGGGAGCACCCTCCCCATCGCTTTGTGCCGTGGAGAGCTTCGTATCTCCTCACCTCCATCTCCCTTGCTTCACCCCGCGCCCTCCTCCCCAGGTGCTGGTGCTGCGCTTGCGAGACAGCATCATAAAGATGGGCGAGGAGCTGGAGAAGGCGGCCGAGTCGGAGGCGCGGGAGAAGGAGAGCACCAGGTACTACCAGAGGAGGATGGAGGAGATGAAGGCTGACATGGACGAGCTGGTGCAGAGGGAGCTGGAGTCCAGCCGCCGGCGCGTGGAGCTGGTAAGGGGGTGCTGTCCCCGCGGGCTCGCGCGGCCCCGGGGCCGTGGCGGGGGCTTGCTGCTGCTGCGGGTTGCCCCTCCGTCACCTGCGGGTCGGCCTGAGGGGCCCGGAAAAGTAATTTTCCACGCGGTGCTTTGCGTGCTCCGTGTTTGGGCATGGAGCTGCCCCATTTGCCGCTGGCTGTCCCCCTCGCGCACGTGGGAAATGCCCCGTCCTCGGCCGGGCTGCCACGTGCCGGAAGCCGGCCGTGTGGCTCCGTGTGCCGGGGCCGAGCCGAAGCGCCAGCTCCTCGGCGCGCTCCCGGCCCCGGCCAAGTAACTCCCCTGCGACACGGCAGCGTGTTAGACGGTGCTGGCAAGCAGCTAACCTGCGCCGCGCGCGCAAAGCCCCGGCTGGATTTGGAGTACGGGAAAAATAGATTCGCCTTCATTTTACAGACCTCTACGAGCGTCTCTTTTCATGTTGCTTTTTTCCAGTAAACAAAAGGAGAGCCTTGCTTCCAAGCGGTAATTGAAACATATTGCATTGCGGCTGGCAGCACAGCGGCATTAGAAGCAGTTATTTTATCAATAATCTTTTATTTAGCAATCCAGGAGAGTTCAGCATTTATTTCGCCCCGAGGCTGCCAGCCTTTCTGAAGGGAGCGGTGCTTTAGCGTGAATTATTCCACATCCCCTGCCTGCGCCGCGAACAGGCTTTGTCCTTGCTCTGCCAGCCTGGATCCTACGGGCACGTAGGATTCACCCTCCTCCGGGCACCGATCGGGACTCCCCTCTCAGCCAGAGTCACGCAGCTACCGATGCTCTTCGGAGTCACGAGATTTTGAAACGAGATGCTTTGCTGGGTGCGCTCTGCCTGGGTTTGCGGCAGCCCAGCCCGGGGCCGGATCCTGCTGCTTTCCCTGCGGGTGCCGAGCAAGACACAGCTTCCGTCGCTGTGATAACGATGTGATTATTGCGGCTTTGTTGGGAACGCGGTGTTTTGGAACACAGATGCGCTGCCCGTTAGGATACGGGCTGGTTCTTTTAACTGTGGTTTTGTACTCGTGCGTGTATTTTTAGAAGCCTTTTGAATGTTTCACATGGGGATGTGAGTGATGCGTAGAGCAAGACACTCGGTCTTCTCAGCACGCTTCTGTTCCCACAAGTGAAGTTTGTGAAGAAGCCTGACAGGGATTTTAGAGGCGCCTCCCCGGAATGAGACACAAACCCCCATGAATGGGCTCGTAAGCCGGTAAGGAGGGGTCTGGGTTTAGCCACACGCCCAGACATTTGGGGTTATCCGGCGTCTGCTGCGGCGGCGGCAGGCGGAAGGAGCCAGGCCAGCCGTGCGGTGGGTGAGTGAGCCCCCCCGCCCAGATACATCGCACCAGCCCCGCGCCTCTCCCCGCCGGGACGCGGCGGCCGCTCGGGGCGATTGCTCCGCGGGAACCGGGGCTGCGTGAGCCCTCCGTGGCACGGCCGCGGCGTTCCCCGGGAGCAGAGGTGTCCCCGCCAAGACCGTGCGTACTCTTAACGGCGCTTAAATAAAACATCGCGGGAGAGCTGTGATCGCAGAGCCCGGCCGCGCTCGTCGAGCGCCTGGCGGAGAGCATCAGTAGTTAACAGAAAGCCACTTACGGCTCTGCTCCCGTTAAATCCCCCGTCAATTATAAATACTGCATGAATTATTCCCTTAACATTACTTAAGTCATGATCTGCACCTAATAATTTTTTTTTTTAGATTTATTTAAATAAACAGTCGCGAGGATGCGGGCTTGCCGCGCGCTGTCGGGGTTTAAGAGAGGCGCTGAGGGCACAAATTCATTGCGCAGGTTGGCTTAGGAATCCCGTCTTGTTTCCTGGGTCCTGAGAGCTGGTGCCTGTGTATAAAGGGTGCTCACAGCTCGTATGTGTCTGCGGTGGAGGCGCTTGAGAATCCTGTCCCACCGTCCCCGCGCGGCTATTTTCATCCCTCCCTCGTTTTCAGCCCAGCTCCGGGCAGCCGGGAGGCAGGCTCGTGCCGTTCACAGGCAGCGGGGAAAATCCAGCGAGAAGCAGGGACGGGAGCTGGAGAGCTGGCTGCCAGGCAGATGGCTCTGCCTTACGGGTTTTGTGAGAAGAATGGGTTTTGAACCCTTTCCAAGCCCGGTGCCATCGCAGCGAGGGAGGCGTGTTTTCTAACGGCGGGGGTAGTGCTTGGCCCTGGTTGTCTCTGTCTTTGCTCTGGTTGCGCGTACTGGATTTCCTCCACGGAGCTGTAGCTCCTCTTCCGATAAAATCTGGCTCCCGGCCTGCAAGCGCTCCTCGTTTCTCAGCTGCTGTGCTGACACCCAGAGCCTGGCAGGCAAGACCCAGCCGCCTGGTCGGCAGAAACTGAGTCACAGCGAGAAGCGAGAGGTGGATTTCCCATTTAGAGTCAATCCTGCGGAGCTTAAAACCGAGCCCCGGTCTCTTCGCTCGTCACGTGTGCGCGGGCGCTCGCGCGTGTCCCGACACAAGCGTCCCGTGGTGAAGCTGCCTGCTGCGGTGCAGGGAAGGATGGAGCCGGGGCTGGGAGCAGGCGTGGGGCTGGGCGTGCAGGGCCGTGAGCTGCCGTCACCGCGGCTGGGACCAGCCGCCCGCTGCGACTTCCCTCCTGAGGCCGCTCCTAGGGCAGGATGGTGCTGGGTGCTCGGCACGGCTCCTGGCTTCGGTGCTCTGGAGATGGATCGATGGTCCGTCACGGGCATCGGGGAGGCAAAGCTGTGTTTGCAGGAGGCCGCGTCTCAGCTGCTTTGGCTGCGCGCAGCCGTCGCTGAAAGCCGCGGGCAGGCGCGGGGACGCTGCCTGAGGACCGTGCCCCACGCCCTGCCTCGCCGGGGCTGTTTTCACAGCAGAGCCCCCCCCCTCCTTACTGCGGGTTCGCTGCAGCAGAGCGGAGACGTGCAAGATATTGACAAGCCAGGCTGGGACAACTCCACCTTTTAGATATTAATTCTTCCAGTAAGTGCCAAGCGATGGCTGAAAAGCTTGAAGCGGCTCGTGTTGCTGTGAGGCGGTACCTGCGGCTTCGCTGCCGGCGGCGGAGCTGCCTGTACAGCTTGGGTTTCGTGGGAGAAATCAAGCGGCTGCCGGAGGCTGCGCTGGGAGCTCTGCGCTGGGAGCTCTGCGCTGGAGAGCCAAGTGCGTCCCGCCGGCGCGGGCTGCGCCGGGGCACCTTGCTGGGATGCCCAGGGAAAGCAGGGGCTGCTCCTGCTGGGATGAAGCGGTCTCCTCCGTTAGCTCCGCGACGCCCTGAGCCCCCGCCGCCGGCGCACGCCGAGCGCGGCTTGCAGGCGCTATTTTAAAAGCCAGTTTTGTTTTCATGAAGCTGTGAAATTCATCAGCGTAATAATTAACTGGTTTTACTGAAAACTGAAGTACAGGTGTGAAGATATTCTTCATGCTTTTTTTTTTTAAAAACAAAAAAAAAGGTGAGACCCACAGCGTAAATAACCTTTTCTTTTCTGGGGCTCATGGTGTCAGATCTGCTTTGTGATGCAGCCCCGTTACCGCCACGCAATGCAGCGCGCTGTAGCGCTTCACAGCCTCATCTCGATGGCAATTTTGGGCGTTTGGTGGTTTGTTTTTTTTTTTCATTTGCAAGCTCTAAATATTTTTTGGCGCTTCCAGTGAACTCGAGAAGCAAAGCGGGAGCTGTTGGTGCCTCCAGCCGGCAATGCCACGCTCCCACCCAGGCAAACCTCCGGCGCGCAGCAGGGTCCCAGCCAAACCCTCGGCCCCAGCACCGCCTGCTCCTGGGTCTTCCCGAGCGGCTCTTTTCCTTAAAGGCTGATGACTTTGGCTAAGTGCAACGACAGTTATCATCGAAGGTGAGCTCGGGTGGTGGAGGAGCCCTATCCGCGCTCATTAGGCCGGTCGTACAGGAGGCTGTGATTTCTCGTTTGCCGTTAAAGGAGTGAACTCTTTGGGAAATCACGGCTGCTTGTAGCTGCTCGCGGTCAGCCGTAACGCCGGTGCTTGCGAGCGCAGAAAGAGCGCCTCGCTCCGTCTCGCTCCAGACTTCAGCCGCGGAAATTTTGTCTCCTCAAACTTTCTGAAAACGTGCGAGTTAATTACGTAATTAAAAATAATAATGATTGACGAGTACTGCAGGTGTACGCTAAATTATTCAAGTAGAAGCGATCCAAATTGGACTAATTAGATTACACTTCACTTCAGGTGGATGGGAGCGTGCGAAGGTTGTGTTGTGACAGCAGAACCACAAACAAAAATAAAAGACGGCGGCGGGGACGCGGCGCTGGGTGCTCTGCGGTGCCTGCCTCAGCATCCTTCCTAGTCCCATAAATTATTTCACTGCTGGTGTTGCTTAGCTCTTTTTAACTTAACTTCAAATGCTTCTGAGACAAAATTAGATGGAAACCAAACTCTTCAGAAAAAGACGTTTTAGGAATCCTTTTCCGGAGAAGCAGCGAAAGCACAGCCGGGATGTGGCGAGAGCGTGGGGACGGGGCGTGGAGCATCTTTTCCTGGCTGCTGGAAAAGACGGCTGGCGAGCCGCAGGAGGAAGCCCCCGGGGAGGCGGTGGGCAGCGGGGTCTCGCCTGCCGGCTGCGCAGGGACCGGTGGGGCAGCACCCCCTGCCAGGAGCGGGGGCCCCCCCCGGAGCTGCCGGCCCACGTCTCCTCCTGTCCTTGCCGGCTGTCCTTGCCTGGTGCAGAGCCCGCTCTTGTCTTGAACTCTTCCACAGCCCTGCCGCCGTGCCGTGCCGTGCCGCGCCGGCGGCGGGGTGCCGCGGTGCCAGGGGCTGTGCCCTCCCCACCCCTCCCTCGGCTTTCTCTTGCTGGGTCCCCACGAAGCGGCAGCGATATTTCCCCTTGGCGGCAAATCCCTTCCCTTCCTTGGGGCGAGAGCGGGTGTTGCTGTGAGAGGGGCGAGTGGCCCGGGGGCTGCGGGGCGGCCGTATGAAACGCAGCGAGAGGCGGCCGGCAGGCCAGACCCGCTGCTGAGCGCTCGGCTGTGACACTCGCCGGAGGAATTAATTTTTTTTGCAGTGTAACTCCTGTTGTCAGGGTCTTTGCAGCACCACGGTGCAGCAGCGTCCCCCGGCGAGGGCAGGAGCCCGGGCCGTGAGCATCAGCGTCTTGGCGTGGGTTCGCTCTGTGCTGACCATGGCCAGGCGAGCTCCCACCCCCTTGTCTTGAGAGAGCCTCGCGTTCGGGCTCCCTGTCAGCAGAAAATAACCTCAGCTTTCTAAAATAAATGCTTTCGGCCTGCCGGCGGTCCGGTGCCGTCGGGTTTTGGGAGCGCTGTGCTCTGGGGCGGTCTGTCCGCCGATACGATGTGAATGGGAGAATCCAATCTGGAAATGTGTGCAAAGTGAGGCAGAACATATCTTTAATTTATTGGTTATGAAATATACACCAGCCGGGTTTCCCGAGTTGGTCAGGCTGGATTCTGCTGCGTGGGACTGGCTGGCTCGGTGGAAGGAGCCAGCTCTGCCGGTGCCAACGGGGACTGCGGTTTAACGGCAGAGGATGCTCGTGAGCCCGTGGAGCAGAAGCGGTCTGGGCCCCAGTTTGGGAACCCGGCGCACCTTTCCCTGGGCTCTCAGCTTGGTGCCGTGTCCCCGTCTCTCCCCAAGCTCCCCGTGCCGTGGCCGGGTACGTGGGCAGGTTCCTTGCTGGCCAGGAGGATGGACAGGGTCGGACTGCTCCAAAGCGCTGCAAGGCGTGAGAGAAATCAGTGGTGCTCTCAGTGAAAAACCAACGTCCGCATGAAGCGAAGGACCGCGAGTCGTGCCGCGCCGTCCCTGGTTTGGGGCAGCAGCCGTAGCTCCTCTCAGGAGCGCTTTTGCCAGTCTTCGCAAGGGAGGAGGCAATGATCCGTGCTTCTCCGCGGGAGGAGGCAGCTCACGGGGACCCCCTTGGCAGCGCAGTCCGGCACCCAGACCCTCCCAACCAGCAGCTCCGGCGTCGGCCCCCGGCCAGGCCGCCGTGGGGTTCCCACGCTGAGCAAACTCCCCCCGCATCTGCAGGACACCTTCTGGGGAGGCGCTGGGCTCCCGCGGCGCTGCTGCTGGCGGGCTGTGGGCTGGCGAGCGCGGCCCGTGTGCGCCTGGGGATGCAATCCCCCGCGGACCCGTTCGCCGTGCGATGCATCTTAGATGCCCGTGGAGGCTAAAGAGCAGCGGAACAAGGGATCTCGTAAACAGTTGGAAGTTGCTGCCTTGCTCCCCAGGCACCGTGCAGCGTGAGGGCAGCTGCTCCAGCCTTCGCTGCCTCCCTCATGAGGCAGAAAGGGCCGATGCCCCCGGCAGCCCTTGCTTTATAAGCCCCGTTCCTCAGCGCGGCTCCTCTGATTGCAGCCCCCACCAAGAGCCGGCTGAGTTCCCCGTCATCAGCAGTGCCAGCCAGAGCACTGATAACGGGCCGTTAATGATGAATAACGCAGGCAAAATGACGCGCAAGTCACCTTTCGTCCCCGCAGGCCGAGCCGCAGCGCAGCGCTCCAGTCCCGCTCCGGTCCCCGGCAGCCTTCGGCATCGCAGGTGGTTCCCGGTGCGTGGTGAAGGGCAGTGGCCGGCTGGCTTCGGTTGTGGCCACCGAGTCCCAGCGTGCCGGGAAGCTGGGAAAGGGGAGAGCAGGTCCCTTGCACTCGGGCGAGGTGGGGCTCTGCCGAGGACGGAGGCAGCGGTGGGGTGCGGCAACGCCGTCGCCCGGTGCCTCTGCGGCAGGGTGACTTCCTCGGCTCCCGGCTACTGCCTGGGTGGGCGAGGACGGGCTCATCCCTGGGTCTGGCGGGACGGGGAGGGGGCATGGCTGCGGGTGCAGAGCGGCTCACTGCGCGCCATGCGGCGGTGCCCTCCCAGGCGATGCCCCTGCTTCGGCAGAGCCGCACGAGCGGGCGGCTTATGAGTTTCCTCAATAAATACAAACACCACCGCCCCCCTCTCCCCGTTTTCCGCCGCTCAGAGAGAACAAAAAGGCAGCAGCACTCGGGCAGTTCATCCTGCGTGAGGATGTAATCGCTCAGACCAGTTGCAGTATCAAAAGGGAAATGCTTCTTGCATTTACATATAAATTGAACCACCATGTGTCGAAGGCGTCTAATGGCTCCCCGGGATAGCAGCGGGCTGGTGCTGGGGCCGTTCCTGTCGGTTTATATTATGAAGATAGTTTTTTAGCATCTGAAACTTAATTATATTGACGTGATTACAATTGTACGGTACGGGGTAAACCAAAAAGCGCGCCCGCGCGTGTGGTCTGGGATCGAGCGCTGGGACGGGCGGGCTGCGGAGTCGGCAGCCTCCTCCCCACCACAGCGGTGCCGTTCTGAGCGCGCGGCTGACGGACGTAAGCGCTCCGAGGCCCCGTAAGCACGAGCCTTTCTGTTTTGCGCTGAATTGAGCCCAAAATGCTGAGCAGTGCATTTACTCGGATCATTTCCCTTTGCTCTGCCCCTGTCTCGGCCACGGCTGTGCTGGCCTCCTCCTCCTCCTCACTCCCCGCCTCGCTGGCTGCAGCATCCTTGGGAGCTGCGGATGCGCTGAGCCCGTGCTAAAGGCAGGGCGCAGAAACCGAGCGGTACCGTTTCTCTTCCCCACGTCTTCTCGCTGCAGGCTCATATCACCCGAATTCACTTTACGGTAACGCCCGAGCCCCGAGAGCTAAAATTCACTTTCCGCGTGGGCTCGTGCAGCTCACTCTGAATGCACGTGCGCTCTCTGAACGCGACGGGCGCGTCCCTCTGCGTTTAATCGGCCCGGGTACCTGGGGCGGTGGCGACGGTTCCTCCGCTGGAAGGAGGCTGGTTTAGCGACATCGCTGCGCTTGAGCAGCGTCAGCGCACGTTAAGAAACAGGTGTTTTCCAGGCTTACGTTCAAGTTGCCGCTTGGGTGGTGTGTGGGCAGGGGACCCCGAGGTCACCCGCAGCGCGTAGAGCCCGCGCCCATGCGGCTGCCAAAGCCACCCCGGTGCCCTGCGCGTCCCTGTCCCAAGGCTGCTCCCCGCCGCACGGCGTGGGTGCCACGGGCCGTGGGTGCCCAGGGGCCGGCGCGTCCCGGGGGGAGCCAGGCTGGAGCCGCCGCTCAGTAGCATCAGCCCCATTTCTTTCGGCACTGCGCGGCTGTCGTGCAGAAAGCAGCAGGGTCGGGGGGACGCCCCCAGCCGAGCGGACCCCCCCGGCCGCCGGGACGCGCTGTTTGCTGCTCTCGCAGCTGTACCCGGGGGACTTCGCTCATCGGTGGCCGGAGGAAGCGGGGTCAGGGTGCCGGGAGGGGTGCGTGCCCAGCTGCCTCCCTGCCAGTCGCTGCCGGGTTAATAATAGCAGAACGGAAGAAAGGAATGAAATGCAGCCACTGAACTACCTTTAATTTGAGCCGTATCCTGGAGCCGAGGAACGCGTTCAATGGAGACTCTTACCGGCCTCTTTGAAGGGTTGAGCTTGTTATCTGGCGGTCGTTTTACTGCCTGGTCTCGCAGTTGCACGCAGCCGAACCCAGGCACGCAGCCAGCCGAGGCTCGGGGCTTTCTCCCCTTGGGCGTTTCTCCTCCCGGCGCTCAGCGTTTCACCACACGTCCCCCCTCCCCCGACACCCCGGCCGCTCGCGGGGCCGACCCCGGCGTGGGGAGCGTCTCCAGCGCCGGGGACGTGGGCCGTCCCCACGCAACTCGGAGCAGTTTGCACGATGAAGCGGGTCCTTCCCACCCTCTGCCTTTGCCCGAGCTGGGAGGGAAGCAAAGGGCTTGGAACGTTTCAGAAAACTTCTTGGCAGCGCTCAGGTTTTTACCAACACCGGCGCATTTCCAGAAGCAACTGTGATGCCGTGCGGCCCAAACTGGGATATTTCTTTGCATGTTTTTATGAACCGGAATGCTCTTCCCCTCGATCCTGCGCACTCGGTGATCCCAGGGCTTTCATCATTTACCCTGACAGTCTGCCGGCTCCTGCGCCGCGGCCTGTCGCAGCCCGCGCGGCAAATCATCTCTCACCTTGTCACCACCGCGATGGCAATTTTACAGCTGGCAGCTTCAATCACGGTGAATTTGCAGCTCGTGCTCGCTCTCCGTCTCTCTCTCTCTCTGCCGTGTGATGGTTTAGGAAACGGCACAAAGATTTCCTTCCTAGCCGAAAGCGCTTGGAATCCGATGAACGCGGCGGCACTCAGCCGCGCCGGTCGCGTGGTGCTGAGTCGGCATCCTTGGTGCACCGCGAGTCCCCCCCCGGCCGCTCGTCCAGCTTTCTGTCCCTGTGGTTTAAGTTATGAATTGGGTTTCTGGTTTTCCTTCCCAGCTCCCGCGGTTCTGAAAAGGGCTTTGCTGCCAGGCAGGTGCGCGTGGAGGAGCGGCCCCGAAACACCCGGGAGCATCCCCGCGGTCTGTGCCCCGCTCTGGCCCCGGCAGGGACGCGGTGCTCTCGCTCCGGGTGCTTTCACATGTTCCACACGGGACGAGGGGGTTAATGTGTAAGGTCAGGTGTACTCCCGTGGTATTTCGGCGTTACACTTTGACTCAGCAGAGCGATACGGCGGAGTCCTGAAATCAGCACGGGCACAACACAGCGATTGCACAGCCGCACAGCCGTGACACCTGCGCCCGCTCTCTAACACCGACCGCCACGGCGCTGCCGGGAAGGGGTGTGTGGGTCGAAGCCAGCTCAAGCCCGTTGCTCTCTTTAAAGTCGCTTTTATTACTCGTCCAGGTTTTATACTCAGTGTTGGGCTGAGCCACATACACGCTTCCCCCGCCGTGGTCTGGCTGGCTCAGGGAGACGTCACTCCCTCCTCACTACCTCCAGAAGGCTGTTTGCACCGCCTGGTGATGCCCTGGTGCAGCCGTGTGCCCAAAACCAAGGTCTCCCTCCCCTCCCCGCACTTAAGCTCAGTTTCCGCACGGTCATCGCTGGCGGCTCCTTACACTCTGCCCAGCGCGCGGCTTTTCGGCTCATCCCCTCTGAGCCTTTTGCCGATGTGGGGCTGTTGCTTGGTCGTGGAGGGGCCCAGCTTCGTTTGCTCCTTTCCTCGTGTAAGACGAAGTTTGCATTTCACAAGCTGTTGCACGCGCAAGAGCGCGGGGGCAGCTCGCAAGCCCTGGCAGGGCACCGAGCGCACCGGCGTGGGGGCGTTTCAGCAGACGCCTCCCTCGCCTGCTCCGCGGTTCGGGGTGCCGTGTCGGGGTGCAGGCGCTAACCCGGTGCCATCCGCGCAGGAGCAGCAGCTGGCGGAGCTGGCGGCGGTGCGGCAGGTCCTGCAGGCGGACCTGGGGACCTCCATCCGGCGCATCGCGGATCTGCAGGTGGCCCTGGAGGAGCTGCGGTCCAGCGACGAGAGCGATGCCGAGAGGTAAGGCGAGGAGCGCCGGGGCGGCGGAGGGGCAGGCGCGGACGCTCTGTGGTGGAGGAGGATGCGGCACCACGCGAGGGCCATGCCGGAGCGGCCGTGGCTGCACGTCCGCATCCTCGCGCGTTGTCGCTGCGGCAGCACGGGTTTGTGAACGAGGAACTTCGTGTTAATGGAAGGTTCCGTGAAAAAGCGTCGCCCTTAAAATCATGCGCTGTGGCCCAACTTAAAGTAAGCAAAAAGAGCGGCAATAGCCCCGTTTGCAGAGCAGCGTCCTGTCCGTAGCGGCGCGGCGTGCTGCCGTGCCCCAGCGCTGGATCTGCGGGTTGAAAATCCTACGCTTTGCTCAGCCGCGGGAGCTGGGGGGCTGGAGGAACCAGTGATGCTGGGCAGATCGGGTAGAAGGTTTTACTAGTTAAAAATGGGACAAAATAGGCCAGGGAATTATTTCTACAGCCCTTCAATTTTCCCCTCTGCTACACGGCTAAAGGGGCGTCGTGACAAATGGAGACAAAATAGACAAATGCGTTTTTAAAGAAAAGCAGAGATGTGCGTGGCGCTGGGCCGTGAGAAGCGATTTTTCTTTATGTAGTGATTAAACCGGAGACGGGCGAGAGAGAAACCGTGAGCTCAGAACTGCGCTTCTCTGTAAAAAAAGGAAAAAGTAATTTCCAATACAATTGACACATCAGCGGGAGGTGAGAAGCGTTTCCCGGCAGGCACGTCCGCGGCTGCTGCGCGTGGGAAAAGCGCCGCGTTTTGCCCCCTGCCCTTCGCCAGCGCGGGCGCGGCGGAGGTGTTCTGCGAGCGCGAATGCTCCGTACGCCGCCGCAGCACCCGTCTGCGCGGTGGGGGTGCGCGCACTGGGGTCCCTCTTGCAGCCCGGGGCCTGAAGGGTGAAGGGAGCAGGTGAGGGGGTCTTCAGCCATGCAGCGCTGGGAACGGCCCCGGTCCCTGCTGTGGCTCCGCTCGGGCTGTTTGGGGTCTGGTGCCCAGGTCAGGCAAAACCCCGCTGCCATCGTACCGGCAGCCAGAGCAGCAAGCTTTGATGCAGTTACTCTGGGAAGTTTTCTTCTCTCCAGACTCGCGCGGTGGCTTCAGGGAGGCCGTGCGAGCCATCGGCAGCGCCGTGGCTGACTCTCTCTTTTTACCCCTCGCAGCGTGCAGACGGCGCGGGAGTCGCTCTGCTCCGGGAGAGAGACGTGAGTGAGCCCCGGGGAGCTGCCGGCCGAAGGCTTGGAGCCTGCGCGGGGTCGCGCGATGGGTTGTGGGCCACAGCTGCCCGCTGCCCGCCCAGGCACCGCGCTCCGCTCGGGCACAGACGGGCTTTCGGATGCTCCGGCTTTGCGCGCCCTGCACGCCCGTCGAGCCGCTCGCTTTCCCAGGAGCTCGCTCTGTTAAACCGGGCAGGATGCTCTCTCCGGGCTGCAATTTGAGAATTGGAGCTGATCTGTGGCTTTAAAGGAAAGCTGAGACCCTAAAAGCTTTCAGCCGCTGCAGCCGGTCTGGGGGCTGCGGGCAGGCGGGCAGGGGTAGCTCTGGCCCTGGGAGAGCCCAGGGGTGTGTGGGGCACAGCGGGGTGCCCGGGGTCACGATGGCTCTGCCTCCGCAGCTCCGGTCCTGGAGCACTGCGGGCGGCCGCGGGGTTTTCCTGCCTGCTGTCTGCAGGCTACGGGGCGCTTCTAAAAGCACGGGGGAAATAGTTAATGGCAGCAGCAACGGCACAAGGAGCAGGTTGCCTGGAAGGGTTTGTTGTGTCTATCATCTGACCTGTGCCGGTGTCGCAGAACAGCCAGGGCAGAGCCCACCAGCTGGAGCTGCCGGTGCCGGTGCTCTGCAGGAGCCCTCGGTCTGTGCCCGTCCTCGCCCGGTTGCGTGCTCCCGGACCCTCCCGGTGCCGCTGTGCCGGTGCTTGCAGAGCTGACGGGGTCTCGTCTCTCCCCGCAGGGACGCCTGCTCCAGCATCGGCTCCGTGCTCAGTCTGGAGCCCGCAGAGAGCACCAAGTCCTGGCTGGGGTCGTCTGCGGGCTGGTCTTCCCCGGCAGGTACCGGTGTGACCGGGAGCCTCTCGGCGCAGTCCGTCGGCAGCCGTAGCACCCAAGGCCTCAGGTAAGGGACCCCCAGCCCATCCCGGGCACGGGCACCTCCGGCAGTGGCGGACGTGGGGCTGCTCTCCCCACACAGGGTGCCCACCGCAGCTTTCCTCTGGGGAAACCGCAGGCGCTTGGTGCCAGCTCCAACACCTGGCAGACGCGCGGAGGGTAGAGAAATGTCTTGCGGCAGCCAACCGTCACAAGGGCGTTGCAAACCCTCCTGCGGTTTTATTTTTTTCGTGAAAGTGCGAGACGCGGGAGCAAGCTGCCGACAGCGCTGGCTTCGCAGCGCTCAGGCACAGGGAGGTGGCGCGGGCACCTGGCAAGGACAGCGGGCAGAGCTGCCAGCCCCGGCGCCGGCTCCCCTGCCTGCTGCGTGCCGGGGGCTGCGGCTGCCCGCGGCCCCTCCAGCTGTGGGGCGCACGCAGCGGGTGCAGCCCCTAACTCCCTCAGCAGAGCCGAGCATCCCGAACCGCTGCGTGTGCTCAGGGGCCGCCACGTGCTCCCGTCGGCCTTTGTTTTCCCGTGGAAAAATTGAAGCCACCCTTTATGCGTGACGGATCTGACGGCACCGCTGCAGGGGGACAGGGAAGCCCCCCGGGCTCGTCGAGGGGGTGCCGCAGATGCTGGCCTGGGGACGGTGGGCGCTTCGGCTGTGCTCCCCTCTCAGGACACGCAGAAAGTAGCGCGGCGGGGGGACTCGTGGGATTTAAGGTCAAAACATCAAGTCGAGGAAGGTAGTCGCTGCCACGCCAGGATCAGTGGAATGCTAGATGAAAGTCGCTACATCAAAAACGTGCTTCAAGCACTATAATATCCCTTGATGTATTCTCTAGAGATAGTTTAAAGAGGCGATGCAGCCTATTTGAGGATTTGTATGCCATATGCTCGCCTTTCGCTGCTGAGAAAACAGTATACGTTTATACAGTTCTAATATAAAATATGTTAATTTTTGACAGTAATGCTAGTGGGCTGCGAGGGACTTGGAGAACGGCCCAAGCACTCGCATGGCCAAACGGCCTCGGCTCGGCTCCTGCGGAGCCGCCCCGGGGTGCTCAGCAACGGTTCGGCGGGTGCCCAGCCCGCCTCGGGGCCGCCTCGCCCCGGTGCCTGTTGGCGGGCTCCTCCGGCCCGGCTTCGGAGCGGTCCCCAGCACCGCAGGGGCGCAGACAAGCTGATTCTGCGTGTTTCACGCGTGAAGCAACGGCGTGGGTTGGGGAAATCAGGCCTGGGGGCTGCACCCCAGAAGGGAGGCGGTGGGGGCAGAGGGGTCTCCTCGGAGCCTTGGCAGAGCCGCAGGTGAGCGGAGCTGGGGCTTTGAGTCCTGGGGCCGGGAGCAGCGGGGCTGAAGCGGCGCCGGAGAGCGTGGTGCCCGTGTAGGGAAGGTGGCTTCTCCGCTCTGCACGCAAAGCTCTGCACAGCGATAGCTCTGTAGCAAAGGCAGCTTCTGTGCGTAACGCACGATCCGTAACGTCGATGGCAGCGGGGTGGAGCGGCAGCCGGCCGTGCAAGCGGGCAGAAAGAACGACCAGCCGAATTTACGGTGGGCAGGGCTGGCGGTACCCCCGCCTGCAGCCCCTGACCCGGGGCCTCCCCGCCGCTCTGCTTTCCCAGGCATGGTGCATCGGGGACACGCGTCGCTGTTTTCCCAACTTTTCCCCCCGGGAGCAGGGCTGGGGCCGGGCTGACGCTTGGCCCCGCTCGCTGCGGCGCCTGCGTGCTCCCTGTCCTCGTGCAGGTCCGTAGAGAGAAGCTCCGGGGTTGCAGTGTGCCGTTTCGTCGCAGACATTAGTATTAAGCTCCCTGCTCCAGCTCTAGTGAGATCTGTCCCCGCCGCATTCACCCGCTTTGTACGGTGAAATAACTATCGCCAGGATTACTTTTCTGAAGAGCAAGTCCCCCGGCAGCGGGTACGTGGGGCGTGCGGGAGCGGTTTGAAGCGGCCCGTTGCTGATGCAAGGCAGAGTTTCAGGGTGGTCAGGCAGGGCTGGGACCTGCACGGAGGGGAAGGGTGGGAGCCCTGAGAGCGGCCGGCCGAGCTCGCCGAGACCCTGCACCCCACCACAGCACCCAGCAGAAAAGTAATTCCTCGGTGCTGCTCAGGCGTCTTCGGTGCAAACGACCCCGCTCTGAATGGCAGCGAGTCAGAAGCTACGGCTGACATCGTATTTCTGAGCTGAGACACGCTGGGTTTACGATGAAAGGGTAGGCGTGTAGGCTTGGGGATTAATAAAAGTAACTCACCGGCCGTCGCGCGAGGCAGTTGGTACCTAGACCTGGAAATGGCGTGACAATCTGCCGCCGCCCGGGGGTCACGGAGCGGTGAACTGCAAATCCTGGGCTCGGTGCCGTGTTGGGATCCAGCTCATCTAAGGTGGAAATACCAGAGAGGGGGCTATACGAAATGCAAACAAACAGGCGGTGACACTGGTAAGGTAATAAAAACGAGATCAGCGAAACGAGCTCTTCCTTATTAACATTCCTTTGTCTCGCACAAGCACCCAGTAATGAAAAAGGAATCCTCCCGGCACTCGCTTCGCTTCTCGGCGCTGCCCGTTGCTGAGCAGGCAGAGGCCGGGGAAGGCACGGAGGCTGTTATCGCCGGTGCCGTGCGCAGGAATGAGAGGTTGGGTTAACGCTTTCGTTAACTCTCTGCTATTTAAACGCTGGTACGAAATGATGGCCAGCAGGCTAAGCCTCAATCAATACAGCACGTCGCGGAGCTGGAATAAACCACCGGGTTTTTTTTTCCTTAGGAAGCCAGTTCAAAACTCGGTGCGTTTATCCTGCCCGCGGCCGGGCGGCTCGGGGTCGCCTTGCGGCGGAGGGGCTGCTCCTGGGGCGCAGCGGGGAGCGGACCGGCAGCCCCGCCGTCACCCCGCGGCCGTTCCCCTTCTGCTTCGGTGCACAAAAGCAGCAGCCCCGGTCCCAAGGCTGTGGGCATCCCACACGTTTATTTTTAAACGTTACCGCGTCAAAAGCAAATCGTTTGTGGGAAACGGGGAGCTCTTCTGCAGCCGGTGGTGTGACGAGAAAATCCTCTCCTGACAGAAATGAGGCCAATCTCTTGCCTCTCCCTGAAATGGAGTTGGCTTGGCTTTACGTACGAGCTACCAGAAAAAGCATCCGAGCCACAATTTCATCCCTGGTCCTGCGTTGCAATGCATGCGTGGATTTTATTGTATAAATTATTTCAACTGGCGTAATTGTAATCATGTTAATTGCTATGTAATCTTCACTAATTATTGTTGTATGTCATTTGCTTTGGTGTGACTGGCGTATTGCAGAACTCTGGTTGGCTTGCGGATGCCTTCCGAGTTTCTGCAGCGGGTGCTGCTTTTGCCTTCGGCGGGGGAAAATCACGGCTGAGGCTGAGGCAAGGGGCGGCCGTTTGCTCGGCGCCTGTAGCTCCTGCCGCATCGCCCACCGCCCCGACCCGGGCACCCGCAGCAGCTGCAGGGCGCGTGCCGGGCTGCCCGGCGCTCCCGAGGGTTGTTCCGAACCCTGGGAGTTCCTGACGGCGCGTCAGCCTGGGATTTATGGATGAGCCAAGGATGCTGCAAGATGGGGCGGGAGCGTCTCGCGCTTGTGCCGTGCCTCGTGAGACGAAACCGCCAAGAGATGATCAGCCGTGATCTGGGGGTGGGGTTTTTTGGGAGCCATCAGGGCAGGGTTGAAGGATCAAATGATGAGGACAGGGTGCTGGTGCAGTGGTGTGGGGTGCAGCCGCGCTGGCGTGGCTCGACCGGCAATGAGGGGTGGCAGCCCAGCCTCCCCGGCCGTGGCAGCCCGGCGGGATGCGGCAGCACCAGCTCCGGCCTCTGGGCTTGTCCCGGAGGCGTTTTATCAGCCCAGCCCTCAGAACCTGTTGCATGGGAGAAATTACGTTGTGGTCCACAGGCTCATTTTGCAGAAAGCAATTCATTAAAGCTGAGGTGGGATCTCAGTGCAGCCGTGGTGTGGGAGCGGCGGCTGCTGCCCTCACGCGCGCCGGGGCACGCCGCGGCCGTGGCTGGTGCCGGGGTGGGCGGCAGCTCGGAGCTGCTGCAGGCAGCGTGAGCGAAGCAGGTTTCGGGTTCCTAGGCGGGGAAGCGATAACCGATTTTGCTGGAAGGACCTGAGCATTTTAGATGCTGGAAAGCAAGAGGAAAAGCATCAAAAGTAGAGAAATCCGTGCAGTGTTTCCCCACCGCGCGGTGTGTTTTTGCTGCTAGTATAAACCCTGAGGAGTGTTTGCATTTCCATTTGAAAGCCAACCAAGCCCCTGACGTGCTCGCCAGGCAGCTGACGCTGCTCGGAGTTTACACACCACGACTCCGGCACCGCACGCGCTGTCCGTGGGCCGACGAGCCGTGTCCGGAGCGATGCGGCTCCGCTGGGCACGGCAGCCCTCTCCCTGGGGTGTGCGGTTGGCGTTTGTTTAATGAATGCAGGTAACGGGAACTGCTGGGAGAGACGGGGATGGACGGGGCGGTCTTGGGCTTCAGCGCTTCCGCTGAAAACCAGGGCACAGAGAGCACGGGCGGGAGATGCTCCGTTACACAGCTTGGAGCCCGGGGGCTGCGGGGCCTCGGCGGCCGGACCCGCACTGGCGGTGGCAGCTGGAGGAGCAACCCCGCGCTCGCAGCTCCCGCTCCGTTTCAGGCTCTAAAGAGTTTAATAAAAATAGTAACTGTCCGTCGTGCTGAACAGGACAGTAAACAGCGGTGTGTAAACCGTCCGTGTTCACAGTCCGTTGGTGTTTCCTACCTCTCCAGCTCACTTCTGTCTCAGTCTTAAGAACCAAAGGAAAATATTGAAGCTGGCTGTTTAATTTATGAAAGCCAGTCATGCAGCCGTCAGTTTACAATATTATTTGGAAACGTAGAGAGCGATTGGAACAATTTCCGTACAAATTCTCGTGGAAGAATTACACCAGCTATTTAGGTACGATGCAATTTAGGCTTCTCAAACCCAGCATTACCGAAATGTCTCAAGCTATTAATCAGCTGTGAGGCTTCAGCAATGTCGGGTGCAGTGGCGCGGGGTAGCCCTGGAGATTGCTGCGTTCCAGGGAGATTAAATCTCTGGTTAATTCATTTTACGTTGGATAATCAAACAGTTTGGGGCTGTTTAATGAGCCGTGGACACATGGCACGGCATTGAGTGCCGGGGCCAAGCGGGCGTCTCCGTGCCCTGGGCTGTGCCAGCGGGTGCCAGGGACCTGAAGCCGCTCCGTTGCTCCATCGCGTCTGCAATTGCGTTTCCCAGCCACAGAGTTTGTCTTCAACCCGTCTCGGCGTGTACATTATGTCACGGGTCAGCAGAGCCTGGTCCGAACGGGTCCAGCGCTGTGGCTGGGATTATCCACTCTCACCCCGTTCCCATGGCAACCCCAGCATTCCCGGGGCAGGATGCTTCATTACCAGCATTGTAAAACTTGACTACTGCTCCCGCGCCTCGAAGCCGGCTGGCCTCCCAGCGATGTATTTGTATTTAGGTTCTGCTGCTTTACTCTGCGCTTCATTCTCTTTTCCCCTCCTCCTTTCTCTCTCAGACAAATTCGCATCCCGGCAGCCTTCTCGTTAAGGCCGTTTCCAGGTCCCCCTTGGCGAGCGATGCCGGGGGTATCCAGGAGCGGGGATAATCCGCCGGTGGTGCCGGCAGCTGCCAGCGCCGGGCGCAGCCTTTGTCAAAAACACATCGCTCACAGGTGCCTGCGCTCCCCGTCTCACCAGCAAGGTACCCAGGAGAGCACGGCACGGCTCTGCAGAGCACCTGCTTCGTTTCAGCCGTGTCCTGGCAGAGGCCCTTTGCCTTTCCCCGTAGCGGGACAGGCAGAAAATACAGCTTTTCAGCCCTTCAAGCCAACGCCGGTGCTCGAGTGGGGGACGTAAAGTGTCACGTCAGGGTCTTAGTGACACCGAGCCCACCGGTGATTGCAGCCCTTCCCACCCTGTCCCCGTCCCGCTCAGCGAGCGGCCAGTGCGGCGGCGGGAACGGTGTCACCGCAGCGGTCCCACGGGAGCCCTTGCAGCCCCAGGGCGAGGAGCAGGAGCTAGACCAGGAATGCCAGCTGGCCGGCAAGGCTCCTCCTGGCGTCGGAGGGCTGGCACCATGCAGTATTGTTACTGTTATTATTATTGTTGTTGTTGTTATTACCGTTGATGTTGTTCTTGGTATTGGTATTTAATATTTAATGTTGTTTTATTATTTTATTACTATTCTTATTATTACTATTGCTATGGCTATTACTACTCTTTCTGCTGCTCCATATCTGGACTCTGCACAAGCTGCAGTTCTGGTAGCAACAGCAGCAGCTGCCCGTGCTGAGCCGATGCCGTTCCCGGTTTTCTGGCTAAACCAACGCCACAGCCTGCCCGTCAGCCTGCCGGGTGAGGGCTGCGCGTGCTGGGGACGGTGGCCCCGGCCATTGGCCGGTGTGGCTCCTCCTTGGCGAGCAGAGGTAGAGCCCGCGCGGCTCCTGCATTCGCCTCAGCCCCCATTGGCAGGGCGAGGTCCCACCTCCACACATGGCTTCCGTCAACTGTTTTTCAGATGAGCAGGTTTTCCCCCAGACTGCATTTCCTTAGCGAGGAGGTCGGTGCCGGCGAGCGGGGGAGAGGCCTCCAGCTGTGCCCGCACCAGGCTCTGCCTCGCCTGGCCCTCTGCCTCCCCTAACCCCATCCTTGCCAACGGCAATCCCCACGGGAAAGCACTCTGTCCCTTCGGGCGCGCTGCTCGTGCTCAGCCCCGGCCAGGCGTTTCTTGGCTCTTGCCTCTCAGAGCTGTTTTCCCTCCCCAGCAGCACCCTGGGTGAAAGGCGCCCGCAGTAACATTAAGATGCATTCGGGGTGCTTTGCGAGCTGGTTTCATAAAATTTTAGTGAATGATCTTTGGCTTTGACAGAAATAAAATAAATCCCACATACTGCTGTAATCTGTCAAGAAAAAAAAAAAAGGTGTTGGTTTGGCAGAGCTCAAGTCGGCCACGGCGCACGCCCTGTGCCGCGGATTTAGGCAAGCTGGCTCGCTTAAGAGTTGTTTAAGATTAGATCTTTGGGCATTGCCCAAGTGCTCGATGCAGCAGTGAACTTTTTATTCTGAGACAACCATGTCAGTACAGGTTTCTCGCTGCTCAGCCTTGTCCCCGCTGAATGACGTTACGGTCGCTGGCCATCGTGTCGCTTGAACTAACACCAAGCTCTCTTCTGTAGGTTGAGCAGAGACGCCAAGGAAGCAGCACCGAGCCGGCCGGCTTCTTCCCAGAGCACTGCCCGGTCTGTCGATGCTGCGGATCCAGGCAGGATGGCAAGTCCCTTGCTCGGTGCTAGAAGACGGGAATACGGAAGACCTCCAGCAGACGAAGAGGAGCGGGAGAGCCCAAGAAAGCTTGTGGATGGGATAGGAGAGACGTCCCCATCGGTGCTGCGGCGGGGGGGCTCCCCTGCCCCGGACAGGAGGTTCCCCAGCCCGCTGTCTCCGACGGTGCCGAGGAGGAGAGGGCTCTCTCCGGCGGCAGGGCCGGTGCCCAGCTCGTCAGCCGCCCTCTCCGAGTACGTGGAGGGGCTGCGGCGGCAGCGGGCAGCGGAGCGGGAACAAGGGCGCCTGGCGCTGGGCGACATCTCTCCGCTCCCCATTTACCGCACCACCGGTGCAGCGGCTCTGCGGCGCTGCGGGGCTTTCCCGGCGGCGGAGGATTCTCCAGGGAAGCTTGATGGGAATCAGCTGGGGGAAGGCGGAGGAGCAGACGCCGGCCTCGTGCGCTCCTCCAGCCTGCGGAGCATGACCTCGGAGCTGGCCGAGCCGGCGTGCTCTCCGGCGCTGAAACGGGCATCAAAGTTCGGCTCCTACGACTCCCTCCTGCAAAGCCTCGATGGCTCCGGCCGCCGACCGAGCTCTCCGGCTGCTGGGGTGGAGGTGCTGGGCACGCTGCGGCTGAGCTCCTGGAGAAGCTGCCTGGAGCCATCGGTGGAAGATGTGGAAGTGGGAAGGGGCTCCGGGGGGCTGCTGAGCTTGCCACCCAGCGACGAGCCGGGCGAGGGGAAGGGGAGCGACCCCTTCAGCTGGCGAATACCCACCCTCAACTACGAGAGGAGAACCAACGTCGACTTCGATGACTTCCTCCCGGCCATTCGCAAATCCCGCTCCACCAGCAGCCTGGCCAAACCCGGGAGGGACCGAAAGGACGGCCACCGGCCCCTCACCGTCCGCTTCCAGGATGAGGCCGTAGCGGGCAGCTCGGCATCCTGCGAGATGAAGGGCATGGCCAAGCACAGCCCTGCGCCCCGGGAGGACCCCGGGGACCTCTCCGACTCCTCCTCAACCTCTGGCTCCCTCCTCTCCTCCCGGAGCGCCGACAGCATCAAGCGCCGGCCCCAGAGAGGGGACGGGGAGGGCTGCAGCGGCAAAGCCGGCACCCAGAGCAGCGGGGCAAGCCGCCGGGCGGAGGCGGAAGGGAAGGAAGACGATGTCGGCAGCATCATGAGGAAGTATCTGGGAAAAGACTAAGGTAACCGTGCTGAGCCGCTGACCGGCACTAGCTGTGGTGGCAGGTTTGCGGTGCTGGCCCCGAGCCGCTGCCCCTCCAGCCCTGGGACGGTGCCAGGATGCCCCGCGGGGCGTGCGGCACCAGAGACCGGCAACCGCTTGCCCTCTCCTTTCCCCCCTTCGGAGTTGCAAGGGGGTGGGCAACAGGGACGCTGCCGGTGTCCGGGACAGCCCCAGGGCTGGCCGCCCGCCTCCAAGCTGCCCAAAGATCACGTCCCCCGGCTCCCGCCACGCCACCCAACAGACACATCCCCCCGCACCCCGCTGAGCGCTCATCCCGGCGCCCGTGCTTGCTCGGATAATTTCAAATTCACTTTGGTTGGACGCTGGGGGTCACCCCCTCCGGAGGATCGGGGTCCCCCCGCATCGGGCGTGCTCCCCCACTTAGCAACTGCCTCTAACAACCGCTCGGATCCAATTCTGTATTGCAACTGACGCTTCGAGAATTAGGATTTATTACTGCCATCCAGGTTTGAAAGCAAAGTCCCCAATGTACACCACAACTGTAATTAAGTGTTTAAAATAGATTAGAAAAACATTTTGTAAAACCATTGCCTTTAGACCAACTTATTGGATGTCAAGCTGTGACCAAATTGACTAAGCCAACACAAGAAGGGAGCGCGTGTTAATAAAACATTTCTTTCCAGGAAGCACAATTTGCATAATGAACCATCCCGCTTTCTCCAGGCTTTGTTTCAACGAACAGCGGCGACCGGCCTCGGCGCTGCACCGGGCGAGGAGCCGCGACCGCGCAAACCCTTCCCCGCTCCTTCGGAAGAGCATCGCATAGGGAGCGCGGCGTTTAAACCGGGGCTGAAGGCGGCTCGCCAGAAGTCGTGGGATGGTTTTACAGATGACAAGACTTTTTTTTTTTCTTTCGGTTTCAAACGTACCGTGGTTTCTTTGCGCTCCTGCCCTGTTTGCGTCACCGCAGCTTTGCTCGGGGCCGGCCGCAGGGACGAGGGACTTTCTTGTTCTCCTGCAGTTGTTTGACTCAGGAGTTGGTGCTGTAATTAAAACCCAGCGGCTGCCACGGCTGCCCGGTACCGTGCCGCGCTGTAAAGAGCTGCAGGAACACCAACCCCCTCCTTTTTAACCCAGGCGGTGCAGCGCAGATGTCTCATCCCCCGTAGCACTGCTCAAAAATCGCCCGAACAGCCGAAGGATGCTTTTGGGTCCCGGTGTGACACCCAGCAACAGCGGAGCTCTGACGCTTTCTGTAATTCCGTAGGGCTTTGAAGACAGACCCGTACACGCTTTCACAGCTCCGGCCTGTTCGGGACATCTGGGCACGCGCCGCTGGTGCGTGCGGCAGCGGGAGGCTGTATTCGGATGTCTGCTTGGTTTTTACACAATAAAATATTTGCTTCTTTGCCACGAGCCTCTTGTCTTTCCTTTCCCCGCAGCGAGAGCAGGTCCGTGGAAGCGGGGCAGGGCAGAGCCGAGCGCTCCCCCGCCAGCCCCCACGGCGGAGGGCCTCTCACCCGAGAGCCCGCCAGCCTCCCCATCTCTCGGCACGCCCAAAAACCTCATTTTTCAGCCTCAAGCCTCTTCCCTAGAAGAGATCTCAACTTGTGGCAAAATTCTACAGGTACGTGACCAGCGCTCTCCTTTCCATCAGCGATTTCTAAGTCGTTCGCTCGACCGGGACACTTGCGCCAATTCGCACAACCGCGCTGGCCCCTCCGGCGCGGCCGCGGTGCGGCGGCGGCTTGAAAAGGCAAATCGGGTGGGTTTCAGCATTTCGTGTTGCCTTTTGGATTCTCCGCCTTCATTTCTAATTTAAACCAAAGCCTTGCAGCGAGAGGCGTTTTCCTTGTCGCAGACGGATGCAAAAAGCCTCCGGGTGTGGCTTCGCGTCAGCGGTTTGCTCGGCCGCCCGTCGGCTGTCGGCAGTTCCCGGCAATTCCGCGCTCCCAGCAGCTCCGCGCTGACGGCGGCCTGGCAGCGCCGAGGCAGCTCTGCACGACGCGTCGTTCCCTGCGCTTCCAGGTCTCTCTTTTGCCAGACGCGGCTCGTGCAAGAAGACGGCAAACGAGGAAATTACCTCTAATGAGTTTAGAATCGGCCTTTGTAACGATTCCGTTATTTCCGGAAGCCAAAACCAATGCTTGCTACCGTAGTGCTTGCTACCTCCCTGGCACACGCTGGGCCGTGCGCTGCGGCCGGGTACGCGTGTTTGGCGGGTGGTTGGATCGGCGCCCGGGGCTGCCCGCCTGGTGCTGGTGCCATGGAGGTAACGCGGCGCTCGAAGGCCGGGCTGGGTGGGCGGCCCCGGGCCGTGCATCGCCACGGGGCTGGGACACGCCGTGCTTTGCTCTTTGCAGCGCGCCTTGCTCCCCAGACGGATTTCACGCAGGGACTGGCGGCTGCTGGGCTTGGATTCCGACCTCGACGGCAAGAAAAACCCCGCACGCCAAGCGCCAGCACGGCCCGGCCGCGGCGACTGTCCTTCGCCCCAGCCGTTCCGTGCCCGGGTGTCGTTGCGCGTGCACCGACGACGATTTATTTCAGGTGTCTACCCGGCACGCGCTTCGCCGTGGGAAGCGAGGCGCCAGCTTTCGCCACTGCAGCGCGTTCGCGGGGTCCCCGCGGAGCTGGCTGTTCGCGGCGGTTTCTGCGAGCACGTTCCGTTCCCCCAGAGCTCGCTGCAACCCCAGTAAGAAAGCACGCATACGGTTTTCTAAAATCTTTTTTTTTTTTTTCCCTTGAAACTGGCAAACTGCAGTGCGCTGTGCTGCCGTTGCAGTCCCTGCCATTTCACAAATGAAGTGAAAGGCATCTTCTCCCCAGTTCTCTCTGCATAAAGTACGCAACTCGGAGAGAAAAAAAACAGTTTTCAAAAATCCTGTGCTCCCTTCTGTGCTTTCAGATGAAAAAAGAAAAACCACAGATTGCGCCGTTTGGAAGAGATGTCGTCGTGGTCGGTCCTTCCAGCTTGTCTGGAATGTTTTAATAATATATTCGAACAAACAGTCCAGGGAAAAAAATATTACAAAGCGGCACCGGCCAAGCTGGGCAGGAACGGGAACTTTTTCCCAATGAACTTCTTGGCCTGAGCGACGCGGAACCTGTCCCGTCCCGCAAGCGCCCGCTCGGGGGGCACCGCGGGAAGGGCCGCGGAGGGAGGCTGCCCGCCCCGGCAGGACGTCCTGCCCGCCTGCCTCCTGCCTCGGGGTGTGAAGCCGATGGGAGCAGGATTGGTGCTGGTTGTCCCGGGGGGCCGTCAGCGAGACCCAGCTTCACACGCGGTGCGAGGAGGAAACCACCAGGACCTGGACCCCGATGCAGCTCCAATGAGCTCTTGCGCGCCTGAAAACATGTGCAGTTACATCCAGCACCGATGGCGTAGGGAATCGATGCTGGGTGCTGGCCCTGCCGGCACGGGCTTCGTAAATGAAACTGGGGCCAGCAGCTCCGGAATCGGGCGATGCTCTTGGAGGCTCCAGAGAAATAAAACAGCTGGGAAAAAGACGCAGTGCCACTGCGACCAAAGCACTGCCGCCTGCGCCAGGGCCGTGAGCTGGGGCTGCATGCAGACCCCCGGCAGCGCCGGATGCTCGCGGTGAGGTGGGGGGGAAGGTTGGGGGGGCCGGGCAGGAGCTGCGGCAGGGGGACACGGTGCGCAGGGCCAGCACACACCATGGGGCAGAGAATTTCTAGATGGTGTGCCATTGGTAGGAGCGATCGAGTTAATTGCCCAAACGAGCTGGGCAAGTCGATGTAATCTGATTAAACCTCGGAGCGGCAGCGGCACTGATGGGGTGGGAACATCGGGATCCTGCGGCCCTGGGCACGCAGCTCCCGCAGCACCGGCGGCGGGGGGGCGGAGCGGGTCCGTGCCGTGGCAGCGATGGGAAACGCGGGGTACGGGGCGGTAAGACAGCGAGCAGGACACGGATCGGGGGGTGAAGGCAGATGGACGAGCAGGAAAAGCGTGGCAGCATGGCTTCCTCCCGCAGCACCGCACCCCTGTCGCCTCTGCTCCTTCCCTGCAGCACACGGCGCTGGGGGCACGCACCAGCACCCGCCAGGTGCGGGGTCTGCAGGTAGCGGGACCCCCGGGTCGCCCAGCGCAGCCCTGCCGGCCGGCAGCACCGGCGGGGATGGACACCGGCGGCGCCTGGAGGGACGGACACCCTGAAGGACACCCAGCGCCCGTGCCAGGAGCCCAGCCCTGCTTGGCATCGTCACCACCTTCGGCCTCGGAAGCCTGATCTACAAACGCTGCCTGGCTGAGGTGCCGGTTTGCAGTTCATTTATAATCTAATCTCAAAACGCTACCTAAATTGCTCATTATTCGGTGGCTGTAGCAAAACGATTCCTTTGACAGTGAGGCTTTTATGTGGAATTACTGCAGCGGTGGGTTGCCCGAACATTAAGCCGTTACTATTTAAACTTGCAACAGAAAAGCAGATTTGTGTGTGATACACTGACTCCTCTCTTGTTTTCCTTTTGCTTTGCAGGACACGGAGGAAATTGCTCTGTCACTTGAAATGGCTCTGCACGTCCTTTATCAACAAACCAGGGAAAAACGATGCTTGGGCTGGAGCTGTTCCGGCTGAGCCCGGAGAGCAGTTTGCCCTTGAAGCAGCGGGAGCAGGAGGAGAGCAATGCGCGCGGGCAGCGAGGACGAGCCATCCATCAGCACCGGCCAGCAATAAATACCGTGCGTGGACGGTGCGGCGTGCGAAAACGCCCGCCTCCCACTGCACAGCAGAGAAGTAACCGATGGCCGGGTCAGGCAAGGTTAGGACCGCAGCAGTTTCTAGCCTGGAGCAGGAGGACAAGAGTTATTCTCTTCGCCCCTGCATTTTAGCCACGCTTACCCGCTTCCGGCGCAAGAGCTTTGCTGTTTGCTGCTGCGAGGGACGGTGCCCGCGGGGAGGAACGCGCGGCTTTGGGAAGGGTGGCCGTGGGGTGCGTTTTGCTGCCGAGGCGCAAGCGCTGCCAGCCCAGCTCCGAGCCTTGCAGGGGGCACGCGCTGGGAATGCCACGCCGCCCGCGGGGAAGGGAGGGTGCTGCCAGGGCCCGGATCAGGCCGGTGCGCGCGTGCGCCCGCAGCAGCCGGCTGCCTCCGTCGCTCCCCGAGGAAGGCCGACGCTGATAAGGGGAAGCGTCTCCGCATCAGACAGAGAAGCGCCGAGCAGCCGAGGCTGCCAAGTTTCTAATTAGCATAATTAAAGCATGCTCTGTTCCTCCGATGGATGTGCCCTCGGGGAGTCTTCATCGGAGAAGCCATCTCTGTAAAGAGCTCCTTCGTTTGCGAGATGCTCGTCATTCGGGACTGAGCTTCCGAAGCCGTCCTGCCGCTGACTGCAGCGTGCGTGGAGCCCGGACCCGGCTTTTCTTCTGCCGGCAGGCGCTTTCTTCGGCACGGCACAGCGGTAACCGATGGAGAACCGAACGCCGGGCAGGCGCGTGTGCTGCATGATGCACGTCGTGCGGTTCCCTGCTGCGGCGGGTACCGGGGCCGGCAACCCCCGGGCTCCCTGAACCGCGGTGCCTTTGTAGGAGCTGGGCACCGGGGAGCTCGGTGGCCCCCTCCAACGCTCTCAGGGAACNATCTCAGAGCGATCGCTTGATGTTAGTGAGTGCGTTTAGCTTCCAATATAGCTAAGCAAATAATACTGAGATCCCACGAGCAAAGAGATATTTTTATCTTTTTGCACAAGCCCTCGGTTTAAATCTGACATTATAATTGTGAATTATGGTCGTTCATTACCATAGCTACAGGAGGCTTTGACCAGCTTCCAAACAAATAAGCTGTTTTTCCCCAGCGCCCGCATCTGCAAACACCGCGTCCCTCCTGCGGACGGCACCCGGCAGAGCAGCCGGGGCTTCTCCTGCGGGCTCGTGGCTCCGGCAGCCGCGAGGGGAGCGCGGAGCCTCCCCTCTGCCTGCGCGGGCAGGGCCGGGCAGCGCTCGGCAGGTTCAATTTCACGCCTATTGGATGCAGGGAGTTAATACCCGATTGCTGCCGTGCACGGAGCCTCTCTGCCGCTTAAATGCCTCCCTTCCAAACGGGAGATATAATTGAAATTATTCTTCCTGCGGGTGGTTCAACAGGCGTGGAAGCCTCCCCTCGCTCCCCTCAGCGTTTGCCATTGTGGCTGGTCTTGCACTGCAGGGTCTCGTGCCCCCGCAGCTCTGACGGCAGCCAGGCCCACCTCCGTTACGGCGATTTACCGGTGACCTTCAAACGGGCTTGGGCTGGGGAGCTCGCTCTGCGAAGAGGCGAGCTCAGCCTTTGCTGGCATGGCAGAGCCGGGCAGGAAACGAAAATAGCCCAGACTTGGCAAAGCGGCGCAGCCTTGGCCACCCTCCCTCCGAGCACGTGCGCTCCCGGCATGGGTGGAGGGCAGGGATGGTGCCCTCGTGCTGTGCGGGACCACTAAGGGTGACTCCCGGCAGGATCGGGACCAGCAATGCCATCCCCTACCCCTGCCCAGAGCGTCCTCCCAGCGCCCGGCGCCCGCCCCGGCACAGGGAGCGGTGGGGAGGAAGGCTGCCCGTGTGCCCGCGCTCCTCGGCAGCGATCGCCGCCCGAGGCATCACCTCGGGCTGCCGGGAGGGTGGCAGGATTTGTGCTCCCTGCCCAGCTCCCCGCTGCTGCCTTTCTGAGGGCTGAGCGACTGCAGATTCAAGGCCATGTGGCAGCCTCGGCGGGTGCTCCCCCAGGCCGAATTCTATCCCTGTTGAAGTCCCGCTACGTTTCCCACATCGGCGCCAGCCAGCCCGCACCCTCCTGCCGCGCTGCTGACGGTTGCGTGCCGTGCTCCGGCGAGGCTCCCGCGGAAGCCAAGAGTGTGCTGGCTAATCTGGTGAGTATGTAAGGGAACATTTAAGCCGATGCCCTAAAGCCAGGACAAGCACCCAGAGGAAGAACGGGTGTCTTTGGGCTGAGGCTCTGCCGGGCTCGGCTCAGGCTGGCAGCTCCTCCCCGCAGCCCCTCCACCTGCTGCGCAGCCGCCGCGGTTTAAAGCTGGGCTCTGCGCAGCACGTTAGCAGAGGCCGTGGTAGGACTGCAGAGCACAGACGGAGAGCCGAAGGCGTAACTCAGCGACCGCCCCCCCCAACCCCAGCCGCGGGCTCTGCCCGGGACGCTCCGGTGGGCGGCGAGCAGGGGCAGGGCTGTCTCCGCTCCGGACACTCACGCGTCTCCGCGTGGCTCTCAGTCTCTCTCTCTCAACACGAAAGGTCCAGAATGTGCATTACGTGCATGATCTACATGATCTATGCTCTGTATCGTATCTCTCGGTGCATTACCCAGCAGCGTGCTATGCCATCGAATGACCGGTGCATTAGGAAAAAACCAGTCTGATTAGCCTCATTCTGTTTTCCAGTTCTCGCTAAAGGGACTTTTCCTTGAAATGTTATAACTGTTATAATTAATTTTCGTTTTCCTATTTTTGAGTGTAGCCCCACGCAGGACTTTCCTACGCGTATCCAGAGAGAGAATTTTTACCATACACTCGCTGACGTCCACCCGTGCTTGTTAAGCAAGAATGCTGTGAAACGAACTCAGTACAATTACGTTTCGCTGGCCGGCTAGCTCTCATTTCTAATAATTTCTGTTGCGCTAAATAATTTACGACACGTGAGGACTGCGAGCAGGAGGCGGTCCCTCCTCTGCTCGCCCAGGTGATGGAGAGGGAGCAGGGACGCCGCTGGGACCACGGGCCGGGAGGGGGCCGGGGATGCTGAGCAACACATTGCCCATGGCTCTTGGGGAAACACGCCGTTTCTCCATGCCGCGCAGTCAGGCTGCTCATCTGCGTTGCAAGCGATGGATTTCTTCGAACCGAAGTCCTGAAAGAACAGCCAGAGCTTAGTTACGGTTAAAAGGCCCTCGTGCTCGTGCAGCACATTGCAAACCAACCGGGGAGATAAGTTTCTACAACAGGAACCTTTCCAGAGCGGCGCGCTGGCGTTCGGGGACCTGGGGCAGAGGGAAGTTTTTAAAGGGGGAGAAAAAAAACCCCAGCAGAAGAAAATCACTGTCTGAGGTTCGTTTGCGTTCCTATTGCGGAGCTTCAGCACTGGCGACACACATTCAGCCCACCCAGACGGCACTTCCGGCAAAATCCCAAACTGGGGCAAGCCCTTGATGCTGAAAACGCTTTTCAAGATGAAGGTTAATGTTCTCACCTGCTGGCTGGGGGGGCCCAAGCACAACGACTGCGCCTCGGGAAACGGGCCCGTCGGAGACGCTGCAGTCCCGGGGTTGCGAGAGGAGGCACCCGCACCGCGGCCCTTTTTTGCTGCCACGTTAAAAATAGCTCAAGGTCTTGAGGTTTTGCTTTTTTAAGACGAAGGTCACGAGGTTCGGCACCCGTCCATTTCAATTCCTGTCCGGCAGCACCGTCTTTGCCGGCTGCCATCCTACAGGATAAAACCACCCTGCTTCGCCAAAGTTTCCCAGCAAAAGTGGGATTTCACTGGGAACTCGCACGCACAGCGCTGTGCAAAAAAGCAGGGGGCAGGACAGACCGGCAGCCCCTCCGGCGAACCCGGGCTCCTGCCGCCGACAAGAGGTGCCGGCGAGGAGGAGCAGGGTTTGCTCCCACGGCCGCTGGGGCAGGTCGGGGCAGCACGGCGGCTCAGCCGAGCACGGGGACCTGGGGAGCACGGGCAGCGATCCAGGGAAACAGGGCTCCGTGCTGAAAACGTGAACATGTGCTTTACGGGAAGTGCCAAGAAAGCAACATTTGGAGGTTAAGAAATGGCAGAAAACAGACAGATTTTTTCATGTGAAACTCAGTGAAACGATGACTGCGAGTTTCACAGAGCGCAAGCTGTGCAGCTTTGATAGTGAATTAATATTTGCAGAAGGCTTCGGGACCCTCAGATGAAAGGTGTCAAGTATTATTACCGTGCTAGACGGCCGATGACAAAGCCAGGGGACGAAGGTGCGCGGGAAGGGGAGCTGCGGGCCGCGCCGGCGAGCCTCCCCCCCAGCCCACGGGCTCCCCGGTTTGAAGGGCGGCTGGCGCAGACTGCGCGTGAAAAGGTGCGTGTCCAGTAAAGACCTCGAGGGCTTCGCGCTGGCGTTCCTGCCCNCAGGGGACGAAGGTGCGCGGGAAGGGGAGCTGCGGGCCGCGCCGGCGAGCCTCCCCCCCAGCCCACGGGCTCCCCGGTTTGAAGGGCGGCTGGCGCAGACCGTGCGTGGAAAGGTGCGCGTCCAGTAAAGACCTCGGGGGCTTCGCGCTGGCGTTCCTGCACGCTGACCCAGCAGCCGGGCGGCGAGCCGGCGGCCGCTTTCCCCAGGCACGGTGAGCCGCGGCTGGCAGCCCCACCGGCGGCGGTGCCCGGCTCCCCCCTGCCGCAAGGGAGGCGCGGGGGCTGCCGGCTCTGCACCCCTCCAACGCCTTTGCCTGGACATCGCCAGTGGCAGTTTTGAGCCCGAAACACCCCTCAGATTCAATTATTTATTCATACGAATTGTGCTTACAGTTGCAAAAGGGATTCACTTAATTGAAAGTGCGGCCAGCGTTTTAATAAAACTATGAAAGGGTGAAATGTGCATAAGCGGAAGAAAAGTGTTTAATCTCAGAGCGATCGCTTGATGTTAGTGAGTGCGTTTAGCTTCCAATATAGCTAAGCAAATAATACTGAGATCCCACGAGCAAAGAGATATTTTTATCTTTTTGCACAAGCCCTCGGTTTAAATCTGACATTATAATTGTGAATTATGGTCGTTCATTACCATAGCTACAGGAGGCTTTGACCAGCTCGCGGATCGCGTTACTAATGGCTGTCACAGGTTGGCTGCGCGCGTGTCGGCGTGGCAGTAATCCCTCGCACGCACGCGGGCCTGCCGTGCCCTGCGTGACACCGCCGAGCCGGCGTCAGCTGCGCGAGGCACCGCGGGCGCGTTACGGGTGCAGAGTCAACGCGGAAAGCGGCCCCTGCTTGTATGTAAGCCACTCGGGTCACAGGAGATGGCGGCTACGTGACGAACCTGGCTAACGAAGCCAGTCACTCGCCACCATCCCCTGACCCTGCCGGCACCCTGCAGCTCCCGGGGCAGTGCCAGGATGGACCCTGCACCCAGCGCCGGGTCGGAGGGGGAGAAAAGCATCCCAGCACCTTTTATTTTACAGTGTGCACCAGCCTGGTGCTCTCCCCTCTCATAGGGGCCGTCGTTAGGAAGGAGCTGGGGAGCCTGGGGACCGGCGCTCGTTTCCCAGCTGCAAGGTGCTGCCGTGGCTGCGCCGAGGAAACACGGAAAGGGGCAAGGAGCTGCCGGTTCAGGCACCAAGGGTGCTGCAGCAAGGCCATGCCCAGCGCTGCCCAGCCTCGGGGCAACGCCGGAGCCAAGAAAGCATTTGCTTACAGAGCACCAGCACAACACGGTCCTGGCGCTGCGCGTCCTCGGTAGCAGCACCTGTACCTCCCCGGTGCACCGGAGCTCGGAGCGGCACCCTCCTGCGCCTCACCGGCGGTGCTGAGGCCAATCGAGCCCCGGGCCAGTCGGCGTAGTCCCACGCCAGGTAGAACGGGCAGCGCACCCTCTGTTCGGCAGCTCCCAGCAGCCAATTAATCCTTTGTCTTGTTCATACCTCGGAGCAGCTCGTCTGGGCCGCGCGAGCCTATCTGCGCCGCGATGAGCAATGCAGCGCAGCAGGGAGGCTGCTCAGGAATGATGCGATGATTATAGTTAGTGTGGCAAGTGGAAACGTGGGGCACGGCGGGGATGTTCTCGGGGAGCGGGGTGGGAGGATGGAGCCAGCGAGCTCCGCTCCAGCCCGGGCTGGTGCATCCGCGGTGCGTGCTGCTGCCTATTAATAGCGCCCAGCTCCGCGTCAAGGATGAGGCCACGAGCGCAGGAGGAGCCGCTTCTGCCCAGCCTGCAGCGATGCTGCCAGGGGGTTCCTGCCGGAAACCTCCTCCTCTTCCTTCAGCCGTCCGACAGCAGAGGCCCTGGGCACCCTGCACAGGACTTCATCGCCTCACGCCTGGAAATGCCGCAAAAGTCCCATCCTGCTCCTCGGGCTGTGCTGAGCCTCCTGGATCAGGGTTTGTCCCTGCCAGGGCAGGGCTGTGGGGCAGGCACGGTCGTGGGGACGATTCCAGGGGGCACAGCCAAGAGATCCCTGCTCCAGGGAGATCCCCGTGCAGGCGCCGCGGGAGCTGCTGAGGCTGCGCTTCCAGAGCCGATTTCAGAACCGGTGCCAGCACCGCTAAATCACTGCAGCACGAGAGCGCACGGGAGGGAGGGGAGAACTCCTGGCCTTCACGCTTATAGCAATTAACTGAGAAACACGCCGAGCGATCCCTCGGCAGCCGCAGCCTCCTGCCCTCGGTGCAGCGCGACAGCTCCGCTGCGCCGTAAGGATGAGCGATTGCTGGGGGGACCCGGCAGCCCCCCGCTGGGCTCCCCGCCACGCTGCTTGCAGGGGTGCTGGTACCCCGGCTCGCGCAGGGCACGACACAGGCTGTTCCCCTCGGCCCAGCGAGCAAATCCCTGGGGATTTCAGGCAGATTAGGAGCGTTAGCAGCAGCTGGGCAGGGGTGACCACTTTGACTTTGCAGGTCCAGGTCCTCCTGCTGCTCCTGAGGCCTTGGAAAACTTGTTACAGGCTCCTGCTGCTGCTGGGCTTAGCCTAAATCCCTGCCCAGCAGTAAAGCCGCGGGGAAGGAGCGCCGGCTTTGGGCTCCTGCACTGAAATCCCTCCCGGTGTGTGCCAAGGCGGAGGCGGCAGCTCCTCTCCCTGCCCCAGCCCAGAGGCAAGGGGGCTGTGCGGGGTCTGGGAAATCGGAGCAGGTTTTGCTGGGGGAAAACTTCCCTCCTTTCTGCGGAGGCGGCCGAGAGGCACCCCGCACCAGTCACCGCCCTTCCCAGCACCTCGGGCTTCGAATGCTCATCGGATCCTTCTCCCACGCTATCTCCTGGCCTCAGCCTTAGGCTGGGGTTTGCTGGCGAGAACTCCAACGGTAAAAATAAACGAGGTCGCATGTAAGAGATGTTAAACACACAAATTCTGTGAAATCTCAACAGATTCCTGAATCTCGCCTGGCCGTGAGCGCTGCCTGTGCGCGGCGCGGGGATGCAGCCGAAGAGGCGCTGGAGACCGGCGGTCTCTGGGCAAAGCCTGGTCTGGCTTCAGGAGCAGCAAGGATGGGCGAGCTCAGTTCAAACCAAATCCTCACACTTGGGTGCAGCGGCTCTGCGGGAGCATCTCCGGTGGTGCCGGGCAGCCACGGTGCTGCTGCCAGATGTGCAGGGCCAGCCCCGCGCCGGGGAAAATGAGGTTCCTGCCCCCCATAGCCCATCGCAGCTTTCCTGCTTCGGCCGCAGAAGGGCAGACCGCAGACGTGCGGAGCGCCGCTTTTGTCCAAAGCCACCCCCTCCCCCGACACGGCCAAGGTCGACCGAAAACCGACGCCACGCAGCACCCGCAGCGGCAGCTGGCCCTCACTGGGATTGCGCGGAGTCCGTCGGCTCTGCTGCCACTGCGGTGCTCAGCCACCTCTGCAAAACGAGCACGAGCACCTGCACGACACCCTCCTGCGCTGAGCATCCTGCCAGCGCCGCCACCGGCCCCCCGGGGTCCCCGCGCGGTGCTACGAGGCAGCGAGGGACAGCAGGGCGGGGAACCTCTCAAACCCGGCATCCAAACTCTCCAGCTGAGGAGCTGCTGCTAAAAGCCTGGTGTCCAAAACCGCGTTTGCATCGCGCGTTGTGCGGAGTTATTGTAACCTAGGAGATTGGAAACTGGGGGAAATGGTTAGCCCGTCTTATCAGGGGCTTTTCTTCACCTCTGCTACTGCGCAGGATTGTGATCGGTTTAATAAAGAGGTTGAAAACGGCGTAGCCCCTTGCCGGGAGAGACTATTCTTCGCGAGGCACGCTCAGCTGGCATCTGCTGATATGAAACCACGGGCAACTCAGAAAACCGGTGCAGCCGGCGGCTGAAACCCTCTGCACTCCTCCAGTCATAAAACTTACATCTGAATCGCAAAAATTACAGGGCAGTTTCGAAGCCAGCGCGAGCTGGCACCGCGCCCAGGGAGGCGCCTTGCACCGGCAGACGGTCCGGGCGCTGGTTTGGAGGGCTGCACCCGCGCGCTCCGCCGGCGGGGACCCCACGGCCGCGTCCAGAGAGGGCAGAAGACGCGG
>VZSC01019782.1:82162-112656 GCA_013398225.1 Steatornis caripensis | reverse complement strand
GGTACAGATGACCGGGACCCCGCCGGCGAACGCTGCGCTGCGGCCCCGCTGCGTCCCAGCCAGCCCCCACAGCGCGGGGCTGCTCGTTCCCACGCGCGGGACGGAGCCTGCGAATGAATGCATTCCTGCCTACTCTGGAGTGCGCTCCTGGGGAGGAAAGCCATTATTTAAACATTAATTCCTTGTGTGGGCTCTCCTGCAATAAAGCGGGAGCACGGAGGTGTTGAAGGAATTACGTTTTTATTTAATCGCGGGGTAATTACAGGAGCACGGCTCGACGGAGTGGCTCTGATTGACTTCCCTGCCCGGCGCAGCGCCAGCCCACGGGAAGGGCTGAGCCGCCTGCCGCCGCACACACACCGGCACGGCCTCCGCAGCGGCCCCTGCCAGGAGCATCCCGCGAGCTCCCCGGGCTCCCGCACGCCGCCAGCACCCGCCACGCTGCCAGCGCTGCCGGAGGACGGTCAGCGCCCGCAAGGAGAGACCCCGCTCGGCCAGGGCTCCGCTTCCAGGGTGGTTTCACACCGGAGCGCGGCAGCCCTGTNCCGCACGCCGCCAGCACCCGCCACGCTGCCAGCGCTGCCGGAGGACGGTCAGCGCCCGCAAGGAGAGACCCCGCTCGGCCAGGGCTCCGCTTCCAGGGTGGTTTCGCACCGGAGCGCGGCAGCCCTGTCACACAGAGCAGATACCCTGGCGCCGCATCCAGACTGCTCTCTTCACTTCAGATTTTGTTAACCACCTCACAAAAGGCAAAGGAAATGCCGCGTGGGTGCCAAGCGTAAAAGCGGGGACACCGTAAGGAGCAGCGGTCCCGGCTTCGCACGGGGACAGTGCTGGGAAACGCCTCCTCTCCCCCAGCCCACGGCGGTGACCTGAGCCTTGCTTTGCCTTAAAGCACCCACCAGTCTCACCCAGACGTGGTTACGCTGATTTTAAGGCTGGAGGGATTTTGCAGGGCCCGGGCTGACCTCCGAGCACGGGCAATTAAATTCTTCCAGTCGCTGCAGGATGGAGCCCAGTCATTCGTGTTCGAGTAAAGCTTCTGCTTGGGGAAAACATCCCATCTTCATTTGAAAACTTCAAGGGATGGAGAAAGCGCCACTTCCCCTTGATAATTTGTTCCAGTGGTTAATTACCCTCACTGCTACAAACGTGTCCTTTGTTCTAATTTAAATGCGGCTGGATCCAGCTTCCAGTCGTTAGCTCTCCTTACGCTTTCCCGGCAGATTAAAGGGCCCTTTCAGAGCCCGCTTCATCCCGGGCGCGGGTTTTGCACAGCGGATTCAAGGCACCACTGGATCCTCCGTTTGCTAAGCCGCACGGACCGCACGCCCCCCTCGCACCTCAGGTGCCATTTTCCAGACCTCAAAGAATCTTCCCACCTCTTTTACTCACCCTCTCCCGTTTGCCCGAGGCACAGCCCGCAGACCCGCCGAAGCATTCCCCTTGGTGCCACCGGCGCGGCGGCACCACGGCCAAACCCCCGCCGGCCGCGCGCCGGGGCCGTTTGCTCCAGCCCAGAGCGAGTGTCGGAAGCGTAACACAGGGCGCAGCGCTAAGGGCGCCTGTCGCGCTGCTTTCTTTCCTACAGCCTCCAAATTATTTACCCATTTGATGTTTTCTGGGACGCGGCCTCCCGGTTCGGGAGCGTGGCCTATAGTTTCCGTCTCTGGATTGCAACATCACCTCAAATCGTATTAAAATGTATTTTTTCTTGGATGGCCGTTCCTTTACCAAGCAACCCAGCTGCCCCTGCTCCCGGGGGACACCGCCTCGCCGGCGGTCCCAGCAAAGGCAGCTCTCGAGCTGCTTCCCAGCAGCACCCAAACCTTGCAGAAAGGCACCCGCGCCCAAGACCTCGAGCTGTTTCTTAATCCCGCAGAAGCGCCCTCAGCACCAGCACCTTCAGCAGCGAGCCGCTCGGATCCTGGGCGCCGCTGCCGGCGCTAATAGGTTTAGCATCGGGCGCCGCGGCTGAAGCTCCTTAGCGGGGGTGATGCTGGGTTTGCAGGGAGATCAGGGCATGCTGCTGCTCGGGGATCCCCGCTGCCGTCCCCGTCAGCGAAGCAGCCTGGGAAGCACGGCGGAAGTCCGTGCTCGGTCCTCGCGGCTCTCCCCGCGGCTGCTGGCACGCCTGCCGCACCGGCACACGCCGACGTGTGAGGGGTGGCCGAGACACCCTCCGAGGGAAGGCAGAGATGCGGGGGCCTGAGAGCGCATCCCCCAGGGCTCTGGTTTGGCAACCAGAGCAGACCAGTGAGGAGCACCCCAGTCCCGGGCCGGGCATGTCCTGGCTGCTGCCGCAGCGCCTGGCGCTGGCACTAATCCAGCCTTGCTTGCAGTCACAGGGTGGCAAGCCTGAGGTGCTCTCAGCAATGACATGCCACCCTAACGACGTCTCCAGTCAAGTGCAGTGTCATTACCAGCTCGGCGCAGTGTGCGAGCCCCACAGCTCTGCTCCCTGCCTGCTGACGCCAGCGCTCTGTCCGTGCACCCAGTGCCTGGGGACACGAGCACCACACCGTGAGCACCACGCAGGCTAATTAATAGAGACTGGGTCACTCATCTAGCGCCGGCCTTAACAACCCCATCCCAAGGCCATCGGTCCCAGCCGGGTCCCGGAGTCACACTCTGCATCCCCACGTTGCGTGGGATTTCGTGTCGCCGCCTGCTGAACCGCGCAGCATCGGGCTCCCCGTTGCGGTGGGCGGCTTTGACGTTTGTGGGGGTTCACCAGCCGGAGGCCGTGGATGATTTCCAGGTCATGGGAGGCCCGCAGGGCGCCCGGCTGGGATTACTCGTGGCTGGCTGCTTGCGTTGTGCAAGCGGCTGTGTACAGACACGGCATCACCGCTGCTTCCTGGCCGGGTGACAGACAAACACGGCGAGAGCCCACAACGCCCACCGCGGCGCAGCGGGACGTGCCGGGGGTGTTTCTTCGGCAATAAGGAAGATCTCTGGCGGTTTCTTTGAGCCAGACGGAGGTTGGTTTCCTCCTTTTGACAGGACCGGTGAGCGCTCCGGGAGGGTCTTTGTGGACCTGCTCCTCCTCCTCCGAGGTGTTCCACAGCGACACCAAGAAGTCATCGAGTAAATAAAAACAAAACTCTTGCTCAGTGCTGCCCACGCGAGTCATCGCCGGGTCCCCCAAGGGCATCAGAGGAAACGCTCCGTTTTCCTAGACCTTTGCATCCCCACTCTAAAAAGAAATCCCGGCTGTCCCCTCGCCCTTGCTCTGGGCTCTGCCGGCGGTGCTGAGCTGCCAAAGCCCCAGCGCAGGAAACCTTCGCCAAACATCTGCAGCCACGGAACTAACTGTGCTTTCAGCAGTCTCTGCTGCTTTTTTCTGGGCGTCTTTTATTCTGCAAAGGCACCCGCACACCAGGGAGAAGCCCTGGAGGGAAAGGCGCCCCGCGCCGAGGCCGGCGAGAGGGGAGAAAGCAGCGTCNGGGCAGGGGCTGCCTGACGGGTGGCTCTGCACCATGAAATCCACGCCGCCCAGCACACACAGCCGTTTCTGCTGGAAACCACCTCTCCTTCCGCCAGGAATGAACGCCATCGGCTCGGGGAGCTGCCGCTCTCCGGCACAGCCGACACAGCCGGGCTGGGGGACAGCGGGGCTCTGGGGACCCCGACGGCTTCAAACCCCAGCAAAAGCCCTTGCTCACTGCTGCGAGGCGGCAGCCGCAGCCTGGGCGCCGCAGCCCGGGGAAGCGAGGGGCTGAAGTGCTGCTCCAGGACCAGCAGCTTGCTGCAAGGGGATCGAAGAAACTGCTCCGGGAGCAAAGTGCCCAGCACCAGGGCTGAGCCGGAGTAACACACCTCGCCCGGGGAACGGGCCACCGCTTTCAGTCAACCTCCTGTTTGAAACGGCAGCCCAGCCTGCGCCCCGGGCAGGTTTTATGGCTGTGCAAATGGATAACCACCAGTGCACCCCGGCATGCCTCCGCCTGGCCAGTCTCCTCCGCAGGCATCGCTGTCCTGGCTTTAAGTGACGGCTTTGAAAACTGCCCTTGTTAAAGAGCCCGTGCGAGCGGCTGCAGGCGGCACGGAGCTCTCACCGGGAGCGGGTGGTGAGGCACACGGCAGCCAGCGCCTCCGAGACCACAAACACCCACCGCTCGCTCCCGTCGCAGGGCGCCCGCGTTGCAGCATGACTGATGTTTGTTCTGTACCAGCCCAGGAGCCGAAATAAATTGCAGCTACACAATGAAGAGGCACTTTATTGCTAAGGCATTAGGCAAAGCTAATGTAATCTGAACTGATATTGAATACAAATCCTTGACTGTGAGTCACCCTGCTTTTACATTGTGTTCTGCGGCGGAGGAGCGGCACGCCACCAGAAAGCCAGGCATTAGGAAAAATAAGAAAGGAATGTGCTTTTCTTTCTCCCTGTGAGACAGCTGCAATGATGGCCAAATCACCCAATCATTGCGTTAATTAATACGTATTTGGAGCCTCCTGAGATGGATGGGATCATTATAATACCAACTGAAGCCTAAAGAGGAAGAACTCCTGGGGGAAGGTGGTGCTGATTCCACGTTCGCTTTGGCTCCGCTCGCTTGCAGAAGAAGCATACGAAAGCCAAAGCAGTTCGGGAACCCATGGAGGAGAAGAGCCTGCATTTTCCCTGGATAATTCACTCCCGCAAGCGGCACGAGGCTTCGCAGCCAGCTCCCGTTCTTTCTGACGGAAGCCCTGCACAGGGCCGGGTGGCAGAGCCGCAGCGTACGGACCTCGCAGCTGCAGAGAACCGGGAAGCGCAGCGACGAGCCGGCCCGGGCCGCTCCGCACCGCGGCTGCCACATGCCAGCCCTTGCGCCCCGCACGGCGCTGCTGCGATAACCCCTCCCCAGCGAGCTGCCGGCGCTCCCTCACTGCTGCTTGCCCGCATGCACAAATCCTGCTGCCCGGGCTGAGGGGCCAAGGGGGCTTTATTTCCCACAGCCCAGCCCGGAGGCAGACCCTCTCGCTCCCTCCCCGAGACCAGAGCCGAGGAGTCGGGATCCTGCTCAGCAGAACGCTTGTTTTGCACCAGATGATTACAGGTGCCACCTTGGCGCGTGGTGCGCCATGGACAACCACACCAGAGCTTCGTACCGACGCAGCACCGTTCATCTCTGCGTGTGAATGCGTTTTTACAGACATTGATTAATCAAGCCCCTAAACGCTCCTGCACAGCGTTAGGCGAGATTTAGAGCCGAGCACAGCCTTGTGCTGAGTTAGGAAATTTCTGCTGCTTGCCATGCCTGAGGTCAATACTAATGCAGTTCTCGACCCCACGGCCAGCTGGAGACTGCAAAGCTTCCGATACAGCCAAGAACCCTTCTCTGCTCAGGCTCCCGCTTTTCCTTTGACTTCTCGCTCCGAGACCAAGCAAACTTGAGTAAATCCAACCGGTGCCTCTGGTCCACCAAGGCCGAGAGCGCCGGAGCGCCCCAGGCAGGCGGGCGAAAGCCCAGCAGCGACAAAGGGCAGAGCCAGTCCCTGCTCAGGGACGGCTCGCACCGAGCCTCTGTAGCCCCGATCCCCCGCCAAAACCTGCAGCCAGGCATCCCAGGGGACAGCCTGCTCGTCCTCTACACCCCGACAACAGAAATTCTGGAAGCGCGCCAAGAAAATAAACTTGATCCCAGAAGGAAACGTCAGAATACCTCCCCCTCATGTGTTGGATCACCACCTTGTCAGATATCCACACTGTGAGCACATGGGTATGAAATAACCGTGAGTGTTCGCGTGCGGAGATGGCTCTCCAGCACATCGGGGTGTCACCCCTGGCTGCGGGCACGCCGCCAGCCCCGTGGCAGCCCCCGTGCAGCCCAGACCCCGCGTGGGTCTGCAGCGGCAGCCACCACAGCCAGGACGTGTTGCATGGCAGCTGGTGAAGGGACACACAGCCACCGAGCCCAGCGCCTATGCCACCCGCGTGCACTGGAGTGGTTTTGCATCTCAGGAGGCTGGGAGGGCAGCGCAGGGTTTCCAACTTGCTGCTGCCCAAGTCCTTTCACTTGCCTTGTGAGCACAGTCGCGGATCAGCCAGGACCATCCTGCTCTCACCAGGATCATCTCACCAGTTCCCGCTGGGCATCAGAGCTGGAAACGAAGCACCGCTCTCAGCTGCAGCATGACAGCAACCTGGGCGCAACAAGCACCTGAGCCTTGCACTGCGCCCCAGCCCCTGCCCAGCCTCTCCTCCCGGTGCCCTGGGAACCCCGTGCGCGCGGAGGCCAGCGGTGCCTGCTAGTCGTGTCGCAGGCGTTGAACGCGCCTGCTGTTTCCCCCGGCTGGGAGGAAGAAGGAACGAACCGTGCCTCGTGCTGCCGGCAAGCCTACAGCAAAGGCAGTAAGTCNCCCTGCCCAGCCTCTCCTCCCGGTGCCCTGGGAACCCCGTGCGCGCGGAGGCCAGCGGTGCCTGCGAGTCGTGTCGCAGGCGTTGAACGCGCCTGCCGTTTCCCCCGGCTGGGAGGAAGAAGGAACGAACCGTGCCTCGTGCTGCCGGCAAGCCTACAGCGAAGGCAGTAAGTCATTTGCTCCTCTCCCTCACAGTGCTCCCCTGTTTAATGAGACTATCCATCACTGGTTTGGGTTTTTTTTTTAAGCTATCAGCATGGTTCAGGGTGAAAGACTCAGCCATCAGTCACAGGGATCTGTCAGTGTCTGCAAGCAAAGGCAGAGGCACCGACTGCTTCCCAGGGCAGCTTTGCACTGAGCCCCTCACCTCTGCATTTTGGGTGCAGCACGGCGCCTCATTCTGCCCAGGGCACAGCTGGGCCCAGGAAGGCGTCCGCTGCCGTGCCGCAGTGCTCACGGCTTTCCGAGCGGAGCCCGCTAACCCGGACCCCGGGACGCGCCGCCTTTCCAGCTGTCCCCCTTTCTGGCAGCGCCAGCGCTGCGGCGCGGGGAAAGCTGCGTGCAGCAAAGCGCAGCCTCTGCCAGGGCCGCATACTGAAAAGGTCAGGCTGACACAGCGCAGTCTCTCGGTAAATGATTCCCGAGCCCTGCCGTGGCACTGGCCCCACGCCATCCCTCGGCTTATTTTCTTTCTTGAATAACACCGGGGGAATGGATGCAGAGCAGCTCAGGAACAGGAAGGCTCAAGGCCAGCGGGATGACAGCAAGATGGGGAGGGACCAGAAACAGCCGGAAGGCTCGAACTGCAGAGAATCGGTCTAAAACGTGAATAAGTGCATTTTCCAGAGTGCTGTGCACCGCGGGAGGACGGGCAGGGGCTGCCTGACGGGTGGCTCTGCACCATGAAATCCACGCCGCCCAGCACACACAGCCGTTTCTGCTGGAAACCACCTCTCNGGCAGAGCCGCAGCGTACGGACCTCGCAGCTGCAGAGAACCGGGAAGCGCAGCGACGAGCCGGCCCGGGCCGCTCCGCACCGCGGCTGCCACATGCCAGCCCTTGCGCCCCGCACGGCGCTGCTGCGATAACCCCTCCCCAGCGAGCTGCCGGCGCTCCCTCACTGCTGCTTGCCCGCATGCACAAATCCTGCTGCCCGGGCTGAGGGGCCAAGGGGGCTTTATTTCCCACAGCCCAGCCCGGAGGCAGACCCTCTCGCTCCCTCCCCGAGACCAGAGCCGAGGAGTCGGGATCCTGCTCAGCAGAACGCTTGTTTTGCACCAGATGATTACAGGTGCCACCTTGGCGCGTGGTGCGCCATGGACAACCACACCAGAGCTTCGTACCGACGCAGCACCGTTCATCTCTGCGTGTGAATGCGTTTTTACAGACATTGATTAATCAAGCCCCTAAACGCTCCTGCACAGCGTTAGGCGAGATTTAGAGCCGAGCACAGCCTTGTGCTGAGTTAGGAAATTTCTGCTGCTTGCCATGCCTGAGGTCAATACTAATGCAGTTCTCGACCCCACGGCCAGCTGGAGACTGCAAAGCTTCCGATACAGCCAAGAACCCTTCTCTGCTCAGGCTCCCGCTTTTCCTTTGACTTCTCGCTCCGAGACCAAGCAAACTTGAGTAAATCCAACCGGTGCCTCTGGTCCACCAAGGCCGAGAGCGCCGGAGCGCCCCAGGCAGGCGGGCGAAAGCCCAGCAGCGACAAAGGGCAGAGCCAGTCCCTGCTCAGGGACGGCTCGCACCGAGCCTCTGTAGCCCCGATCCCCCGCCAAAACCTGCAGCCAGGCATCCCAGGGGACAGCCTGCTCGTCCTCTACACCCCGACAACAGAAATTCTGGAAGCGCGCCAAGAAAATAAACTTGATCCCAGAAGGAAACGTCAGAATACCTCCCCCTCATGTGTTGGATCACCACCTTGTCAGATATCCACACTGTGAGCACATGGGTATGAAATAACCGTGAGTGTTCGCGTGCGGAGATGGCTCTCCAGCACATCGGGGTGTCACCCCTGGCTGCGGGCACGCCGCCAGCCCCGTGGCAGCCCCCGTGCAGCCCAGACCCCGCGTGGGTCTGCAGCGGCAGCCACCACAGCCAGGACGTGTTGCATGGCAGCTGGTGAAGGGACACACAGCCACCGAGCCCAGCGCCTATGCCACCCGCGTGCACTGGAGTGGTTTTGCATCTCAGGAGGCTGGGAGGGCAGCGCAGGGTTTCCAACTTGCTGCTGCCCAAGTCCTTTCACTTGCCTTGTGAGCACAGTCGCGGATCAGCCAGGACCATCCTGCTCTCACCAGGATCATCTCACCAGTTCCCGCTGGGCATCAGAGCTGGAAACGAAGCACCGCTCTCAGCTGCAGCATGACAGCAACCTGGGCGCAACAAGCACCTGAGCCTTGCACTGCGCCCCAGCCCCTGCCCAGCCTCTCCTCCCGGTGCCCTGGGAACCCCGTGCGCGCGGAGGCCAGCGGTGCCTGCGAGTCGTGTCGCAGGCGTTGAACGCGCCTGCCGTTTCCCCCGGCTGGGAGGAAGAAGGAACGAACCGTGCCTCGTGCTGCCGGCAAGCCTACAGCGAAGGCAGTAAGTCATTTGCTCCTCTCCCTCACAGTGCTCCCCTGTTTAATGAGACTATCCATCACTGGTTTGGGTTTTTTTTTTAAGCTATCAGCATGGTTCAGGGTGAAAGACTCAGCCATCAGTCACAGGGATCTGTCAGTGTCTGCAAGCAAAGGCAGAGGCACCGACTGCTTCCCAGGGCAGCTTTGCACTGAGCCCCTCACCTCTGCATTTTGGGTGCAGCACGGCGCCTCATTCTGCCCAGGGCACAGCTGGGCCCAGGAAGGCGTCCGCTGCCGTGCCGCAGTGCTCACGGCTTTCCGAGCGGAGCCCGCTAACCCGGACCCCGGGACGCGCCGCCTTTCCGGCTGTCCCCCTTTCTGGCAGCGCCAGCGCTGCGGCGCGGGGAAAGCTGCGTGCAGCAAAGCGCAGCCTCTGCCAGGGCCGCATACTGAAAAGGTCAGGCTGACACAGCGCAGTCTCTCGGTAAATGATTCCCGAGCCCTGCCGTGGCACTGGCCCCACGCCATCCCTCGGCTTATTTTCTTTCTTGAATAACACCGGGGGAATGGATGCAGAGCAGCTCAGGAACAGGAAGGCTCAAGGCCAGCGGGATGACAGCAAGATGGGGAGGGACCAGAAACAGCCGGAAGGCTCGAACTGCAGAGAATCGGTCTAAAACGTGAATAAGTGCATTTTCCAGAGTGCTGTGCACCGCGGGAGGACGGGCAGGGGCTGCCTGACGGGTGGCTCTGCACCATGAAATCCACGCCGCCCAGCACACACAGCCGTTTCTGCTGGAAACCACCTCTCCTTCCGCCAGGAATCCTTCCTGGGTCTCGCTAACCCACCTCTGATCAACACCCACAGTTCGCAAATGGAATTACAGCAGCGATGAGTAAATTGAGACCTTTTTTTCAGAGAGGAAAAGCGCTCATGAAAGTGAGAAAATGCCAGGAATGACTGGTTTTTAAGGAGGTGTGGAACACGGCTGTGAGCCGAGAGGAAGCTCGCGTGGAGCAACCTCGGTGACAACATGGTTCTCCGGTGCGGAGCCCGGCACCGCACCCTAGAGAAAACAGCCGCAGGGACCCCACGCCGTTACAAGTTCGCATGTAAACAGCGATTTGTGACAGCACGCAGGAATCACTCCGTAACATCCTTCAAGCACAAGCTCAGTAATCCCCAAAGAGCTCTGTGCTGCGAGCGCCGAGTTTCGCAGTGCAGGAGCAGCCTCGGCCAGGGCGCGGAGAGCTCCTGCCCACACCGGTAGAAGGGGTCCAGGACCCCGGAGCTAAGCCGAGGCAGCCCTCACGCCGGGCTGAAAGGCCCTGGGAGGGTGTCAGAGAGCATCGTGCACGGGCTCGTGCGCGCAGGGCAGCTTCTGATGACCATGGAGGGCTTTGCAGGCACTCAGCAGGGGCAGGTGCACTGCACAAATCTGCCACCACATGTGCAGAAAAGGAAGCAAATGCAAAGGCTTTATGGAAAGTCTTAATTTTTGGAGAACCGTAAGAGCAAAGTCACCATCTGTGGTTACAGACGTTACGTTATTGGTGTTACAGGCTCAAGCCCTTGGCTCCAGGCGTAAAGGCTTGCACAGCTCATCCCGGCACCGTCCTCAGACCCAGGAAGCCACGCGTGCAGCTGGGGAAGGCCTCCATGGCTCAGGGCCGCGCGCCACCAGCCCAGCGATCGCCCCATCGCACCCTGACGCGCGCGCAGCCCAGCACGAGACACGCCAGGGCCGGGCCCCGTGAGCCACCAGGATGCATCGCACAAGTTCATGCGCGACGGGGAGACCTGCGAGTGCCTCGGTGCTCACACACACGGCATGTGTCCGTCCATCCGTCCCTCCATCCACATGCGCATTTGAGCTCTGCTCTTCTGGGTCCACACGCGTCTGACCTGCGCCTTTAGGCACAGCTTTGAGCAGCAGGCGTACAGCTCCCCCTCCCCAGGTAGTTACGGAAGTGGCGAGCACATCTAACCCTTGCAGAATTAGCACCTTACTTGAAACGGCAATGCCTCCGTCCCCAGACCCACGGTTGTCCCGACGGATGTCAGCAGCAGCCGGATCCATTTGTGACTGTCCCTGGCCACAGGCATAGCCAGAATCAGAGGGGCAGGTCCTGCACCGTGGGGCTGGAAGGGGCGTCTCTGGCTCTGCCCCCAGCAGCTGTACGGCTCATCCGAGGGCCCAAGGTGCTGAGCGGTCATTCATTACTTGCTTAAAATAAGAGTTTGAGAGCCTGAGAGGAGGTTGCACGGAGACGTCTTTCAGCCTGGGACAAGGGCACGCACCAGCTCTGCCGAGGGCACACCGCTGATTAACGCAAAACCACTACAACCAGCGCACGGGGAGCTGGAGTCTCCNAGGAAGGCTCAAGGCCAGCGGGATGACAGCAAGATGGGGAGGGACCAGAAACAGCCGGAAGGCTCGAACTGCAGAGAATCGGTCTAAAACGTGAATAAGTGCATTTTCCAGAGTGCTGTGCACCGCGGGAGGACGGGCAGGGGCTGCCTGACGGGNCGCAAAACCACTACAACCAGCGCACGGGGAGCTGGAGTCTCCCAAACGCCAGCCCGAGGATGCGTCGGACGGGGCAGGCCACACGTTTATTCCAGACTTGACCCCTTCTGAGTGCACATCTTGCCGAATCCCCTCTGCGCACCTCCNCGTGAATAAGTGCATTTTCCAGAGTGCTGTGCACCGCGGGAGGACGGGCAGGGGCTGCCTGACGGGTGGCTCTGCACCATGAAATCCACGCCGCCCAGCACACACAGCCGTTTCTGCTGGAAACCACCTCTCCTTCCGCCAGGAATCCTTCCTGGGTCTCGCTAACCCACCTCTGATCAACACCCACAGTTCGCAAATGGAATTACAGCAGCGATGANCCATCTCCATCACTGCCGGGTCGAACCGTGCAGTGGTGAGGGAGCCGCGGCCCCGGGAGCAGCACCGCCACCCCTCCGATAGCCTGGGGAGGCTGCTGGTCCTGGAGCCGGCATGCCTGGGGGCTGCCAGCCTCCCCCCGATCCCCGTGTGCGATAACACGCTGCCACACTTGACAGCTTCCCTTGTCTGCTGCCAGGCTCATCAGTTCTGGCTGTAATTTCGTGCTGTTATAAGCAATCACACTTGTAAAGCAAAAATCATGGCTGTGTTTCATAGCAGAGAATGCGAAGCTGGCTTTTAAGTGCTGGAGAAATCCTGGCTGGNGGAGGTGTGGAACACGGCTGTGAGCCGAGAGGAAGCTCGCGTGGAGCAACCTCGGTGACAACATGGTTCTCCGGTGCGGAGCCCGGCACCGCACCCTAGAGAAAACAGCCGCAGGGACCCCACGCCGTTACAAGTTCGCATGTAAACAGCGATTTGTGACAGCACGCAGGAATCACTCCGTAACATCCTTCAAGCACAAGCTCAGTAATCCCCAAAGAGCTCTGTGCTGCGAGCGCCGAGTTTCGCAGTGCAGGAGCAGCCTCGGCCAGGGCGCGGAGAGCTCCTGCCCACACCGGTAGAAGGGGTCCAGGACCCCGGAGCTAAGCCGAGGCAGCCCTCACGCCGGGCTGAAAGGCCCTGGGAGGGTGTCAGAGAGCATCGTGCACGGGCTCGTGCGCGCAGGGCAGCTTCTGATGACCATGGAGGGCTTTGCAGGCACTCAGCAGGGGCAGGTGCACTGCACAAATCTGCCACCACATGTGCAGAAAAGGAAGCAAATGCAAAGGCTTTATGGAAAGTCTTAATTTTTGGAGAACCGTAAGAGCAAAGTCACCATCTGTGGTTACAGACGTTACGTTATTGGTGTTACAGGCTCAAGCCCTTGGCTCCAGGCGTAAAGGCTTGCACAGCTCATCCCGGCACCGTCCTCAGACCCAGGAAGCCACGCGTGCAGCTGGGGAAGGCCTCCATGGCTCAGGGCCGCGCGCCACCAGCCCAGCGATCGCCCCATCGCACCCTGACGCGCGCGCAGCCCAGCACGAGACACGCCAGGGCCGGGCCCCGTGAGCCACCAGGATGCATCGCACAAGTTCATGCGCGACGGGGAGACCTGCGAGTGCCTCGGTGCTCACACACACGGCGTGTGTCCGTCCATCCGTCCCTCCATCCACATGCGCATTTGAGCTCTGCTCTTCTGGGTCCGCACGCGTCTGACCTGCGCCTTTAGGCACAGCTTTGAGCAGCAGGCGTACAGCTCCCCCTCCCCAGGTAGTTACGGAAGTGGTGAGCACATCTAACCCTTGCAGAATTAGCACCTTACTTGAAACGGCAATGCCTCCGTCCCNCCCCCCGATCCCCGTGTGCGATAACACGCTGCCACACTTGACAGCTTCCCTTGTCTGCTGCCAGGCTCATCAGTTCTGGCTGTAATTTCGTGCTGTTATAAGCAATCACACTTGTAAAGCAAAAATCATGGCCGTGTTTCATAGCAGAGAACGCGAAGCTGGCTTTTAAGCACTGGAGAAATCCTGGCTGANGCGATAACACGCTGCCACACTTGACAGCTTCCCTTGTCTGCTGCCAGGCTCATCAGTTCTGGCTGTAATTTCGTGCTGTTATAAGCAATCACACTTGTAAAGCAAAAATCATGGCTGTGTTTCATAGCAGAGAATGCGAAGCTGGCTTTTAAGTGCTGGAGAAATCCTGGCTGGCGGCACCTCCCTCCATCCCTCCGCCGGCACCGGCACCAGCTCGCTCCAGTGCCCGGGCATCCCTGCAGCCATCGCCTCCTCCCTGCACCGGCTCCCGCTACGCTCAGCCCCGCTTTGCCATCCCAATCCCTTCAGCTTCTGCCGAGACACGATCCCGCAGCACCCGCACCGGAGCGTGCAGAGACGCACGCGGGGACGATCGCAGCACACAGGAGGAAAGAGGAACGACTCTGGGCAGCACCGGAGCCGCACGCGTGCTTTGCGTTCACCACGGACAGCACGTGCGATCACCGCTGGGCCCTAACCGAGGCAGCACATGGGCTCCTGCGCAGCAAGAGGAACAAATGTATTGAAGATGTCAGTGCAAAACTTTGCTTTTATGGCCTGGGGCTCAAACAGCACGGTGCTGCTCCTCTCCCGAGCCTTCGCTAGCCTTTTATTGGGTCTCAGAGCAGTCCTTTTGCCCAGGGGTGCAACGGGGAGGTCATTAAAGCACCCTCCCCTCAAAGCCAAGCACTGCTCCCATGGGATGAATCTGACCTTGGAAAGGTGCTGCCTTACCCGCGCCGGGCTGGCAAGAGCAACAGGGAGCAGCTGGGACACAGGCAGGCAGCGAGGCACCCTCCAGCTCCCGTCGCACCGCCGCGGGGAGTGATGGGAGCCATGGGAGCTGAACCTCCCGAGGGCCGAGCAGGGCTATTTTTAGAAATAAAAGAGAGGTTTAAGACGTTGCGGCTGTGTTTTGTAACAAGCCACTTGCAGACACGCCTATGGGGAGGGATGGCGTCAGGGAGGCAGCACCAAGCTGAAACCCCACGGCTCGGGGCTGGGCAGGAGAGCACCCCACGCAGACCCCGGGGAGACCCCAGCCTGGCGTAAGCCCGCTGCGCCCCCGCGGGAAGCAAAGCACTTGTTGGGGACGGTCCCGCAGTGCTGTGGGTGCTGGCTACAGCGGGGGGAGCAGCCAGCCCTGGGCACCCCCAGTTTGCTCCAGTGCCCTTCCCCACCCATGGGCAGCGCACAGGGGAGGCAGCCCGGGCCCTCATGGTGCCGCGCTGCGCCTGGGGAGCCCCGCGTGCTGCGCTCACCTGCCCGCCGAGGGAGCGGAGGCTCCAGCGAGCGCAGGACAGCATCGCTGCAAAGCAGGGTGGGAAGCCCGGCTCNCCTTCCCCACCCATGGGCAGCGCACAGGGGAGGCAGCCCGGGCCCTCATGGTGCCGCGCTGCGCCTGGGGAGCCCCGCGTGCTGCGCTCACCTGCCCGCCGAGGGAGCGGAGGCTCCAGCGAGCGCAGGACGGCATCGCTGCAAAGCGGGGTGGGAAGCCCGGCTCCGCTGACGAAGCTCTCGCCTCCCTGCTGCGGAGAGTGAGCTTCGGCACCCAACGCCAGCACGTGTGCAGGAGGCCAACCCCTGAGCTGCTTGTGGTGAGAAACCCTCTCCCTGGCCCTGCTAGCACACAGCTACGCACAGCACCATCCTCAGCCACCCTCAGCGCACAGCCCCTTCCTGGGATGGGCAGCCCCAGCCCTTTTTAATGGCTCTCGGTAAGGAGCCGCAGGTGGAGGCAGGCGAGCATCCCCAGCTGGGCTGCATCCCCACATGCCCCGCAGCTCCGAAGCCTCCTCGCTGCCGCTCCGGTGCCAAGGAGAGGGTGGTTAGGTGGTGGCCACCGCGCAGGGGAGCTCAGGCAGTCACAGCCTGGCCCCGCTGCCCTTTCCCCACAGCCCTTCACCGTATGCGTCCGCATCAGTTAGCCCGTTAGCCCCGGGGCTAACGCTGCCGTAGCTGAGTTACCCGCCGCGCGCTCCACGCAGCGTGGCACCACGTCTGCTGCGGGGCAGATGCGCGGTGCCTCCGGCGTGCAGCATGCCACGCACCCACAAAACGTCCCCGAGCGCAAGCCATGGCGTGCAGCTCTGCTCCAGCTGAACACGAGGCACGCGGGGGCAGAGAGCTCCCCACCGCAGAGTCTGAGGGAAGCAGCGCGAATGATCCCCGCGGAGCCCGTTGTGCCTCGCACCACGTAGCACAGCCACCTCGTTAGACAGGCAGAGAACGTGTCGTGTGTTTTGGGAAGGAAACAAAACTCCTTATGGCGCTCTCCATCTGGGCTGAAAGGTTGCCTGGAAGGAAGGACAGCCAAGCGCGCAGGGCACCGTACCAGGGCGAGCGAAACTTGTCCTGCTTCCAGCCCAGCCCCCCGACACAGCTCTGCCTCCCGTCCCTCCACACTGCGTGCCACCAGCCCGCACCGGTGTCGGGAAGCGGGGCTGGGAGCCCGGGGCCACGGGCTCAGCGGGAAGGCGCCGTGCCACGGCTCTGCTAGCCAGGTATCGCAGCGGAGAGGACGCGTCTGCTGAGGGCAGCCAGGAAAAGGGTGTCAGGCTGAGAAGTGATGCATCTCCTTCGGCCGTAGCAGGAAGGAAACGAGAGCAGCTCAGCTGAGCCGTGGGGGCTCCCGTGGCAGGGGGGACATTTCTCCGTCTGCAACTGGCGATCTCCAGCAGTGAGCTGGGGTAGGGACGGTCCAGCCTGCAGCGATCCTAGCAGGGACAGGCTGCAAACGCTTGGATTTAGCTCCAAGTTGTCAAATAGCTTTGGCGCCCGGATGGAGGACAGCCCCCGCACCCGTTCCACCTTGGTTTTCACTCTTGCCTTTCTGAAGAGTTCATGTTGCGGCAGTGCAACGGAAAATCTTTCTAAAGAGAGATAACTCCTCAGTCGCGTCATTCAGCTTAGCGCAGGGCAGCTGTGGGAGGAAAAGGTCGTTGTAGTAAGACGAGAGAAGGCTTGTTAGCGCGGCTGGCCCGCGGCTGGCTCCCAGCACCCCAGAAACCCCCGCGTCCGCCTGCGCTCAGCCCCGCACCCCGGCCAGAGGCAGAGCCCGGCCGCCCTCCCCACACAGCCCGGTCCTTCCATGGCTGCCGGGGTGGGTGATGGCCTTGCCACGGGAAGGCGGCTCGGCAGCCCTCTTCCCCCCCAGCCTGCCCGGGCTCCCAGGGAGGCGCGTTGACGACCCTCGCCTGCCCCAGTGCCCGCCCGTGCCTCCGCAGCCCTGCTTGGGGGCTGCGGGGACGAGTGATTCATTAGGTTGTCAATAGGTGTTTAGCAAACACCACAGGACCGATAAAGGCTTCCCCCAGGTACCAAAAAACCCTGAACTTGGGGAGTTTTCTCCTGCCGGCAGTAACCGATGCAAAGGCACGTTTTCGGGCAGGAGGCCACGCGGTTTCCATTCCTGCGTGCCCCGAGGGGAATTGCTGCTTTCCATCTTATTCATATTTATAAATCCAGACTTGGGCCCAGCCAGGCTCCTCGTCAGGAGGAGATTTACAATCTGTGCTAACAGCGAGGCTCCTGCCAGGGCTCCTCCGAACGGCGGCGGTCTATGCTGTGCCCAAAGCTTTTGAAGTAAACAGCTCATCTCGGGGCAGTGAGGGCGAGGAGGAGCCGTCGGCACTTCCCGTCTCCCAGCCGTCCCCGGCAGCAGGTGAATGAAGCCTTCGAAGGGTGGGGGAGAGCCGGCAGCGGCTCTGGGGACCCTCCCGAGCTGCAAGGACTGCAGGCAGCGAGGTGTTCAGAAAGGATCCCCTCCGGCTCTGGGGTCGAGCCCCGCGCTGGCACGGCTGCACCGTTTGGAGGCGGCCGCTTCTCTGGAGAGGGATTATTGATCTGGCAGCATCCTGCGCTGTGGCGAAAGCCTGCTGCAAACTTTAATTAATTGATCAGTAAGTGCTCGGAGATCCCCAGATGAAAGAGCCGTGTAATTACTGAGTATCATCCGGTGGCACTCAGAGTAATTGCAGTAACTGCTGCTCGGGGTTAGCTCTCGGAGGCAGAATTGCCTCGGTGTTTAATGTCACCCTCTGGGGACAGACAGTATTCTCCCTGTGCCATGCAGAAGGGACTGGAGAGCTTGGGCCTGGGGAGCAAAATCCCTCTGTGCATCCCCCAGGATGCCGGTCCCGGGGGCGAGGCTGAGCACAGCGGGAGGATGGTCCGGAGGGTGCGAGGAGAGGAGCCGCTCCTCACCCTCCAGACTCGAAGCCAGGGACTTTCGGATCACAGAACCGCTCAGGTTGGACAGGAGCGCTTCAGACCTCCTGGTCCGGCCCCGTCGGTAACCCCATCCATCAACCACCCCTCCCGAGTACCGAGGAAGCCCGCTGAACACCTCGGGCGTCGGGCAGCAGCGCTGATGCGAAACCACGCTCACGCAAGCGAAAGGACTGTCCCGCGGGGAAGCCCTCGGCAGGGCTGGTCCCCAGCACGCCCCAGCGACCCGGGGACCGAGGCTTTCCAGAGGAAGGCACTGGAGCCTAAAAAACCGTTGGTTATGCAGAAATTCAGCTCCGTGTGGGTTTCTCTGACAATTCCCAGCCTTATTTTAGATTTTTACGGTCTGCCATAAAAGCAGTTACAGCAAATTATTAGACCTACATGTGGGCTGTCAGGAGGCTTCTTCTATTTTAAATCCCCCACGATGTCGTTAACTCCTTGGGCTCAGCAGGGCCGTGCGGACCACGTCCCTCCAGCCCGCAGCAGAGGGGGCTGCAGCCTCGGCCCCCTGCAACCACGCTGGGCTTAGGGGCAGACAAAGAGAAGCTGCAGGGAGAGGGAAAGCTCAGGGGTGATCTCCTGAAAACGAGGGCTGTGCTTTGGAGGAGAGGTGGCGGTGGTGCCGCACGGGTATCGGCAGGACGCCGCTGTCCCTGGAGATATCCGAGAGAGACGTCCACCGCTGGGCTGCCCCGGAGCAGGGCCGGTTCTGCGCGGTCAGTGGGTGTTGCTCCCCGAAACCCAGGGAAGAAAAGCAGCTGGGGACACTCCGGTGCTGGGGAGAACGCTGTGCCCCAGCCAAGCAGCAGCACCAGTAGCAGCATCACCATTCCCCGCACCGGCAGCGGCATGACCATTCCTTGCCTCGAGGGCACCTGGCCCAAGGGCGGCTGAAGCCGGAGGGCGGACGCAGCCCCGGGTCAATCTCTTTGCGGCTCAAGCTCCGGCAGCCAGTTCCCTCCCAGCTCTACACGGTTCCTGCGTGAGCATCCTGCAAAAGGCAGGTCCACGTAGGATGGTAAGGTTTCCAGAGATGTATCCCCACCTTCACGTCTTCAGTCCCAGCTGGTAACGATATAAAAGCGCAGAACAAACCGCACGGGTATTTTGTACGAAAGGGCATGGCGAAGCCCAGGACCCGCAGGGCTCGGGAGCCAGCGAGCGCGCGGGAGCCCGGCTGCGTGCAGCGTGCCTCACCCCACGGAGCCTTGCTCAGGTGGCCACCTCTTGGGAGTCAGAAATGGTCCTCGCTGAGTCATCCTCACGGCCAGGGCAGGGGCGAGCAGAACAGTATTTGCTTCTACTGCCAAACACAAGGCAAAACCAGGTCTCTTGGGTGCTGGGGGAAGTTTTACAAATTTCACTGGTTTATTCTGTTAACCCTGCGGCTGCTCCGCGGAGCTCAGCAGCCACGCTGGCAATAACATGACCGCCCTTTAACCCGCAGACATCGCTCCTTCCCCGCTCTCCCAGCCGCTCACCGGCACTGATCCCATCTCCCAGCCCTGCCTGAGCCATGGCCCGAGCAGCTACGTGCTTCGGCGCAATCTCAGGGCAAGAGGCCTGGGCAGGACGTGTCTCCAGGGGCCGAAAGGAGCTGAGCTGCTGCTGAGCACGCTGGTGTCATTCAGCTGACCATCGCAGCAGGCTCGTTGCTTCGCACAGCAATTAGCCGTAACTGGAAACCGCTTTGCGGCGCTGACGGTAGGGTAAGAGCTGCACGGAGGTGCTGAGCGTTTTGGGCAAGGCACCGCAGAACAAATCGCAAACTTTGCTTAATGCCGTTGTGTTTCCCTGACGGGCAACTAAGCCCGCCGGGCTGGCAAGCGGCCGGAACGCTGATCCCTGCTGCACCACCGCGCTGGTCCTCCCCAGCGTGGAAGGATGCCGGCGCGAGGACGGTCCCTTCGCAGGGCCTGCCCATGCCCCCGCACCCTCTGCTCCAGCCTCTCGCCCGGGAGGCGGCTTTGGGATTCCCAGCCCTCACAGCAGGCTGCGACACCGGGGCTGGCATCGCCTGAGTGGAACCCATGGCCGGAGCCGTGGCCTCGGTCCGTGCCTGGTGGGACAAGGTGACTCGCAGTGACGGGCAGCAGACACGTGCCCGTGCCAGCACTGGCTGGCGTCCTTGCTCTGCAACAATCCCGAACCCCTTGCCTCGAAGCGCGTCTATGATAAAGCCGCCCACGAGTAGAGCCGCAGGGTTTTATTAGCAGTGCTGCTGCAGACCCCCTTGGCCACCCCCGAGCCCTTTGCCAGGTGCGACGCAGCCACCAGCAAGGGCAGCGCCGGGTTTCACGGAGCCGGCAGCCGGCACTGCTTCCGAGGGCGGAAGCGGTTTCCCCCCCGCAGCGAAATGGGATTCAAGGACAGCCGAGCACGACGGGCAGCGGAGGCGGCATCGATCGCCGGGTGCCCAAGGCGGCAGAGGCAGCCCGGGAGCGGGGCGTCTGCAGTGAGGACGCACGCAGAATCCCTGCCGGTGGTTCCTCTGGGCTGGCCGGAGAGGCTCGGCCACAGGGCGGGCCGAGGGGAGAGCCCTGAGGTTAACCCAGGGTGAATCCACTCGCTCCGGCACGCATGCGGTCTCAGGGCAGCGGCTGCTCTGCTCCCATGCAGAGGGGTGTAGGCATGGAGGAGTTTAGCATTGGCACGGAGCCCTCGGGCTGTGCTCTGCAGAGAGCTCGTCCTCTCGTGGGACATGTGTCTGTAAGGGAGAGAAGGAAAAATAATCTCTCCTGTTGCAGTTGTCACAATCATCAGCATTTCAAGTGCAGCTACGCGTCTGAAGAGACCTTCCTGCTCCGGGGCTTGTACGTACCGAGGGTTAAAAGCAAGGCTGCAGCCTGCGAAAGCCCCTTCCATGACAACTGCTTCTCTCTGCCAAGCATCTCGGAGCCCGGCCAAGAGCCTCATCCGAAAGCACGTGGCCGTGCGCTAATTGTAACAGAGGCACCGGGGGACGTGACTGGTTATGGGCGGCTGCACACCGGCCCCGTGGCTCTCCCGTGTGCGTGCCGGCTCCTACGCTGCAAGGCACCGCAGCCTTGCCCAACGCGCCTAGCAGAACGGCACGTCCCCCTGCCCGCAGGCGTGAGCTCCTGCCCGCAGGTGCGGGCAGCACACGGGCAGGGCCTGGCCGAGGCCGGCAGCTCTCTGAACCTGTGAGGCGTGTGCTGTGAAGAGGCAGCGCAAGGCGGGTCGCTTCGGGCAGGCACAGGCGCTGCGTGCAGGGCTGTAGCAAACGAGGCCGGGGCACCATGCCCTGCCCGAACGCCGACCAAAAGCTCCCTGCCTGCCCCCCCCCATCCCCAGCACGCAGGGCACAGGGGTTAACGGGCGACATTACGCAGTAAACTAGGCAGAAAGACTCGCGTTTGTCGGGAGAGAGATATTTCCGTACTAGATGTTTGTGTTTGCAGTACATTAGCTAATCTCATTTCAGCTTGTGCTACATCTCCCACCGTGCGAATGCACACGCACACACCCTGCGATGCTGAAGCCCTGCCAGGGCCCCACACATGTTGTTTCCAGTCTGCCTGCTCCTCCCTCCCCCCCAACCTCCCTCCTGCCTTTCCGAGTCGTGCCTGGATCCCCACCGAGCCCCCCCCTCCGGCGCCGACGCCTCTGCGAGCAGGGAAGGACCGTGGGGCTGGGGCCCCGGTGCCTTCGCACGCCAGCTGCCGCGGCACGGTGCCGGAGCTGCCGCGGCGGCAGAGCCAGGCTTGACGCCCACCCTTCTCAATTGCTCAGAGCAAACCCTTACACGGAGCCGTGGCCAGATCCTGCTGGGAGCACAGAACCACGGGGCTGATGCTGAGGGACAAGCCCCGCCGGGAAGAGCCGCAGCACCCCGTAACCAGCTGGATGAAGTACCGGGGACCAGCACCGGACCTTCCAGCCTCGACAAATCCCTGTTCGCAGGAGTCTGAGCAGGCGCCGGGACCCAAAGTACTGTTATTTCGGAGGAGGCATTTATAGAGCAGCACTTAGCGACTGCTGGTGGGTTTATTACCAACCCCTCATCGCACTGACACACTCAGCAGCATGAAGTTAGAGCAGGCCCTGGTAACAGCTCTGCACAAGGGCAGCGTTATTGCTTTGCCAAGATCTCTGGGAACGGGTAGGGCTGCAGCCGCGTCACTGCACGGGCAGCGTCTCTGCGCCGGGGTGGCAACGTGCGCGGGACGCACCCGGACCTCCCAGCGCGAGGCAGGGCACGAGGGCTGACCCGGGCACTCTTGTGGGGACTGGGTGTTTTAGGGGCTTTTCTCTGAAAACAACGGGAAAGCATCCGCCCGAAGGCAGTTTGCAGGCGGAGGGATGAGGCGGTTAATGACTTTCCACCTGCGGGAGCTGCGGAAACGCTACCAACAAGGCACGGGCTCTGCTGCCGAGCTCTTACAAGCTAATCAATTAAAGCATCACAGCTTGGAAGACGGGTCAGAGCAAAGCAGCACAGTATGGATTTTTTTTTTTTTTCATGAAAAGAGCTTTAGAACAAATCTCATTTTCCCCTACAAAGAGAGCAACCAGCCCCCGCAGAGAAAACCAGCCCTAGGGCACCGGGGAGAACCCGCGGGTGGGCTGGGGGGGACCTCCGCCTCCCCGAGGTACGGCCACTGCTGCCAGTTAGCACCACTGTCCCGCTCCCTGCGGCACCCAGTTCATGGGTGCCGGCTCCCTGGGTGATGCCCAAAGCGCGAGAGATGCACGTACGCTCCCCGCTAGCCCACGGCTTTGCTGCCGGCCGGGGCACAGACCCTGCCAGGAATTTGCTGTGCGCGAGGGCTGCCACTGCCTCCCTGCGATGCCGTGACCGGGTACAGCACCGTTCCTTGCTCCGGCTGCAGGAGCTGCTGCCGCTCCGAGGGTTTCTCTGACCTGGGTGATGCCGACTGCTTTTGCTGCTGCAAAGGGACCCTCCAGTGCCTCGGACCTCCGAGTCCCTTGCACCGCTGCACGGAGCGCAGCTCTCCCATCCTGAGGCCCTCTTCCACGGCACAGAAATTAGCATTTGACTGGCTAGGCTACATCTGGTTTAATAACTCATCCCATGCCGTGATCCGGGCTGCGCCGTACGACTGCACAGCTCCACACAAGTTAACCACCCTGCTAATCTCCTGCTTGTAAATCTAATCACTGGTGATTTTATATTTACCTGCAGAGCATCAGTGAGAATGGGGAGCAGTGACAGAGCTAAGCACCAGTTCTTAATGGGCTCATTAATAATTCCTGCACGTGAAGATGATTCCTCATCGCTGTTCTCCGAGCTCTGTCAAGGAGCCGCTTCTTCGCCCGCTGGAGATGCGCCACACAGGCACCGTGTCGTGCTGCCGTCCGCGAGAACACCGCTTGACGCCACGTCAAATGCATTACAGCAACCTAGAACAGCGAGTCAGGTACCTTCCCCCATCAAACGCATAACCTCCTCAAAGATTACAATCAGCTGTTTGACGAAACCGGGTGCTCACAGCGCCATGGTTACCGGCGCTAATTGTGATCTGTTCTTTCCTCCTTCTCCTCTTGCTTCGCTGTCCTGTCGCTTCGCCCATCGCCCGCCCGTGCTGCCCGGCGGCTGGGCTCGCCCGCTCTCACCGGCATCGCGGGGATCATCCACAATCGGCATCACCGAGAGATTCTGATCGCCTCAGCTCCTCAGAGAGTGCTTTTTAAGTATTCCCGGGGGGATATTATTTGGGCCAGCTGGATTAAAAATATTTGCCTCCCGTCAATGCTCAGGGCCGATGCCGGCAGGCTGCACTCAGCCCGTCCCATGGACACCTCGAGCCCTCCCCGGGGCGCTCCTGCCCGCCTCGAGGTGCTGAGCACCGATGCTGTGGGCTCGTGCCCCGCATTGGGCGCCAATAAGTTGTGCTTGCTTCGGCAGCACATATACTACAAGAAAATTGGTGCTGTCCTAGCCCAAACCAGGACACCAGGGGACCCCAAAAAGCATGGGGAGACCCTAGTGCAAGCGGGAAAGCCAGGATATCTTCCTGGAGACGGTTACTAGATTACAGTAAGTGCAGGATAACGCAATGAAATCACTTTTTGTAGAGGCTGGTAGGACAGCACTAAAGTCGCGCTGCACTTTGCCTCACTTTAAGAAAAACTTCTAACAAAACTTTTGGTTCTTGGAAGAAAAAATCCTGCTAGCCAGGCCAACATAACGCTGCACACTCACGAGTTTACAAGTTCAGTTTTCCGTGTCAGTAACAGCACCTGGTGCAGAGTTAACTTACCTTGCAACTTACCTGGGATGCAATGAGTCAATGCGAGCAGTGCCCTGGCAGGGGTGCGAGTTCTGAAATGAATACAGGGCGCGGAGGCCCGGGGCGGAAAGCCCCAACGGAGCAGGTATTTTTTCGCAGCGAAGAAAGCGTTTTTCCCCATGCGCTTGTGGAGATGGTCAGGATTGGGCTGGCAAGGCTTCACTGGCAGGAGAAATACCGCAACGCTGCCGGTCCCTGCAAAGATCCGGCCTCGCGACCCTCAGGGTGAAGCACCTGGAAGCCTTGCTGGGTGGGAGAGGTTCGTCTTGCTGGAGAGGGAAGGGGTGGGGGGCTGTGAGAAAGCTGGGTCTGAAGTGGATGCGCAATATTGGTGCGAGGTACAGAGAGATCTTTGAAGACGGGCCGTGAAGAGCTCAGATTCGGAGCGCAGATGCCGACTGCTCCCGCCTGCTTTGCTCGATGCAAAGCCTACCAGAATAAAAAGCTAAAAATCACGGCTAAAAAGTCTTTAAAGGCTTTTGGACAGCACAGCGCGGCAGGGAGTTATGGATATGGCAGCCATGGTAAAGAGCCTGTGAACCATGGATCGGAGCGGGTTGGAAGAGCTGCAGTGCCTGAAGCTGGCGGGAGCCTCTCTGGGTGCTGCCCTGAGGAGCTTTAGTTAATTAAGCTATGAATTACGCACAGAGGATAGAACAACGTCCTGTTTTATGGCTGGGGAATTAAGGTGCCACGGGCTCAGGCAGGTGCTCCCAGGCTTCATCCCTGCTGCACAATGGAAGCCTTTGCTCCGACGGCGGCGCGGCTCGCTGGGACGTGCCACGGGGGCTCCATCGCTGCCGAGCCGTGCTGCGAGCGATCGCCCACGCAGGGGCACTGCATCGCTGAGGGATGCCAAGGTGGGGGGGCGGAGGTGATGCCGTGGGCCACAGCCCCCCTGCCCTGGCCAGGTGCTCTGCCGAGGAGCAGCCCCAGGGCCGGGCCACCCAGCACCCCGGGCAGGCTGCCCGCGGGGCCCCTTCCCTCCCACGCCGCAGGGACGCCGCCGCCTGCCATCCCTGCAGCGGGTTTGTTTCTCTCGGCCCCCTCCAAACCCCAATGGGCAATAGGGAGCCTGTTTTTGATCCGTGCAAAGTCTTCTTCTGTTGACAAGGAACAAGGACTTCCCCCCCGAAAGGGTCCCCAGCTGTGCCCGCAGGCACTCGCTCAAAGGGGCTGGAACCCAGCCTGGCCGCGGACTCAAACCCCCCATTCAGCGCCGGTGTTTGGAAGGCAGAGCAGGGAGGCAGCCCGCGCCGAAAGCCAAAGGCTGGGGCGGCTCTGCCATCTCAGAGGGACAAAGGCCTTTTCTGCCCGGGGACAATATTGCCACTCACCAGCGATGCCCCCCAGCCAGCGGAGCCTGGAGACCGCTCCTCAGAGCCGCCATTCAGCTCCGCTACGGGAGACCTCAGCTTCCTAGTCTAAAGCCGAGGTTATTTTTCCGTTTCCTCCTGCCATTGAAGCCCCTCTGGGCACCACGGGGGAGGGGGTGGAAGCTTCCCAAGAAAGCCACGGGGAGGAAGTGGCCCCGTGTGGGCACGGAGGGCTTGGGGGGGCAGAAGCCTGGCCCTCCACGCCTGCCCCGTGCCCCCTTGCAGGACCCCCCCTTCGCACCCCGCAGCAGCCGCACCAGCCTGGGGTCCTGAACGGGAGCCCCAGAGCGCTTTGGGGCAGCTCGGCATGGGGCCGGAGCCTGGAGCCCCAGGTGTACCCTGGTTGGGGTCTGTCCTCCCAGCACCTCCCTCCCCCTCTCCCACCCGGGGCTGCCCCGCACGCCGCGGCGCTGGGGCCTCAGCACCCCACAAGCACCAGGGAGGACCCACCTTGCTGCCAGCCGGTGGCATCTCTGCTCTGAGCCCCCACGTCCTTTATGCTGGCACTGGGGAGAGGCACCTGCGCCTCACGTTTAAGCCGTGAGATGCTCTTTGATGAGGTTTCTGGTAGCTCAGGGCAGAGGTCTCACTCATCAGGAAAAACTGCTGTGCTCAGACTGGGAAAGCTCCTTCCCGCAGCACTGGAGGTGCCGCCGTGGCCGCCCGTTCCTGGCACGTGCTGCTGGAGCACAGCTGATGCGGGTTTGCTCTCTGCACCCTCGCTCGGCTGCGGCTGGCGCATCGCCACCCGGCCGGCACCGCTGACCGGCAGCTGGCAGTGACGCTGCGGCTTGGCCCAGGGGGTGACCTGGCTGTCCTGGCATGGGACACCCTCAGGGCTGGGAACAAGGCCCCAGAGGTGTGCCGCTGTCCACAAAATCACCGGGGGCAGCCAAGGCTTCCCAGCCTCGCAGCTGAGCTACAGAGCTTCAGACCCAGGGAGTCAGCTCGTTCGTGCTTGTGCAGGTTCATAGCGCGGTTGGGGGAGAGCGAAACCTGCAAGGGAGCCTGGCAACACCGCAAACACCACAGGCGGAAGCGCTGCAGCCCCCTGCCTGGACGGGGACACCCACCCCCCGGGGTACGGACACACAGACCGCGTCCCCGTGTCGTCCCCGCTCCTGCACTTGCAGGTTTCAGCGGAGCGAANGGGAGTCAGCTCGTTCGTGCTTGTGCAGGTTCATAGCGCGGTTGGGGGAGAGCGAAACCTGCGAGGGAGCCTGGCAACACTGCAAACACCACAGGCGGAAGCGCTGCAGCCCCCTGCCCGGACGGGGACACCCACCCCCCGGGGGTACGGACACACAGACCGCGTCCCCGCGTCGTCCCCGCTCCTGCACTTGNCCAAGGCTTCCCAGCCTCGCAGCTGAGCTACAGAGCTTCAGACCCAGGGAGTCAGCTCGTTCGTGCTTGTGCAGGTTCATAGCGCGGTTGGGGGAGAGCGAAACCTGCAAGGGAGCCTGGCAACACCGCAAACACCACAGGCGGAAGCGCTGCAGCCCCCTGCCTGGACGGGGACACCCACCCCCCGGGGTACGGACACACAGACCGCGTCCCCGTGTCGTCCCCGCTCCTGCACTTNGTTCATAGCGCGGTTGGGGGAGAGCGAAACCTGCGAGGGAGCCTGGCAACACTGCAAACACCACAGGCGGAAGCGCTGCAGCCCCCTGCCCGGACGGGGACACCCACCCCCCGGGGGTACGGACACACAGACCGCGTCCCCGCGTCGTCCCCGCTCCTGCACTTGGCAGGTTTCAGCGGAGCGAACAGCCCCCCTGGGCGGCTGCGCCCGTGCTGTGCCGCGCGCTGGCCCGGTCTCTGCCCACCGACGTGGCAGCAGCCACCTGGGAGGTGCTGGGGGGCTCTGAGAGCCACAGGATGGGTCCCACCCCACTGCAGGGCAGGTGCTGCCACGCCAAGGGATGCTTCCCATAAGGCAGACGTGTCTGAGGGCTCCTTAGGCGATGCGCAGGCTGGACGGAGCCCCCCGCTAGCGCCGCTCCTGCCCCACGAGCCGCAGGGAGCTGAGAGCGGACGGCGATCGATAGGTGCAACTGCAGAGCAAATGCAGCAGCACCGGGCTGCTGCATCACCATCATGAAAATAAATGAGAGATTGATTTTCCGGGCGGTTTGGGTCTCGTGGATCTCACCGGCTGTGACAAGCGGAGCGCAGGCATGGCCAGCGTGGCGGGGCTGACACCTCCCCGCGCTCCCATGCGCCGAGGAGAGCGAGGCAGCTGTGAGGCGGCTGGAGGCTTGGGCACCCCGGAACGGGGGCAAAGCAGGAATGAGGGGCTCCGGGCTCTCGCTGGCATTGCAGGGGACAGGGCCCTGGCAGGGAGCCGTGCGAGGCTGGGGACGAGGAGGAGGGAGGTTCCCCCACGGGAGCCCCCGGCTCTCCAACACGTGGCAGCCGCAGCCTGACGCCGGCATCAGCCGCGACCCAAACTGCGGTGAGCGGCACTAGTCTCCTCACCAGAAAGGCATCGTCTTTCTTGTAACGTCTTATCTTCAAGCTTCTCCCACTAAGTCAGATCTGACTTAATTATGGTAATTAAGATTGACATTAATACAAGATTAAAATGTGAAATTAAAATTAGCTGTGAAACTTATCTGAATTTTTAGTGTGCTTATTGATTTTCTTCACTGTTAATCAAAGGTCTGAGGTAACCGCTGATGAGCATGCTGCTAATTAGAGCAATGTCCACTGAAGTGGCCTCAGGAGACACTTCTCTCTATTTCCTTTCAAATACCTCAGCTTTCTGGCCACGCAAACATCTCCAGCCCCGAGTGCTGCTGCAGCAGCACATAACCATAACTGGAAACAACCATTTCTCCTTTTCTTGCACACACCCCTGCGGCTGCCTGCCCTGCCTGCTCACGGAGCCACCGTCTCTCCCGCTCCTGTCGGCAGCGCTCGCTGTACACAGCTGGGCCGCGTGCACGCTGTGCGCGGTGGTGCGCGGCGATGCCCGGTGATGCGCGGCGATGCCCAGCGATGCGCAGCGACGTGTGGCGATGCGCGGTGCTGGGGCAGCCGGTCCGGCTGGAGGGGGCTCGGGGCGGCAGGTCCCGGTTGCAGGCAGGAGAGCCCCGGCGTTTCGGCAGGGGCAGCGGAAGCGTGGTGGCCCAGGGAGCTCCGAGGCTGCTGGCTCCCACACCGTGCACATCGCCGTTGTTTCTCAGACTGAAATTTCACAGGCCGTTAGGCCTCGGCGCTGGCTGCGCGGGGAGGCTGCCGGAGTAGAATTGTTCAAATCCCCCGGTTAGACGCTGGCTATGGGGAGCGCACCCCGCAGCGCATCCCGCCCAGCGCGGCACCTCCCTTGCATGCTCCCTCCTCCGCGCTGCCTCCCAGCTCCCCCAAGTCCCCAGGAAAGCTGCCAGGGGGACGGGAGGACACCGGCACCGCTGCAGACCCCCGGGCCCACTGAGCAGCGCCATCCCCAGCAGCCGCTGGCCCTCGCTGGCTGCAGAGGCCGCGGGGAGTCAGCAAACGCACCCCAAGAGCCCCACCGGCTCTCGGCAGAGCAGCAACAGACCCCGGCTCGTGCCAGGCGTGTTGTCCAGGGCTCGCGGGGTGCTGCGCTGGTGGCGAGCGGAGCTGATCCTCACCGACGAGCCAGGGCTTGATCTTAACCGCTCCCTCTCGGTCACTAACAACTTTTGCCACTTAGTGGGCATTTCTGCATTACAAATACGGCATTTGTGCTTTTTTCCCTGCCTGTTACCATGGCGCTGGTGTTGTTATCTGGCTATCTTAGGAGTTTACTACAATGCAGATGAACACAGCAAAAATCGCGCAAGAGTAACTGCTAAATGGGAGATAAGTTTTATCTTTAATAACGGCAGGTCAGGAGGGAAGCCGGGGATGGAGCAGAGCAGGCTGTGCTCGCTCTGCCGCAGATAGCTTTGTTAGACCAAATTAAACCTCTGAGCAAGCGAATCCCACTTTGTGCGTGAAAATGACAGTGTTAAATAACATACTGCACCTCTCGGTGATTTCTCTCCCTTTCCTATTTTGTCCTTCGCTCGCCTGCTGCCCAACTGCTCCCAGCTGGCAGCGGCTTGGAGTGACTCGGAGAATGCAAATGACCCCGCTGCCCGCACAGCCTGCCTCTCGCGCCTCAAAATCCCCGGGCTGCTGCTTCTGCCGCTCGCACCGGTGTCGGGCGGAGGAGCTCTGCAGAGCCCGGCAGGGAAAAGGCAGCAGGATCAGTCCCTGTGTTTAGACGGTTTCTTGACTTGATGCGTTCTGCGTGGTGGCATTTGTAGTGATACCAGTATGTGATTGTTGTTGCTGAGGTAACCGAATCGGTGTAATTGCGCTCTCAAAGGTAGCAGGGGCTTCTCAGATGGCAGCGTCAACAAACTGGGCGTTTGGGGGAAAGGCTGGCCTCGATCTTGTGGTGTTTGACGCTCGTGTTGCGCTTCGTGACATTGTTCCGGCTATTGGACTTGACAGGCAGAGTGGCCGGGAGGACCAGGCAGCTCTCACCGGGAGGTGATTTACAGTAAACATTTCAGGGTAGGATTTGGGATTTCAAGAGGACGAAGCATCCGTTCCTGTTCTTATCAAAGTCAGTGTGATCACACCGTGTGCGCTCACGGGCTCAGGAGGGGCCTGCTGGGAGCTCTCAGCCTGCTGCAGCTGCCGGTGGCACGGGCAGGGCGGACGGGCAGGATCCGGCTGCGCAGGGAGCTCCAGGGAGCCGTCAGGCCCATGGTCCTGCGCGTAGGCGACGGGGTTGTGGAGCTCCAGGGCTGGGGTGATGAGCGGGGCCTGTCTGTGTGGGGATGAGGAGACTCTAGTGCTCGCCCATGGCCAAGGTGCCAGCCCCACATTACGGGGCGGGGGGGAGGGGGGGCCTGAGCATCTTGCACAAACTGTGAGCTCTCGTGTGCCCGGAGCCCATCTCCCCACCGCGTCTGGTCACGTCACAGAGTGCAGCTCCCTTCCGGCAGCAGGAGCAGAGCCTGGCGCATCCATGATCCCAAGGGGGGCATGGGGCCTGTATCAGCCCCCCCGCCCCCCATAGCACCGCTGCCACATTCACAGCCTGCATTTGGGGAGCCCGAGGGGAGGGGTGAGAAGGGGGGTAAGGCTGGGCTTGAGTAGGGAGGCGAGAGGGGCTTGGGGTGCTGAGGAGCGCTGGGGATGCTCAGAGGGGCTTTGGGTGCTGAGGGGGGGTTGGGATGCAGGGGGGGGGTTGGGG
>VZSC01019782.1:26498-74612 GCA_013398225.1 Steatornis caripensis | reverse complement strand
GGGGGGGGGGGGGGAGCGAGGGAATGTTCTGGAAACTGGTCAGTTTGGGGTGATTTCAGAGCTAGTCAGAACAGCCAAAAATATTTAAAATTCAAGAGACAATCTCCGTCTGACTTTTTGGGGTGGATTAATGGAGCATGTCAGCATTTTGTGGATGAGATCCTTCGTCTCTGTAGATCGGTGGCTGGNAAGTGAGGGAATGTTCTGGAAACTGGTCAGTTTGGGGTGATTTCAGAGCTAGTCAGAACAGCCAAAAATATTTAAAATTCAAGAGACAATCTCCATCTGACTTTTTGGGGTGGATTAATGGAGCATGTCAGCATTTTGTGGATGAGATCCTTCATCTCTCTAGATCGGCGGCTGGGGGACAATACTGGAGCACTTCCCTTCCGCTATCCCCTCCACCGCCTTCCCGCAGCTCTTCCCCTGACGATGGGGCTACACGACGATATGCAGGAACGGGGCTTGCATTTTCTCATGAAAACGCAATCTCAGTAAAGATCGGGCTGTTGCTGACAGTCCTAAACTCCCGTTTGCAAAGATACCAAGTCCCCAAATCAAAAGGCTGCTCTCGCACGAGCCCCGCCGGCCTCGCAGTGCTCCCAGCACACCAGCGGCATCCGCACCGAGGAGCTCTGCAAATACAGCTCAGCAGACGTCCGCTTGGACACGTCAGCCGTCCTTTCCCCCGTCACGCAGGGAAGGATTTAAAAAAAGAAAGGTAGAGGGTGCTAACAACATTAAAATCGCGATCCAAGCGCTGCTTCGGCTCTTAGCGGGGCAGGGGGGCGCGCAGCCGGCCTGGCGCGGGATGCAACGCTGNTTTCCTGATGCGAAGCGAGGAAGCTCTGCCTGGATCCCCCAGGGCTGCGTTGTGCAGGGACAAGCACAGATTTGTCCGAGCCTTCCTCCCTTTTCCCAGCCCAGCATCCTGCTGCCTGAGAGGTGTTGGGCCCCTGGAGAGCCCCAGCGACAGCCCAAGGGCACAGGGCTTGGCACGGCCTCCCCTCTGACGTAAGGGGTGCGGAAAGGAAAGGGGCATGGGCACGCTGGGACAGATGGCTGCGGCAGGAAGGTACCGGGAAACTTCATGCAACCGAAAGCCAAGCTCCTGGCAGCAGCGGGGAGGGAACGTGTGAGCAGCCTGGCCACTAAACCCAGCTCTGGAGGTGCGATTCCAAATGCAAAGCTTTGGTATGGAAAGGCAATCCGGTGCCAAACGCAGAGGCATCCAAAAACTCGAGCGCGACAGAAGGAAAATCTGTGGGGCCCATCCCAGAGCAGTGTAATCTGCTCGGCAGAAAGGATTTTCACATCTCTGTCCGTCTCGCACACTTGCGCATTACGTGCCAAAGCGAGGACCTGCGGCACCGGGAACCGCGCTCAGGCGAGGCGGCTCTGCAGGGGCCGCCCCAGGGAAGGGACGGCCAACGTGCTCCCGGTGACAAGGGAGCTACTGCAGGGACCTGGCACCGCCACGGGGAGCTGGGCAGAGCAGGCAGGGCCGGTGGCAGCCGTTCTGCTGCCCGTCCCCTCCGGCTGGGGAAGGGGAGGGGATGGCGGAGGCGGCTGGAGGGGTCTCTGGCAAGGGCTTGTGGCAGTCGCTGTTGGGCTTGGTGCAGTTCTGTGAGNGGCCTCGCAGCGCTCCCAGCACACCAGCGGCATCCGCACCGAGGAGCTCTGCAAATACAGCTCAGCAGACGTCCGCTTGGACACGTCAGCCGTCCTTTCCCCCGTCACGCAGGGAAGGATTTAAAAAAAGAAAGGTAGAGGGTGCTAACAACATTAAAATCGCGATCCAAGCGCTGCTTCGGCTCTTAGCGGGGCAGGGGGGCGCGCAGCCGGCCTGGCGCGGGATGCAACGCTGCGCTCCGGCCCCGAGAGCATCCTTAGAGACGTCAGACCGTACCCGACCGTGTCATGGTTAGTCAGCTCCATTGCAGAGGGCACGGATCCCGGGGCAGCGCTGCCCAAAGCGGCCACCCACCCTCAAAGCTGCCCCAAAGCCCGGCACCGCAAGACGTGGGAAACCTGCTTTCCCGAGTCCGACAACTTGATTCCCTTTGCCCCTTAACATCCATCCAGGTTATTCATGCAGCAGTTTTTTAATGGCTGTTGGACGCTATATTTACATAAATACGTGAGCCAATGAGGTCTAAAACCCTGGTGCGCTCTAAACGGTGTATTAGGTTTCAGAGAGAGGATTTTACCAATTTACCGAGAGTACGAATCAACAGAGCAGAATTTACAAACCCATCAAAAAGCGAGGTGACAGTTTGGAATTAATCCTCGGCCCGAGGCACACGATGTACCTCCACAAACATCTCCCGGCATAAATATAGTTGAGAAATAGCGAAGGGAAATGTAACTTCTAATGCCTTTGTACACCGCCAGCGAAACGGCTGCAGTGTCACGGGGGAGATGAATGGAGCCAATGTCATTGGGAAGGCGCTGCCGCCTCCCGCTGTATTTTTATCCAAGACTCAGTCCCCGGCCTGCGTTGAAATATTTCAATTTGTCTTTGTGCCAGAATTCCCCCAAAAGAAAGTTTCCCCAACGATCTTCCCTGCCCCCCACCTCATTCTTTTTTAAAAAATTAAATTTCGTGTCTCCGCACACTCACCCACGGCGGGGAGCGGCACCGGAGCCAGGGCGCTGTGGGGGGCACGAGGCGTCGGTGGGCACCCCCAGGGTCGGCGGCGCTGGTGGGTGGCTGTGGCTTTGGGACAACAGCTGGCCCTGGCCGGGGCCATTCGTGCACTGGTGGGTGCACGGGTCCAGGGTTTCCGTGCCTCGGTGGGGTGCTCGGTGGTCCACGGTGCCTGCCTCCATGCCAGACCCACAGCAGCCTTCTGGAGCGTGCTGGGCAACGGTGCTGCTGCCTGCGTAAGGAGAGAACGCAGGTTTTGGTCTCCAAACCCAGCGCAGCATCCTCAAGGCAGAAAGATTCCTGCTTCTCCTGGGCCCTTTGAACCGCACAGGATCGGTGCGGCCCTCGCCTCCGTGAGGAGCTGGAGCCGCTCTCCCAGAACGGAAGGGGCTCCAGCTGACACTTAGATGAAATCAGTGAGGCAATTTCAATTAAAAGCAAACTTTTCAAGCTATCTAATCAAAAACTATAACGGCTTCTTTTCAGCTTTTGTTTCCAGTACACAGAGGAGCCCATGCCTGCCAGCGGTGAAATGGCTGGCTTTATTGTGTAGATGACTGTGAAGGACACAGGCTGTGTTCCCATTCAGGAATGCATTGAGCCTTTCTTGGAATTCATCAGGAAAGGTAGGGAGGGAAGGGAGCAGCAAAACAAGAGCCCTTGCGCTGCAGCCTGACGCCCTCCTGACAGCGACGGAGGCCGAGCCTGCTTCATCAGAGGCAAACCTTTTTCTCTATTCCACTGCGAAACGTCTTTTGCAACATCTAAAAATCAAAAAACAGTTTCCATTCCTCTAGTCAGGGCTCCTCTAGAGTGTCCAGCGAAAGGCAAGCTGCACCACTGGTGTTTCGGCCGCTGGCTCCCCAGCACCGCTGCAGCTGCGGCCCCGCGCAGAAGCCACCGCGGCTCCTCGCTGGACCCATCGGACACAGCCTGCGCCGCTCTGCCGGGTGTCAGCATCCGTGCCCGCCTTCTGCAGGCTTTTGCTGCTCTTGCATGTGCCCAAACCTCGGATGGAGCGGAGGCTTCGAGGCTCCGTGCGCCCACCAGCCTGAGCAAGGGCAGAGCCATTTCTCGGTGGCAGCAGCACGGCGAGGGGCTGGGGGCGCGGGGCACGGCACAGCGCCGCTGGCAGAAGCCTGCAGGCACCCTGCCTCCTCCGACAACGGCATCGCTGCTGCTCCATCGCCCCCAGCAGTGGTGAGCGTCTGGCTGGTGCCCTGGGAGCCAAGCAACGGCAAAAGCCAGCAGACGTTCAGCGTTTCCTGCAGGCTCGGGCTCGGTGCGTGCCTCGGCGTTGTGCCTGGAGCTGGAGAAAACATGCCAGCCTCGGGCGTCAGCAAGACTGCCCGTTTGCAGCCCCAGGTGGCTATCCATGCCTTGAGGAGCTAGGTCTTGCAAAGCAAAGAGAAAACCAACGCAGCAGAAACACAGGCACGCCGACGAGGGTGGTGCTGGGCTGCGCGCCGCTCCGGTCGGTCGGGCGCTGCCAGGGGAGCAGCTGGCGGTGAAGCACGCTGGGGAGATGCTCCGTGGCACAAAGCGCCCGGCTCTGCCGTCCGGCTGCAGCACAGGGCAATTGCAACTCGTTACCGCTCATGGGAACCTCGTCACCCAGCCACACGGACTGAACTGAGTCGTGGCAAAACGTCTCCTCGAGTGGCTCCGATTATCCAAGTGCGCTTCCATGGGCAAGGGCTGTGTTTTTCCACATTCCTCCGCCACGCGCATCAAACTGGCCTCGCAGGCAAAGTCTGTCTTAAGTGACACAGCGTCGCACGTGTGATCAAAACACAAAGCCTGAACGAACAGCAAAGGCCGCAGTCTGCTTAAATTCAGGACTACGAGCCCAGAGTTAGAGACCACTCTAAAGAAGGCATTCAGCTCCGAAAAATTCCTTCCTAAGGCCACGCAGCACCGTTCCTGGCTACGGACCAGAGCATTCGCTGGTGGAGTTCACTCCTTACAAGTTGACCTTGAACGTGCTGCTGCTCTTCCTGCTCCCCCAAAGTCGGCTGTTGTGTTTCTCACGAGCAAACAGCCCTAACCCACCGCCTCCTGACTCCAGCTGCTGCTCCAGGCTACGCCGCACCTCGCAAGCTCCTGCCGAGCACCCCCCAGCAACAGGCGCAGGATGCGACCACCACTTCGGGGAGAGCGACGCCCAGGGAGGTGCTGAGCCGTGGGGCGGTTTGCGAGGAGCCTCGGCAGACCCCACGGCCGCTGCTCTCCCTCCCTGCCAGCTCAGAGGGGACCTGGGGGGACCGTCCCGTTGCAGGGACCGTCGCCCCGCAGGGACAGCCCAGGCCCCCTTCAGCAGCGCCCGGTCCTTCACCGAGTGTTCAATATCGCACGGCAAAAAGCCCATCCTTAAAACCAGATTCATTTCTCAGATATGCCTGTTTTAACCATACTACGCTGCTCCCAGAAGTTCATTAAAAGTGACGACCTATTGCCCTATGGGAACATAAACAATAGCAGCAGCAGAAAAAAAAACCTTATCCAAGCCGGACAACACACTGCTGCTTGCAATGTGCTGATTCGTCACCTGCTGGGACGAACAGAGTCGGGTACGTTCTCGCCACATTTCCCTGTCAGCAGGGTGCGTCAAAAATAATAACATCGCCAGGAAACACCCACAAGCACCAGTGATACACCACACGTGTTTGACAAGAACACACGGGGAACATCTGACAAAGCCGCTCTCCGCACGCCGATTCGAATACCAGCGCTCCTCCGGTGAGGCCTCTCCAGCGCCGCTCCTCCCCGAGCCGTGTCCCACGCTGCCGGAGCCGTGTCGTGGGAGCGGAGAAGCTGCAAACGGAGGAGCTGCCCCCGAGGAGAGCGCAGTGCTGCANCACACGTGTTTGACAAGAACACACGGGGAACATCTGACAAAGCCGCTCTCCGCACGCCGATTCGAATACCAGCGCTCCTCCGGTGAGGCCTCTCCAGCGCCGCTCCTCCCCGAGCCGTGTCCCACGCTGCCGGAGCCGTGTCGTGGGAGCGGAGAAGCTGCAAACAGAGGAGCTGCCCCCGAGGAGAGCGCGGTGCTGCGGCCAGCCCAGCACCCTGGTGCTCAGCACACCCACCCGAGACAGGGCTGGGGTGGGGAAGGAGCCTCGAGGGCCAGCATTTAAGGGCTTTCGCATTTAACTCGATGCAGCTGTGGTTAACGAACAAAACAGGCAATCGGTTACAGATTTGTGTTTAATGATTTTTCTGTTTAAGGAATTTCTGGGGCTGGGGGAAGGGGACCTTGCCAAGTCCCTTAAAGGGGACATGTGGTCCCGTGCCCCTCTTCAGCATCCCTGCGCTTGCTCCCACGCTGCGGGGCGCTGAAACCCCGGGGGGCAGAGGATGCCTCACCTGGGGTGGGGAGGGGAAGGGGGGAGCACCCTGAGCCTGGCGGGCGCCTGCTGGAACCTCTGCATGGGCGCGGGGGGAAGTGGGGGACCTCTCCCGGCAGGGCAGGATGCCCTGGTGCGGGTGGCACGGGAGAGCGGGGGGAGTTACCTGAGCGAGCATCTGCTGCGAGGCACCGCGGGAGGACCGAGTCCTCTTTGCTCATTTGCGACACGCATTTAGCCTTCTGCTCCTCCTTTTTGGGGGAGTACAGGGGTTTCCTGGGCATCGGTGGTGCCCGGGCAGTGGCGCTGGGAGCAGAGGACCCGACACCCAGCGCCTCGCTAGCGGGGCGCAGCGGCCGTGCCTGCCGTCGCTGCCCGAGCCGCCCTCGTGCGCTCTCAACAAAGAGCCTGTCGTCTTTGTTCCCGATGTACTTGCACCTCCGCAAAGACTATCATTATCCTTTCTGATATAATTAAGATCAATCAAACGGAATAATAGAGCAGAGGTCAAGGAAGGCTGTTACTTCCTCAGGGAACAAGGGGCTGCATTTGTCAGAAATACCAGGGAGCCAGCTTAATTGTTCTAAATTTCAGAAATTACAAATGTGCCTTATAATTGCATGTCCTCCCGCACTGGAGGGGGGAGGGACCCGAGAAAAGCTTTGTCTCGGAGCGCACACGCTGCCTGGCCCCGCCGAGAGCTCTCGTCCCACAGGCACTGCACCCCCCGGCCCTGGGGGCTGCTGCCATGGAGCGGCGTGGCTAAATTAGCTTTTCCCAGGGTCTGATGGATCGTGCCACCAATACCGGGCTGGTAGGGATCTCTGTGCCCCGCGCCGGCCCGGCCGGTGCGGTACGGGGTGCGCGAGGGTGCGGAGGTGGCTGGAGCCGGGCACGGGACCAGGCAGGGCTGGGCGCCGCACCCGGAGCGAAGGCGCCGCTGCCGCTCGCTGGGCAGGAGGACCGTGCTTCTCTCCTGACAGCCCGATGGCTAATGAAAATATATTTGCTATCTGTATTAATTAAAATAAAGTGCAGCGGCTCATCATTAGGCTCCGTGGGAGAAGCCGTACATAGGTTATCATCATCCAGCACGACACAGTGCAGAAATGGAATTAGTTCTGCCAGGCCATCTTTAAAACACAAATCACTGATGACTGATACAGCCGACAATTAATTATTTAAAAAACAGCATTGCTGGAAATGAAGCAAGGACGGAGAGGAGCAGCAGCAGCAGCTCAGCTGCCGTGCCGCGATGGACCCGGGGCAGGCTGGGCGCCCGTCCCAGGGTCCGCGGCAGGGCAGGGTGGCAAAGCCTGTGCCAGCGCCGAGCTGCTGCTCTGCCCCCGGCACAACGACTCCATTTTTATTGACAAATTTAAAAAAAAAAAAAAATAAAAATTGAATTTCGCATGTCTCCAGCCAAATCTTCTCTGAGAACAGGTTCATTTCTGGAAAAGTAAGCCTGTGCACCGGTGCATCCCACGGCACGGCGAGGCTGGGCGCGCGGTGACGTGCCAGGTGCTGCAGCTCCTGTACGGAGCGGAGCAGCAGGCCGTGCCGGCTGACACGGGGAGCTGCCGTGCTGCCAAACCCAGAATTGTTTTGACATAATGAGGATCCGGCAGCTGAAGTGCAGTTTATTACTTTCTTTAGAGGGAAAATACCGAGTAATGGAGGAGGTGACTGGCTGACAAACCGCATCACGTCTGCCTGGCGGTGTTCCGGGCTGCTAAGCGGCGTTTGGGAGCAGAGCGTGTCCTGTCCCTCGGCGACGTGCAGTTTCGTGCTGCGATCACTCCACTTCGCCGAGGTGTGCCGGGCCGGCAGCCGGCGCGGGAACAGGGAGCGCCGGGCTTTGCCCTACTTCCTAACAGCCTCCGCGGCGGCACAGACCGTCCCTGTAATCGATGGAGTCCAATAACCGTAATAACCACAAACATCAGTAACCCAACGCTTTTCCTGCCTTTCTGATTGCTGGCAGCGGGACTGTTCGCAATCTGTCAGGAATCATTAGATGCCAGAGCTACATAATTTCGGAGGACTACAACAGGGGTCTTTTGAAGGGCACTACGCAGTAGCAGGCAGCAGGCGGGCAGTTTTCTGCACGGCCTCCGCGAGGGGAGAAAGTGCAAAGAAAAAGCATTGCTTGGAAAAAAGGGTCTCCCCCCAGGGCAGCTGCTTCGGGGAGATGTGGACTGCACCCCTGAGCGCTGGGGACCCCAATGCCTGGCCCAACAGACCGACGGAGCAGGCAGAGCTGAAAGCCCACGCTGTCGCTGGGGAGGGAGAAACGAGCCATGCATGGGGGCCCGGGGATGCGGGGCATACAGGGAATCCCCAGCTCGGTCCTCCTTCCCTCGCCCTGAGCATCTCCAGCTCTGCCGGCTCTGCCTGCCTCTCCCCGGCACGCGGTGCGATCCCTGGGTGCCGCATCCCCGCGGTGGGAAAAGCCCGGTTCGTTAGGCGGGGAGAGCAGAAAACACGGTGTAGGACCGTGCCAGGCTTCGCCTGCACTGCCTTCGTTGCTCTGGGGCACCTCTGCCCCCCAGGAATATGGCCAGGACCTGGTGGGCTTCAGATCCTGCCCTGAGATGCCCTAGGGCATCTTTTGGGGTACTCAAAAAAAAAAAAGGACGTACTTTCGGGATACCTCTGGCCAAAGCCGCGGGAGGACAGCAGCTGTGGGCAGCAGCGGTGCCGGCTGCGTCCTCCCCTGCTGCTGTGGGGGCAAGGCGGCGATCTGCCCCCGAGGAGGCTGCCTGTGTCTGTTCTTCTCTCAGGAGCTTGGACTAGAGCCGCGCTGTGAGTCCTGATGCACCTTGCAAAAGAAATATAAAGCACTGCCAAACAGATTTGGCAATGGAGAGCTCAGCTCTGCCCCATGCCTTGCAGGCAGTGCAGGAGCTGCGCTGTTGGCTCTGGCAGAAGCCGAATCCTCCGGCTCCGCCAGCCCAAGGAGCGCAGGGCAGCGACGCTGCGGTACAAGCACGGGGCTGTTCTGGTCACCTGGATGTCTAACATTCTGTTGTCATTTCATATTTCCCATGCTGGAGTGGAAATCAAATCAAACCAAGCCATGAGCACGCTCCAGACAGGTAGAACAACAGAAGGAGGTTTTGAATAGTCACATAATCCATGGATGTGACTGCCTGGAAGTGAGATCATGAATGATTTATAGCCAGGCAGAGACATAGTCATCTATTATACTTAGACTAAACTTTGTGTCTCCAGATGTTTTACAGCTATATATATCTTGAAATTGGTTCCCAGCCGTCCCCAAACACAGGGAGTTTTAGCTAAGCCCAGTGGACAGTATCTTGTGCGGTTCCCGTGTGCCTGGTGACAAGCGTGGTGCCCCGCGGGCTTGCAGCCCCGCAGTGTGGGTTGTCAGGACCGAGGGATGCGATTCGGAGCCCGTGGTGCTCCCGGAGAGCCCCTGGCTGGCACAGCAAGGCATGCTCCCAGCACTTGGGGATGTCGGTGCATCGGGGAGAGGAGCTCTCAGGGGCAAATCCCTTCTGGACTTGCACTGACCTCTCAGCCTGCCGGCAGCCCAGGGAGGTCCCAGGCAGCCGGGATCACCACAGCACTGCGGTCGGGGCTGCAGGGGCAGAGGGCTCCTGACTCGCTCCCTGCAGGAAACATGCCGCCTACAGCAGAGCTGCCGAAACCCAGCGTGCATCCCTGCCGCCGCCGCTGCATCCCTACCAGGGCTCCTGCATCCCTGCCGAGGATGCATCCCTGAGTCCACTCCATCACCCAAGAGGCAGCAACAGGGCAGAGCAGCCATGCCAACGCATCGGCTCATGCAGCACAAGCATCGAGAGGCGCTGGCGCGGTGTGGCAGGGGCAAAGCCGATCACAGCCCGGCCGGGGCGGGAGCCCCCGCGGCACCGCGGCACAGCACGGGGCTCGAGCTGCGTGTCACGGGGCTGACCTGCTCCCAGAGAGTTAATCGCAGCACTCGCTCCTCAAGATCTGCTTCGCTGCATCTTAACAGTGATGGGAGATTAATTATTTTAGTCTCAGATAGCTGACTAGAATGGGCTTTTTGTATCTAAATATACTCTCTCTTTAGGAACCCATTTAATTTTATACCCTGATATAGACGGCTAGGGTGGATGATTGGTTGAGAAAGAAGGAGCTTCTCTTCCCCCAGTTCAATTTGTATCCTGAAAAGCTGCCAAAACACTCAATTTCCTCTACCCAAGTGGGCCCTGAGGAACAAGCATCCTGGCTGCGGAGCCCAGGAGAGCCACAGGATCGATTTGCCTTTGCTCCTTCGTCCTCGTGACGATCCCCCTCCGGAGCAGGGACACGCAGCGGGAGCAGAGGACGGGATGGAGCCGGGGCACAGCGGGTCTCCCCCACCCCGGGGTGTCCGTGTTTGGCACCGCCTGGAGCCAGCCCGCGGAGCATCTGGCTGAGCTCGGAGGTTTGGCACCAGCGATTTGCCAGCAAGACCGGAAAAATCTACAGGAAACTTTGTGTTTGCACCGAGCGGGGCTCAGCTTCCAAAAAATTGTATTACTTCTTGAAAGCACCCTGCTAATCCATTTCAGGCAGGCCTATCTGCCCGTAACGAGGCAGACACCATTTCTTTGTTACATCTGAAATTATAAAAAACTGCAGTGAACTCAAATTAACATCTGCATCAAAGTGCCGCTATCTCTAACGGCTTTGCTCCCCCGCCCCGTGCTCCCCACCAGCCTGTGCATCTCTGCTGAAATACCGGGATAATTAATGACACTCGTCAGCTGGGGCGGCAGCAGCAGTGGTACCGAGCCGGGACAAGTCAGCACGCGACGGGTCGTATCGTTTCCACGCTGTAAATCTCTTGATTCCTCCGTAATTGGATAAGCCTCTTTAATTCCCCCTCCTCGTTAGCCACTGCTGCTCCTCCCGCCGCCGCGCAGCGACCCGGCTTGCGGGCGCTTGCATCCCTTTGGGAAGGAGCTGGGCACTTCCCAGCGCGGGCTGGGTTCATCGCCGGGGACGGTGGGGGGGCTCTGCCAGGGCTGCTCCGTGCCGGGGGTGCTGCCAGCGGGCAAGGGGTGCCAGGGCGCCGGTGCTCGGGGCACGGCGGGGCTGGGGCATCACGGGGGCACGGGGACCCACAGCCGCGGCTCCTGGAGCGAGGGGGAGCATCGGCAGCTCCCCCCAAAGCCACAGGTGCCTGCACGGAGCTGGCGTGGCCGGAACAAATGCCTGAGAGTCAAAGTCTCATTGATTCCAGCTCCGCGAAGCAGCTCTGGGGAGGAAAATCCATTTTCCTTGCAGCTTGGAGAAGTGTGTAATTTCCAGGCATCTGTCAGGCCGCTGAGGATCGTTGGAGCCGTTACGAGCTTCTCCAGAGCACGGAGGGGGAGAGGTTTGCAAGTTTAATTCCCATATTCCTGGCAGTGCCCTTGCTCCTGCGCGAATGGAGTCGGGCACAAGCAGTACGGATTCGCCACTAAAGTGGGTTTTTAGGGAGCATTTCGTAGTCAGGACGACAGAGCAGGTCCCTGAGCATCTCCCCAAGACCCGCTCCGACCACAGGCAGCAGGCTCCGGTGAAATCCCTTTCCTCTCGTTTGCCTCTACCGACAAAGGCGGGTTTGCCACCGGGCACCAGAACCACGGCTGGGCCGGCAGCGGGGAGGAGAGCCCGGTCCTTCCCGGCCACGGCTCCTCGGGCTGGGCACTGCTGCCAGCATCCTTGCCCGGTAACGAGGGGTTTCCATGGCAACCTTATTTGAGCGTTGCTGGTGACACAGATGTAAATTTAAAAATGAAATATTCAGACCACAGTCCTATGAGCATAAATAAACGCCCGCACACGGCCAATTTGACAGCGTTTTAAAGCAGTTCGGAAACTCCTCAGGGCCACAGGAGTCTCCGTGGCATTAGGAAACGCATGGAAACGGAAGGCGAAGCGCCCTGACCGCATCCCGCCCCAGGAGCCCCAGCGCCCAGACGAGCCCCCGCGCCCAGACGAGCCCCCGGCCCGAGCCCAGCACAGAGCCCAGCGCAGCCCCGAGCTCCGGGGCAGGACCAGACCAGCCAGGAAGGGTGCTGGTTACAACCCGCTGCAGAGGATGCGGCCCCTGAGGACTGCACAGGAGGGACGCCCAGACGCTCACGGGAACGGGACGCCTTGACCTCTGCTGCAGCCTCCTGCCGAGAAAAGCCTGAGCACCTCTCTTGTTCCGAATTACCTGCCTATTAACTGCTCTTTGGGACAGCTGTGGTGAAGGTGTGCTGGCGGGCTCCATCCGCCGCAGCCAGCTGTGGAGCCCCCCCCACCCCACTGCACCCCACCGCTGATTTTTAAGAGCCACCTGCTTCGCACAAGCGCTGGGAATTGCCGCAGAGCCCTCTTGCCGCCCCTGAACGCGCAACGTCCACATCTCCCCGGCGAGCCGGAGCGAGCAGCGGAGTCTTGGGGCTCCCCCGGAGCAGCAGGACCTGAGGACGAGCATTGCTCCTGCGGCCCTTGTGCCACGCTGAGCACCAAACCGTGGGAAAACTATTTTCTGTTTTCTCTGCGACAGAAACGTTTGGACGAAAGCCATCCACGAGCCTTCCCGCTCCTGCCTCTCCAGGAGGCACGGAACAGCCTTCACGCAGGAGAGCGGCTCAGGAGCGCCGGGTGCGACGGGCAGGCACGGCACCGGCTGCATGTATCCGCGCTCCCGTGTGGGTGACTCACCGATAATCGGGTTGCTGCTGTTTTATTTGCTTATAGGCTGAACTGCTGGGGTGCTGCTGAGGGAAACTCTTTTTTTCCCTTGGAAAAACTTCATCTGCTGAAATTGTAACTGCGGGGAAGAGCAGGTTCCGAATCTCCCGTTCGGAGACACGTGGCTATCTGGGCTCCGTCAGTCTGTTTTGACGTTCTGAAAGTGAAAGATGGTTTTGATTCAGGTTTTTGCGCTCTTCAAGATTTAAGGCAAAAATGTTTTAAAATCTGAAACCAAACCAAAGCGTTTCCAATCCATCACACCGGAGTGTTTTGACGGACCCAAGCTGCTTTTTTTCAGATCCCTGGTTCACACTCAGACCCCCTATCTTTTTTCTCCCTGATGGTGAAATCTGCAGGCTGTGCCGGAGACCGGCTTGGGACGGAGGTCCCGGGAGAGCACGATGTGCGCCGGGGCCCCCGCGGCCCCTTCCACCCACGCAGCCCGTCATCGGCGCGGGGCTGCATCAGCGGCCGGCCTCGACACCCCTCTTTTATCGAGACCTGGGTCAGCCCTGTATGAACTCGCAGAAGGAAGTTTTGGATTTAATTAGCAGCGCACGCCTTGCTGAGCCGCCGGGGTGTGCCGAGGGCCGGGCCGGGGCGCAGCGGGAGAGCCGGGCAGGAGCCTTGCACGCGTGGCAGCGAGGGCAGCAGCGCGGGCAGCACTGCCTCCACTGCCAGCCTCAGCCCCGCGCACCTCTGCCCGCAGGCACCAGGCGGGCTCCCCAGCCTACGGGCACTCATGCTGCGGCAGGCGCAGCAGCCCTGCGCGAGCGTCCGCGCCTCCCTGTGCGCGCGCGCGATCCGCTTTCTCCCGTTGCGGGAAATGGCGGTCACTGCCGACCCTCCTGCATCGTCCTGGCCATAACTGGTCATTCTGGGGGTTCAGCCTGCTTCTCCGTCCGCTCGCACGCCGTCACGGGCTTTAGATGACCCCTCTGCCCTCACGCACCGCGCGCTCCGAGGAGATANGCCCTCACGCGCCGCGCGCTCCGAGGAGATAAAGGAAGAAGCGTCTATCTTTGGGAAGACAGACTTGGCCTAATCAAAGCGGCCGCAGCATCCCGACAGCCTGGGCTGCAGCAGAGGCTGCCGGGCTCCTTCGTTAACGCGGAGCGGCTTTGGCGGGCGGCTGCAGCGCGGGGAGCCCCGGCGCAGGGGGAGGCGAGAACCAGCCGGGGCAACCTGGGGTTTGCCTGGCTCGGTGCTGAGCAGGGCACGGCTCCAGGAGACCTCTCTGAGCTGCCTGGCCTTGGCATTTTGTGCGCCCAGGCCTGGGAACGGAGCGAGCCTCTGCTCCAGAGCACATCCGTCACGTCGCGCAAGCGGTGCCGGCCAGCGCGCGGAGGCGGTTGTGCTCGTTACGGCTATTGATTGCCCCGTTTCACCCGCCAGCGGAGCCTGCGACCAGGCTGAGATGAACCATCCGCCGGGGTTCATCGCTCTGCTCAGCCCCCTGTCCTTGCTGCCTCGGTCCCCGCCGTGCCATTCATCTCACCCTTCAGAGCACCTCATTCAAGGCAGGGAACAGAGTGAAAAAATGGACTATGTTCTACAAATAAATCAAGGCAGCATCTTTTTAAAGGCAATGTTATTGCATGTCCCCAGCTGGTTTGGAGGAGCAGCTCTGCCAGCACAGAGCATCCCTGAGCATGGGCTCTGCGTACCAGCGCAGTGCCGTGTGCCGTTCCCAGGCACCGAGAGCCCCCTCCCCAGCCATGGCCAGCCACCAAAGGCTCGTGTCCCTCACGGCCATCCCTGGGGCCAGGCACTGCAACGCTCGCTGCTCCGGGGCAGCCGGCACATCCCGCCGGCAGTGCCCAGCCAGGGCGAGGGGGGCTATGCCACAAGCAGCCCACCCCAGAGTGGCACGGCACCGCATAGCGTGGCAAATCTCCTTAGCAGCATCCCCTGACTTAGAGAAATCCTCACAGCTCCCTGCAGAGCAGGCTGAGCCTGCAGCCCTGCCCCTGGGAAGCCCCATGCTCGAGCCAAGCCCACCCACCTGGGCCTGGCTTTGCCTCGGAGCACGGCCAGCTGCTCACACGGACCCTCAAAGAGGGGGCTTGTTCCCGAGAGCAGAGCACCCCCAGGGCAGGGCATCCCCAGAGCTGGCACGGGGCCGGGGGCGTGCAGAGGCTGGGGTGCTGGGGGCTGCAGGATCAGTCCCAGCACTCGGGGCGGGCTCGGGTGAGATGTCTGCAGCACAAGCAGCTCCGGGCAGGATTAGCCGGGCCCGGCACACTGTCAATCTGCCTAAGCCCATCACACAGGCAAAGCACGGGGGCTGAACACCGCCATTAATAGCATCCGTATAAGCTTCTCAGGGTTTCTGCTATAATCAGATCGCTAAAACCTTCAGGACGGTAACTACTGAACTCGAGCAATCAAGCTGCCATCCTCCGGCAGCCTGGGAACGTGTGCTCGCAGCGAGGCAGCGATAGCATCGGCATTAGTAATGGGAACCCGGCGACACAGCTACTCGTGGTTTAGCTCTTTCAGGAGCACAGCAGCAAAATGAGTGCTTTATGATCATTTCAGCATCCTTTTATCAAGCATTTGCAGTTCTCTAATTTCTTTAAGCCCCTCTGGCTGAGGTACTGGCAGCAATCAGATCTGCCTGGCTTTCTCCAGCCACGGCAGCTCTGGAGCAGCACGTGAGCCTCTGCCGTCGCTGGCTGTGGCTGCAGGATGTGGTCCGGTCTCCCTGGCTGGGGCTGCGGGGGGCCCCGGGGACCCTCTCTCGTGGGGATGACGTTTTGGGGCTGGGGAGGCCACGGTGGGTGAGTCCCTGCAGCGCAGGGGCCTGGGGCTGAGCCTTCCACGGGAATGAGGTGACTGCGCGGCGTGGCGCCGGGAAGGGGGGGGGACGTGGACTGGACGTGCCCCAGGGGCTGCCCAGACACGCTGCGCTCCGCGGCAGGTGGCTGTGGTGGGAGCCGCTGGTTTTCCTGCGTGCTGGGGCACAGATCGCCGTCGCTGGGGTTGTTTCTGAGGCGGCGGCTGCTGCCCCGAGCACCGTCCCCAGGAGCTGAGCTAACGGGCAGTGGCTCCTGTGCGGCGCTGAGCGCGTCCCTTTGGACAGCGGGTATCCCACAGCCGAGGTCCCGCCTGCACCCCGGTGCGGCACCGTGCTGGCACCAGTCCTGCCGACCCAGCGCAGCCCCGCAGCGGGTCCCCAGCCGGCCCATCCGGGGGACACCGGGGGTCCCCAGGGCCATCCTGCAGCCTCGAGCGTGGCCAGGGAGTGCGGCGGTGAGGGCAAGGCGCTTTGCTGCCAGCTTCTCCCAGGGCTTTGAACGCTGCGCTTCCCATCCCCTGCTGCTCCGCAAAGGCTTTCGGGGCTGGAACAAGCTCTTTGCTGTGCCCTTACTTGAAAGCCCCTTGATTGCCAGGGGCTCCGTGCTGCAGGGGGGCAGCACAGGCACCGGCGCAGACGCAGCGGGCACCGGCAGGGAAGGTCTGATGACCCCATGGGTTTCAGCACGGGTATTGTCTGCAAATTCAAGGTCCAGAAGCTGAAACCTTCGTCTCCCCGCCACGCGGCACTGGGTCAGAGGCAGAGTCTGGGGGTGCCCCGCGCCCAGGAGCGCAGCCGAGCCCCCGCAGCGGGGACGTGGGGACACTGGCACTGCAGCCAGCGGGCAGCGGGAAACTGCCCGAACGCACCGCGTCCCCGTGCAAAACACGGGCAAGCTGCTTTTTGAGAGGGAACGCTGAACAGCCTATTTTGCGTTTAAGGAGAACAAGAACTGATAGCGTATGAAATTGTGGCAAAGGGGAGAGCTTGAGCTCACGTTTAATTAGTTTTCCTTCATTTGCCTGGCCTTGCAATCTCATTCACTCTTTTGCCTAACACACGGCCGTTCGCGCCGTCGATGCGCCTGGGCCGTCACGGCAAATTCCAGGCCACAACCCGGAATCTGGCGCCGCGAGCTCACAGATCATGGGCAATAAGCAGATTGGTTTCTGAGTAGCAGGAAAACAAGCAACAGAAAACTATCCTAAATGGCAAAAAAAAGGCCGTTTGTGCCTGAAAAAATACTGTCAGAACAATTAGTTGTTCTTCGTACGGGCAGAAGGATTGCGTGGGTAACAGAGCGCAGACCACAAGTACGTTGGTCTTTGAGGTCGTTAATTTTTCTCGCTCTGACAGCAAGTTCTAAAGAGGCATTTGTACTCATTTACGTGTACTTAAGGATGGTTTTGGTGCCAAGGGCCCTCCGTGGGCAGCTGATGGTGCTGCTCGGGCGGGCGGCCGGTGCCCTGCAAGCACCCAGGTCAGCGCCGGGTCTGGGCGAGGGGAGCTGCTTCGGCAGCCCCTGCCCTGCCACCCCTCCTGCCCTGCTGCCTCTCGAGACCCCCGTGCCGTCACCCGAGCCCCGGGGACTGCGGCCGCGTCCCTGCCACCAGCCCTGGCCGGCGCGCAGCCCGCACGCTCCCACGCGCAGCACGGCGCGCTCCGCACACGTGCCCTGCAGGGGAGCGGGCGCTTCCGACAGCGGCTAAGTATAAACCGTGGGGGAGTGAAAGCTGGTTGGAGACGTTCTCCCCGGAGCCGAGCTTCCTTCCTCGGTGTTTACGTGCCCGTATCTCGGCAGATCCCAGAATAGACCTGAAGATGAGCTGTCGTTTTGCATTAAGGTCACTTGTGCTCCAAACTGTCCCGGACGTTTCTGCCCCATGTTGCAGGAGCGGCTGCCCGTGCCGGCGCCGCTGTGCAGAGCGTGGTGCCCCGGGTGCCGCGCCGTGTCCATGGGCAGCGAGCGCTGCAAGGGATACTTGCGGAGGCTTTCCTGGATTTAGGGAAGCCTTTCCAGGCTCAAACCACCTGCCCAGTGCTCCTGATCAAGATACAACATACAGCCCTTGTACATCCTGATAGCGTTTACTTCCTCCGGAGCTCTCCGGCGGCATCAGCCGGCCGGGCTGCGGCGCCGTGCCCCTGCGAAGGCAGAGGGGCTGCAGAGCTTGCAGCCAACCCTGGGCTGTCTCCTGGGTGTAAGAAATGCACCAAAGGTACTCGGGCAATTTCAAATCTCGTCTCGCGCTGTGATTACCCCGTAGCCCTTGGAGGTGGGGGAACGGCTGTCTGCATTCAGGTCGCTGTTCACCTCTCTTTCTTGTGGCCTGGAACGTACTCCTATTAATCACCGATGCGAGGGCCGCCCTGTGCCTCCATCTCCCCCTCCAGCCTGGCTGTGTTTGCTCCCCCGAAATACACATTTGCCCTTTACAAACTGAAGTATGTTAAGTATCTCATTACAGAGTCGCTATACGGAGTGTTTTATTTCATGCTTTGTTAAGGACAGAATCGTTTAAACGCATCCTGGCAAAGGATCTAATAAGAAATTAGTCAGCTTTCTGAAAGCATAAAATATGGTTTGATGGCAACATCCATTAAGAATGAGAGTTCACATGACAAATAACCCGGCTCTTTTGCTGTTTATGGTAACACACGGGCTTTAAGGACTCGGGTTGCTGCGGGAACACCTCGACTGTCCCACCGCGAGCCGGCGTTACACCACGTCCCACCGTGTCCCACCACGTCCCACCGGCCAGCGAGCCCCCTCCCCGAGGCCGTACTGCCCCCTCCTTGTCTGCCAGTCCCACGTTCTCCTGTAACGGAGACACCGTGTTGCTGCAGAGCACTAAAACCGACGAGCTGAGCCACGGCCAGACCAGTGGCAGTGCGAGAGCAGCCGCCGGCCGCCCGTGCCGGGCTTGGGCTGGGAGAGGAACCCTAAAGCACACGAGGGCCCTGCAAAACTCGTCAGGGAAGGAGAGTTGACGCCGGCACTGCCTTGGGGACCGACTGCCCCCCGTCACCCCTTAGCAGGGTGCCCATCGCCCCACGGCAGGATGCCCGTTGCCGCTGTGGCGGGATGCGCATGGAGGGGGCAAGCCCAGGGCTTGGGGGATGGAGAGGGAAGCGGAGACACTCGGAAGCGAGCGGAGGGCGCGCGGGCTCCCGGGCTGCCCCACCAGCAGCGTGCGTGGGGACAGGAGGCACCCAGCCTCGCCGGGGGGAGCGGGGGAGTTTATTCAGAGCCGACACAAGTCGGCGGTTGCAGACGATGTGTGTGAAATGCCTCCTAATATGCTACGGGAATCAGGTAATGAATTTGCTGAACCACTGCCAATTAAAGAATTAATTTTTTAAGTAGTGGGAAACACGACGGGAGAGGCCAGGAAGCCCTTGGTGGCCAGGAAGCCCTCGGTAGCCGGGACTGGCTTGCCGGCGGCTGGGTCCGTGGCTCGGCCAGCTGATAGCAGGACGCAGCGGCTTGGGGCCGGCACGGGCACGGCCCCGGCTGTCCCAGGGGGCTGGGGCTGAGGACCAGCCCAGGTAACAGCAGCCTGTGCATGGGCTCTCCCGGACCGAGGAGCAGGAGCAGCTCCGGGACGGATCCCCCTGAGAGGGGAGGTGAGCCCTCCTGCAGCACAGGGGAAGGCTCCCGCGCAGACCGGGACGCTCACCCCTGCAGTGCCCTCACTGCACGGACCTGGACAAAAATCCATCTCCAGCCTCAGACAAGCAGATTCTGGAAACTCCGTCCTTCAGGCTGACTCTCCCAGCCTTTGCCTTTCCCTGTTGTGTTCNTTAGGGAAGCCTTTCCAGGCTCAAACCGCCTGCCCAGTGCTCCTGATCAAGATACAACATACAGCCCTTGTACATCCTGATAGCGTTTACTTCCTCCGGAGCTCTCCGGCGGCATCAGCCGGCCGGGCTGCGGCGCCGTGCCCCTGCGAGGGCAGAGGGGCTGCAGAGCTTGCAGCCAACCCTGGGCTGTCTCCTGGGTGTAAGAAATGCACCAAAGGTACTCGGGCAATTTCAAATCTCGTCTCGCGCTGTGATTACCCCGTAGCCCTTGGAGGTGGGGGAACGGCTGTCTGCATTCAGGTCGCTGTTCACCTCTCTTTCTTGTGGCCTGGAACGTACTCCTATTAATCACCGATGCGAGGGCCGCCCTGTGCCTCCATCTCCCCCTCCAGCCTGGCTGTGTTTGCTCCCCCGAAATACACATTTGCCCTTTACAAACTGAAGTATGTTAAGTATCTCATTACAGAGTCGCTATACGGAGTGTTTTATTTCATGCTTTGTTAAGGACAGAATCGTTTAAACGCATCCTGGCAAAGGATCTAATAAGAAATTAGTCAGCTTTCTGAAAGCATAAAATATGGTTTGATGGCAACATCCATTAAGAATGAGAGTTCACATGACAAATAACCCGGCTCTTTTGCTGTTTATGGTAACACACGGGCTTTAAGGACTCGGGTTGCTGCGGGAACACCTCGACTGTCCCACCGCGAGCCGGCGTTACACCACGTCCCACCGTGTCCCACCACGTCCCACCGGCCAGCGAGCCCCCTCCCCGAGGCCGTACTGCCCCCTCCTTGTCTGCCAGTCCCACGTTCTCCTGTAACGGAGACACCGTGTTGCTGCAGAGCACTAAAACCGACGAGCTGAGCCACGGCCAGACCAGTGGCAGTGCGAGAGCAGCCACCGGCCGCCCGTGCCGGGCTTGGGCTGGGAGAGGAACCCTAAAGCACACGAGGGCCCTGCAAAACTCGTCAGGGAAGGAGAGTTGACGCCGGCACTGCCTTGGGGACCGACTGCCCCCCGTCACCCCTTAGCAGGGTGCCCATCGCCCCACGGCAGGATGCCCGTTGCCGCTGTGGCGGGATGCGCATGGAGGGGGCAAGCCCAGGGCTTGGGGGATGGAGAGGGAAGCGGAGACACTCGGAAGCGAGCGGAGGGCGCGCGGGCTCCCGGGCTGCCCCACCAGCAGCGTGCGTGGGGACAGGAGGCACCCAGCCTCGCCGGGGGGAGCGGGGGAGTTTATTCAGAGCCGACACAAGTCGGCGGTTGCAGACGATGTGTGTGAAATGCCTCCTAATATGTTACGGGAATCAGGTAATGAATTTGCTGAACCACTGCCAATTAAAGAATTAATTTTTTAAGTAGTGGGAAACACGACGGGAGAGGCCAGGAAGCCCTTGGTGGCCAGGAAGCCCTCGGTAGCCGGGACTGGCTTGCCGGCGGCTGGGTCCGTGGCTCGGCCAGCTGATAGCAGGACGCAGCGGCTTGGGGCCGGCACGGGCACGGCCCCGGCTGTCCCAGGGGGCTGGGGCTGAGGACCAGCCCAGGTAACAGCAGCCTGTGCAAGGGCTCTCCCGGACCGAGGAGCAGGAGCAGCTCCGGGACGGATCCCCCTGAGAGGGGAGGTGAGCCCGCCTGCAGCACAGGGGAAGGCTCCCGCGCAGACCGGGACGCTCACCCCTGCAGTGCCCTCACTGCACGGACCTGGACAAAAATCCGTCTCCAGCCTCAGACAAGCAGATTCTGGAAACTCCGTCCTTCAGGCTGACTCTCCCAGCCTTTGCCTTTCCCCGTTGTGTTCCCTTTGGTTCTCGCCAGAAACCGCTTCGATTCTCAAGACACAGCAAAGCCAACTTTCAGCAGGCTGCTTGTTTCCCTTGGCACAGCCTGCCTGAGCCCACCCCTCCCACCCTGCACGCACCGGCCGCCCCGTTAACGGCCAGGGATGTGCCCTGTCCCACCATGAGAGTGACGCTGGGCTGCTTTCGCTGCGGACCGCTTGGAGCAGTGACCGCTGCTTAGCCTTGCACAAGCCGCAGCCAGGAGAAAAACTGCTTGGTTATGAAGGGAGCTGGCAGAGACCCCCGGGGCATTCAAGGCCAGGCTCTGCCACCCCATTGCCACCGTGGGTCCCTTTTCTCCCTGGCGCGCGTGGAGGTGACAGTGCTGGGGTCCCTGGTCCATCCAGGCGGGTGCTCGCACCTTATGGTGCGTGAGCGCGGGTCCTGTAAAGCCCCTGCTCCAGCCCGTGCAAATAACTCAGGGGCTGAGCGTTGTGCAAGCAAGTCACCTCCAAGCGAGCGCGCACCTCTGCGGAAAGCCGAGCGGGTACCCGAGTGTTCCCCGGATCAGCACTTAGCGGTGTAAGGAGAGGCAAGAGCTGGATGGCACAAACACGCCGGGGGAGCCGCAGCGTGCCCGGGGATCATGAGCAGCATAACAAGCAGCCGTGCTCCGCGGCGTCACCACCCAGGCAGGTTTAAGGTCCCCTACGACGCACACCCGCGCGCCGTGCCGGCACTGCGCTGACCCGGCGGTGCTGGCGTAAACCAGCCGAACGGCCCCGCTGCCGCGCCGGAGCAGGGCTGCACCGTGGCGCGCTCAGCGCGGCGCTCACTGGCTGCGCGGCAGCAAAACTGGTGCTAAGGCATCAGGAGCAGAAGTTTAAAGGCGTTAAAGTCACAGGGTGATGTAAGGGGCGGTTGGACGCCGGGGAGCCGGACTCCCCCGCGGCAATCACCCGGCAGCGTCCCTGTGTTTCAGGTGTCACATCCAAAAGCCCCTTTCTTCCTTCTCATCCCGGTCCTACCTTAATTGGCAGAATTTGAAACGCAAAAAATCAAGTTTAAATTTAACGTAAGCGCTGTGCTTTTGTTTGAAGAATCCATCACACTAATTGTAATTCCGTGCCCAGCGTGAGCCAGAGGTTTATCGCGCTTTGCTGGAGTCTGCTTGGGAAAGAAACACCCGGCTGCCGCTCCAGTCCCCCGTCCCGCGGAGACTCGGCACCGTGGCCGGTCGCGTGTCCCGGCTGCCCCCACGGCCATGTCACTGCGGCTCGAACCGCTTTCCGGAGCAGGTCGATGCCTTCGTTCGCGATCACAGAGGGGAGCACGTTCCCCGGCAGCCCCGGGCCAGCAGCGGGGCGGGGGGCTCACAGCCTCCCCATGCCTGGCCGGGCACCTGCCCACACCGAGGGCAGGAACCCCACATTTCGTGGTCTCGGGCTCCAAGCCCTCCCAGGGGAGCTGAGGGGGCTGGAATTACGGTCTTTAAGTACGGCGCATGAAGCGCCTTCCCTGGCAACCGCTGTTTCCATGGAAAATGTTGACTCTCTGCCTCTCGGAGCTTTCTGCAGCGTTTCGCAGAGCTGCGGCGCTGCTTACAGCTTATTTTACACCGTGGACCGCAGCTCAATCAGACCCGTTGGTGGCGAATAAATCTGTATTTCATGCAATTAAACTCCCTGACCGAAGCGGTGGCGGAGCGCCTTTGATTACTCTTTCTTTCCCGCGCATTGCTTTGCCCGATACAAAAGGTTAGTGGCTGCCTAACGAGAGACTTTGCAGAAGCGGGTGGTGTTTTGCCACGGGAGGCCGGAGGAAGCGGGTTAATCGGCGTCTGCTCCCCGCCAGGCAGCGTGGGGAAGACAATGGGGAAGAGCCGCGGCCTAATCAGGCGCTTTGAAATACCCGTATTTGCTGATGGCAATTGCAAAAATAAAGGCTTTTCAGGGAGACCGAGCCAGAGCAACAAACTCAGCGGGAGCGAGCGAGCCTCCCTGAACAAGTGACCCCTAGATAAAGAGACCAAATAGCAGCTCTGAAACGGCGAGATAAGGCCGCCGAGTTTCAGCAGAAGCCCAACTTTCAGGGAATCGGTGCAGGCTCATTATTGCTTTCCCATAACGAGCCCGTTTGGGAGAGCGGCAGGCGTTCAATCAGCCGCAGCTCCCTGGGGGGCTGATTTCGTGCCGCCGCCACAGCTATAATTTCATGCCCAGAATTGCCCAAGGCCCACTTTTCCCTATTGTTTTTGCAGACAGCGGGTCGGGGGCAGCGCTGGTCCCCGCCAGCCCGGACCCTCTCACTGCAGACGAGCTGGTGGACAAGACGGCCGGCGGAGCCAGGGAGCTCGGGCACGCCATGGGTTCGGCCGGCAGAGCCGGGGAGCTCGGGCACGCCACTGCCCTCAACCTGCTGCCCACTGCGGGGGACGGCACCGATCCAGCGGCGGAGGAGACGACGCTGCTTGTGCAGAGCCACGTCCTGCCAACGCCCACCGCCGCCCCTGACGCTAACGCGAAAAAAACTTTCCCCGTTAAGAAAAAGCCACCTACTCTAAAGCAAGCAAATACGGCACGGAAGCACCCGAGGCCCAAGGCGACCCTGCCAGGGCCCCCCAGGGCTGCCTCCCCAGCCAGCCCGCTGGGCTCTGGGCTCCCCGCTGCCTCCCAAGAGCCACGCGTATCGGCAGAGGCAGCAGCCGGGGTGGGGGACGTGGAGCAGAGCCCCCCCCAGCTGCCCTGGGGGGGCCAGGCCACCACCAGCCACCCTGTGCTGCAGATCTCCCCGTCCACCCTGCCGCCGGCGGTCCCTCGGCCCTTCCCCGGTGGCGCGGGTGACGCCGGTGAGGCTCCGACGGCGGCTCCTGCCAGCGCCGCCGTTAACCAGACGAACGGTGCGGAGACCGAGGCGCACGGCTCCGCGTCGGAAGAGAGCCAAGAAACCACCACGTCCACCATCATCACCACCACCGTCATAACCACGGAGCCCACGCCGGGTAAGCCGCGCAGCCTGCACGGGGCCGGGGAGCACGGGAGCTGACGGGGAACNGCGAGGCGCACGGCTCCGCGTCGGAAGAGAGCCAAGAAACCACCACGTCCACCATCATCACCACCACCGTCATAACCACGGAGCCCACGCCGGGTAAGCCGCGCGGCCTGCACGGGGCCGGGGAGCGCGGGAGGTGATGGGGAATGGTTCTGCACCGCCTGGGTTTGTGGGGCTCCCTAAATCCTCCTGCGCTTCGGCGGGGTCAGCTGCTGGAGCAGGGACCGGGTGCTGGGTTTTAGGAAGCACCCGGGCACGGGAGGGAGCTGCGGGGTGAGCCGTTCCCCCGGCGCAATCACTGACGCGCGTTTCCCCCCAGTCCTCTGCAGCATGAGCTTCCACGACCCCGAGGGCTACATCGACTCCACGGACTACCCCCCGCTGCCCCTGCACAGCTTCCTGGAGTGCACCTACAACGTCACCGTCTACACGGGCTATGGCGTCGAGCTCCAGGTGAGAAGCGCATCGGGCGGGGATCACCATGGCCCCACTGCGCTCGGGCAGTAAATGATGCAAAGCACCCATGGCCTCGGGCATGGCTGCCTCGGGCACCAGCACTTGCTGAAAAAAAACCTTCCCAAGGAAAAAAAATAGATTTTTCTTAGGCCGTGTAATAAATACACTGTTTGAGGGAACTGGTACATCCTGAACGTCAGCGGTGATCAAAGCATTAACACGCCATGCAATTAATTTAACAAGAAGACACTGGCAGGCAATTTGCAAAAAAGGCACTCAGCCTTCGTGGGAAGGGACGAAGCGGCAGCGCTGCCTCCGGCATGGCCAGCCAGCAGCCCTGGGAGGGGTGCGGGCAGCCCCGAGGGGTGCGGGCAGCCCCAGTCTCCTAGCCAGCCAGCACTTGCTTTGGACGGGTTTTGGCAAACGGCTCCTGCGCCGAAGCAGGGCCACGTGCCGGACAAGCGAAGGATAGAAACACCACGAACAAGCAGGCGTTTTGCACCAAACCCGGCAGCGGCAAATACGCGTGCTGCGGCGGAGAGCCGGGGTTGCGTTTCTGTAGGAAGGCGCCTGTAAATGCCGCGAGCTGGCACGCGCGGGACCGCGGAGCAGCGGGCACGGCCGGCGCGGGTGCAGCACGCCGTGTGCCGGGCTGCTGCCGTGCCGGTGCTGTGCGCACCCATCAGAGCGGTCTGGCCCAGGCGGACGTGCTCGGTCAGCTCTCCCCAGAACGCAGCGTCCCACAGCCCGGCAAGGCTGGGAGCAGGGCGGGGGCCTTGACACGTTTCAAACGCCGTCGGTCCACGGCCTCCATGCTCTGCTGTGTGATCCTTTCTTGTTCTTGCGTTTTCCCCGTGTCACCATCTGCATCCAATTAAAGCCCATTAACTTTTAATCTGTGCCATTAAGAACGCGCCGTAGAAAGAGGAGTAGTTCCAGCGAGCGTGTTCCTGCCGTCCCTCCGGCGGGCACGAGGGGCTGACCTCCGCGGCGCGGCGTGGAAGCGAGCCCCGGAGGGGAGGCTGCCCTCGGAGCTGGCAGAGCCACGCAACGGCGGCGGTGGTGCCGGGGCGAGCACTGGGATGCGTGCGCGGCTCAGGCACTTTTCCGCGGCAGTAACTCTGTCTCCCCAAATCCGCGGGGTGCTAAAGACAGGCGGCTCCACTGCAAATTCGCCTCCGTCCGTAATCCGTCAGGTGACACCACTCCTGACCTCGCTCCATTGTAAACTGAGATTTTAATGGAGCATAAAATTAGCCTCTCCACCCCCGAGCTTTGCATTTCACTTTGCTGATGCTTCTGAGCATTTCAGACAAACTAAATCACAACAGCGGGTCTGCGCTGGCTGAGCCTGGCCTCATCCGTAGCTGGCTGAGCACACACCGTGCAGCCCGGCCGGCAACAGCCGCTGTGGTGCCCAGGCAGGGCTGAGCCACCCTGGCCGGACGGGCAGCACTCGGAGCTGCAGCAGGATGGGCCCCAGGCTGCAGGAAGCGGTGCTGAGTGCTCTGGAGCTACACCAAAAAGCCTGCCCGTGCCCTGCCCAGGGTGGGCAGCAGCTCAGCTGAGATTACCGAGGAGGGAAAGGGGGCTGCCAGTCCCTGCCCTGCCGCCCCAGCCACAGGTGCCCTCCAGCGTGCCAGCACCGGTGAGCGCCTGAGCGGCACTGCAGGCAGCGAGCTCTGCAGAAGGCTTTTTAACCATTTAGGCAGCAGCAGCAACAGGATTTATGTCCCAAGGAAGCTAGAAATAGCATTCATGGCAAGCGAGGCACGACAGATTTATCCCCTCTCTTTAGTCCACGCAGGAGATGTCACCCGCGATACATGCTGATGAGCCCATGCAGGAGGCAGACAGTGCGGTGCAGAAACGTTGTCTGTGTTCGCATGGAAACCTGATTCTAAACCAGCAAGTCCACCCTCGACATCAGCCCCGAGCAGCGGTGCTGAGTGCTGCTGGCGCAGAAAGCCCCGGTCTCGCGGCTGGGATGCTCCCCGACCAGCCTGCAAGACTGGCACAAAAGGCCGGCAGCCGAGGGAGCTGAACCTGGGGGTGTCCCTGCCCGAGCTGCCGCTGGCAGCGGGGGAAGAGCCGGCTGGCAGCCGCCTCCGAATGTGGGCAGCCCCTCGCAGCATCCCAGCCCCGGCAGCATCCCAGCCCCGGCAGCATCCCAGCCCCAGCAGCATCCCAGATCCTGCAGCATCCCAGCCCCGGCAGCATCCCAGCCCCTGCCCTGGAGAGCACGGGGGCAGTCGAACCTTGTCAACGGCGTCCGCAGGAGCAAAGAGCAGCCCCTGGGGCAGGAAGGTGCTGACCCTCAGTGCAGGGACCACGGGAGGGCCCCGTGGTGGCAGGAATGACTGCGGCATTGCAACCCTGCCCCGAAATAGAGACTGGGACTGTGGGGCCCGGGGTCTGCTCCTGCACAGCACTTGGAGCCGTTCCGGAGGCCACGAGGACCCTCTGTTTCCTTCCTTTCACACTTCGGAGCCAGACCCCTGCCTGCTGGGCGGCAGCTCTGCCCTTGGTGAGGAGCAGGTGCAAAGCCTGGGTGTCAGGCACGGTTTCGGGAAGCGCTGCCAGCAAACCTGCCCGGGGCTGGGCGCTGCCCAGGGCCCTGCGAGAGCTCGGCGTCCCTGCTCCGCTTGCCGCTGGCGTCCCAGAGCGAGCTGTGCCTCAACCTGCCGGCCCCGCGCCAGCCAGGACGTGCCACGGCAGCCCTGCGAGCGCGGAGCAGCCAGCTCTCCGAACGCTTGGTTAAATTATGTTTATTTTTAAAATTCTTGAATCTTCTTGGCAGGAAATAGAATTTCCCTAAAGAGATTTTCTAGTGGGTAAGCAAGGCTGGCAGCCCGAGTCGAGGATCCCTCCTGCCTCCCCACCAGGCTCTTTAGGAGCTGACACTGGTGCAGTCTGATTTAAGTAAGAACTCGTCCTCCCAGCCCCGGCAGGCTCTCGCACATATGGTCCCGCTCGCAGCGGCTGACGGTCCCTGGCGCGAGGCCGCTGCATCCGTCTGTACCCGCCCGTTACTCCAGAGCGGATGGGGTCCTCTGAGAGCACCCGCCTGCCTGGCACGGGGAACGGCGGGTCCTTCGCAACGACATCCCTGCTCCGGGCTCCTCTGCGCCGGGTTTACAGGAGGGGGAGGCCAACGGTGGAGCCGAGCGGTGCCCCGGCCCCACAGCACCCTGCGAAGGGCCGGGGAGATGCTGCGGCGTTTGTCGGCTCCCTCCCTTCTGCAGAGCTCTGCCTGCTCGAGCCGCTCCTCCGACAGCCCTTCGCAGCGGCAGAGCTGGGGAGGGAGAGCAGAGCGGCTCGGCTGCCGTCAGCTGCCCGGGTGGCACTCCTGCACGCTGCTCTTTCTAATCTGCCGGAGTGATTCAGTGCTAGATAGCGTGTTTGATGCCTGTCCTCACTGGAGGAAGCTAGCTGGGGAACAGGTTTCTCTTTGGGTGATTTCAGAACAAAATGTGTTCGAAGCGTCCTGGAAACGTCTTTGCAGGGATTCAGACCCGGCTCGGGAAGCAAAAGCGTGCCCCAGTGGGAGCCGGGGGAAAGCCATTAGCGTTGTGCGTAGCCCACTTAGCATCCCCGGATCCCCCGCTCCAAATAATTCATCCCCAGTAACACTTAATTCCATTTATTAATAATTACACGGAGCCGTCCCGCCAGACACGACGTGCGCGCGCTGCGCTCGGGAGCCACGTTTTCTCCTGGGTTAAAAACGTGGGCTGGGGTGAAGCCAGGCGTGCTCTGATCCTGCTCTGCCTGGGAGCTGCTCAGCCCGGCCATGCAGCGAGGACCAGGCCCTTCCAGGCACCGTTCAGGGCTGATGGACCTTTGGGGCAGGCAGGGAGTTACTCGACAGGGTCAGGGTGGTTTATCCCGGTGAAATCTCACCGCTTCCAGCAGGTCAGAGGATGCCCAGCGCCGCAGGTGGCTCTGGGCACAGTACCAGCAGCGCTCAGCGCCGGGCACATCCCTGCCTCGCCTGCCAGGTGGGGGAGATGGGCATGGTTGTGACAACAGCAACAAATCCTTCTAGTCACAACATCGTCGGGAGCGCTCGCAAATGCGGGCGAAGGCTGTGGTGTGCGCTAAATATAGAGCCCTGGTCCTCGCGCACTTAAGGAAACAAATGATCTGATGAGCATCCCATTTTCCATAAATGGGAAATATGAGCCCATTTATTAAGCTAAATGGACATGAAATGCAAATGTGAGGTTACTTTTCAGCTATTTCCAAATAATAATTAAAGCCTTTTGGGACTGCTCGTTAGACGCATTTGCCGTGTGACTCCCCGTCCACGCCCCGCTGCGCGTGAGGGATCCTGGGGAGGATTCCCGGTGCACGGCGCGGACGGTGAGCACCAAGCCCTACAAAATGCCCTGCTTTGCCCGCAGGCGGGTGCCAAACAGCCCAGCCGCGGCTGAGACCGGAGAGCCTTGGCCACGGCCGTGTTCCGTACCGTGGTGCCCTGAGATCCAGTCTGCTCCCAGGACTGATGCGGGTGGATGTGGGGACCCTGAGCAGCGGCTCATGGTGCCCCTCGCTCTCCCCCCCGTCTCGCCCTCACCGCCTCTACCTGCCTGCCCAAACCCCCAGTTTCAGCAGGGAAGCAGGTGTGGGTCAACTCGTGCTGCACAGGAGCATCCAGCTTTGAAACGCGTCTCGAGTGAGCGGCTCTAGCTGCCCGCACCCGCTGTGCCGGGGGAGGGAGAAGGCGTCAGCGGTCGTGGGGGTCCCTGGGGCTCATGCAGGGTGCGGACAGCGCCATCGCGGCTGAACGAGCGGTTCCCACCCGCATCGAGCCCCCAGCGCTCAGAGCGGTGCAGAGGGACAGCTGCGGCGGCGCAGTGCTCTGCGGGTGCTGCGGGAGTTTGGGGCTGGGATGCGACCGCTCGCCCAGCACCCCGCTGGGACCCGCGCCTTTGCCCCCGCAGCTCACGGGTCTCTTCTGGCACCCAGGTGAAGAGCGTGAACCTGTCTGACGGGGAGGTGCTCTCCATCCGCGGCGTGGACGGTGATGTCCTGGTGGTCCTGGCCAACCAGACCCTGCTGGTGGAGGGCCAGGTGATCCGCAGCCCCACCAACACCATCTCCGTCTACTTCCGCACCTTCCAGGACGAGGTGGTGGGGACCTTCCAGCTCCACTACCAGGGTGGGTGCCTCTTCGATATGGGTACGCGAGGTGGGGTGGGACGGGGTGTCAGTCCTGGGGGGACTCGGCCCCACGGAGCCGCGGGGGTGAGAGGACGCCCCACGGACCAGCCGGGCTCCCGTTTCGCTGTGCGCCTGTGCTCAGAGCACCGCCTGGGGCGGGTCGAGCGGCGGCGTGTGTTGTGCCCAGAGCATGGATTCGATGCGCACCGATGTCCCGGCGCTGGCTGTGCCCCTCGCACCCGCCTTGCCCCCTTTCTGTCCCTGTACGGCAGCTCTTCCTGCACAGACTCAGACTGCAAGTCTATTTTTTTTCCCTTGAAGAGCTATAAAAAATAGATGAGTTCAAGCAAGTTCGTTCTAAAATAGAAACTGGGTCTGGGCAAAAGCAGTAACAGGTGGAAAAGCAGCAGCATGGTGGTTTGTCGGCACTCTGTGGCCGGCACTCGGCAGGGATGTCCGTCCGTGGCACCTCGGGCACATCCAGCACGTCCTCAGCGCTCCCCCCCGGGACTGCGGGGCGGCTCGGAGCACACAAGCCCTAAGCTCGGAAATGTGTGTTCTTCTTCCAGTGTTTATGCTGAGCTGCAACTTTCCACGGAGGCCTGACTTCGGAGACGTCACCGTGATGGATTTGCACTCGGGTGGAATCGCCCATTTTCACTGTCACCTGGGCTATGAGCTGCAGGGTCCCAGGGTGCTCACGTGCATCAACGCGTCGAGGCCGCACTGGAGCAGCCCGGAGCCGATCTGCTCAGGTATGCTCCGCGTTAGTTAGGCTCAGTGCTAAGGAAAACTGGGATCTCCAAAGGGAAAAAAAAAAAAATTAGAGTTGCTTTTTTTGCTCTGTGAGTTGAATGCGGTCCTGGGAGAGAGTGAAAGCGATGCCCAGCTCTGCGGACGGTGCGGCCCGAGGTGCTGCGGGTTTTCGCATCGGCGGCCGCAGAGTCCGCCTCCTAGTTAGGCAGGTAAGGGAAAGGAAATTACAGATTTTATGTGTGCGCGTGAGCATATTTGTGTATACGTAAAACGAAGCGAAGCAAAGCCAAGCCAGGCGAGAGGTTCGTGCATTAAAGGCTGCTGAGAAGGGCAGGGCAGGCATTCGTCCCCTTTGCTGTGCAGAAGCCCCCGGTGCAAATGCCTGCCCTCACTCTTCGCCTTGCCCCGTCCCCTCGGCGGGGCTGTGCTCTCTGTCGGCAGCGCCCTGCGGCGGGACGGTCCACAATGCCACCATCGGCCGCGTCCTCTCGCCCAGCTACACGGGGAACCAGTCGAGCAGCATGTACTGCGTGTGGGCGATCGGGGCGCCCCCGGGCCAGAAGCTGCACCTGCACTTCGAGAAGCTCCTGCTGACCGAGAAGGACAGGTGAGGCTCTGGGAGCCGCTCGTGTGCCGCCGGCCGGAGGCGAGGTCTGCGGTGAGCCCGCTTCCCCGCACCCTCTGGTCTGCGGAGAGCTTTGCTCTGCCCAGGGTGAGGAGCAGGGCGCCTTGCTGGGCGCTGCTTATACCAAAGGTTGGAAGCTCCCAGCCGGTCTCAGCTCCCCCGCCTCACATCTCCCGCTCTCCCGGTGCTCCGGCTGCGGGTGCCCCGGCAGGCAGCGCCGACTCGAGCTCAGCGTGCAGCATGGAGGAGGCTGCCAGCCAGAGGATGGTGGGGATGGGGACGGAGAAGGGTCCTGGTGCAGGAGAAGAGGCTCCTGATTCAGGTGTTCGAGCGCTCAGGAGGCAGGACAGGTCTTGGGTCCGAAAAAGAGCTGCAAGAGGCAGGTGCAGAGCACCAGCCCCTGCCATCCCGGGACCCTGCGCTTCGTGCCAGGGGATCTTGCAGGTCTCCTGATCGCGCTAGCTGTGGGTGATGCAGTGTGCCCCATCACACCCGGCCTCTCCTGCCCATGGGTACCCAGTGCCCAGCGCTGCTTGTCGCCATGGCGCAAGAAGCTGCAGGTCCCATGCGATCAGCACCCGTAACACAAAGCGCACGCTTATGGTGCTGATGCTTGTGTTTAAACAGCGTTAACATTCACTCCAGTAACAGGCAGTAAAGCAGGTTTATGTCTTGTAGTAAAGCCAAAGAATAAAACCCCGGTTTATGACACAGTAAAAGAGACTTAGCTGGTTGGTGACTTTTTTGTTTGCATGATTTCTTTAAAATGCCACCTTCCAGGAGCACCAGAGAGCGGGCGCCGGTGAGGAGCGGGACAGGGCGATGCGCCGGCAGGGGCACGGGGACACTTCTCCCGCGTAACGTATCGTGTCCTCTCGTGCAGGATGGTGGTGTACAGCGGGGACACGAACCAGTCCGCCGTCCTCTACGACTCGCTGCGTGCCGACAGCGTGCCCTTCGAAGGGGTGATCAGCGATGGCTCCTCCATCAGGATCGACTTCCTCGCGGAGGAGCCCGCGGCTGCCACGGCTTTCAACATACGCTTCGAAGGTGCTGCGCTCTCATTTTGGGACCCCTGAGAGGCAGCAGGCCAGCCTCAGCCAGCGCTCCCAGGCCTCGGGGTGTTCAGGCAATTAACAGGGCTGTGGGAAGGGTCTCGGCTGCCCCCGGCACCAGCAGACCCGGTGCTCGGACGTGCCGCTGTCCCCGTGTCACTGTAAGCACGCAGGGCAACCTGAACCTCGCCTGGGGCTGGAGTAGCTTTGGAGAATACGTTTGCCTAGCAAGCAATAGGAAAAGAAATAGTGAAATCACATTTACTGGAGCAGAAAGGGTTGTTGGTGAACGGAGCGTCCGGAGGATGTCTCCTGCGCCTGCCGCGGGGCAGCCCTGGGGCAGCAGGTGCCGTGCCCAGGATGGGGCCCCTCCAAACCCTGGCTGAGAAGGCCATCGGTGCCCTGGGAATCACACAGCCTGCGGTGACCGTCATGACCAGTCAGTCCCCATCCCTCGGTCCCCGTAGCGTGGCACAGCTGGGCGCTGAGCCCACGCCAGCCACAGGGATGGGGGCTGTCCTGGCTCCTGCCCTCGCTGCAGCGCTGCTCACCGGTGGCTCCTTCGGGGACGGGGTGCTGGGCAGGCCCCGGGCAGCTCGCGTAGATTTGCTCCAGTTGTCATTTAAGTGCATCTTCCTACCCAAATCAGTCCCGCGGGAGCTCCGCGCCTCTGAGCAAGCTCCGTAACGCGCAGTAATCCCAGGGGACATCACTCAGCAAATACAGCAACTGGCAACGCAGCGAGTGTTACTGATGCTGATACACAATGGAAGTGGGGTTTGGTTAAGCCTGCATGGCTCAGGACAGATAAACTGTTGTTAATCCTAATTGCCTGTAAAATATACTATGGAAGAGGCCTTCTGCGCACAGCAGGGATGGAGGGATGGGTTTCTAGCGGGGGATGGCAGCAGAGCCCAGGGCTCATCTAGCAAACCCCTGGAGCTGAGGGTGTGAGGAGCAGGGAAGGGCAGTGCTCCCCGCAGCCGGCCCCGTGTCCCCACGGCTAACGGGGGCTTCCCTTCCAGCCTTCGAGCGGGGCCACTGCTACGAGCCCTACATCCAGAATGGGAACTTCACCACCTCCGACCCCACCTACAACCTGGGCACCACCGTGGAGTTCACGTGCGACCCCGGGCACTCGCTTGAGCAGGGCCCCGCCGTCATTGAGTGCGTCAACATGCGGGACCCGTACTGGAACGACACGGAGCCGCTGTGCCGAGGTCAGTCCCCGTGCTGCGGGGCGATGCTGGGTGGTGGGTGCGAACAGCCCTGGGACCCCAGCTGAGCGCTGCCTGCCTCTCGCTCCCGCAGCCATGTGCGGAGGGGAGCTGACCGCCGTGGCTGGGGTGATCCTGTCCCCCAACTGGCCGGAGCCCTACGCAGAGGGGGAGGACTGCATCTGGAGGGTCCATGTCGGCGAGGAGAAGCGACTCTTCCTGGACATCCAGCTGTGAGTAGTCCAGACCTCAGTGTATGTCTCTGCCCTGCCAGTGCTCAGCCCACTTCGCTGCAGTGCCCCTGCCCCAGGGACCCGCACCATTTCCCTGTTCTCCCCATGGGAGCTTTCCTAATCCCCTATGGTGTCCTCAGCACCTAGCGGGAGGTCCAGGGCAGTGCCAGTGCTACTCCCTGAGTTCAAAGCGCTGGTACACCATCCATTGTGGCAGTTACTTGCTCCTGAGACAGCTTCTGAACTCCGCGGGAGCAAAGCCGCAGGGAGCGATGCCACGGCAGCACGCAGCCACGTGCAGCTCCGTGTGACACGCAGCGCCGTCCCGGGCTGGTTCAGACGGGGCTAGGAAAGCCTAGTGACATCCATGAGCTGGAAACCTTAGCTTAGTCTTCGGGCTGAATGCGATACAGGGAGGGCGAGGGGCAGGAGAGGCTCTGCCCAGCACTCCCTCCTGTGCCTGCCTTCTTTCTCTTGTGGGACCAATATACCTTCACAGAATGCATCGGATCCCTCCTGCCTGCCAGCCCGCTCCTGTCCCGTTCAGTGACGCGGCTCAGAAAGCTGCGGAGGGCAGAGCAGAGCTGCCCAGCAAGGCCCCGGCTGCTCTGTGCGGGCAGGGCAGGCATGGCAGCACTCACTGCACACGCCGGGGCCGGAGGGGCACGGGCTTTGATGCCACGCTGGGAGCCCTTGGCATGATAATGCTGCTGACGCAAAGGGAATCTCCTTCGGTGCCATTTTGGGTTTTCAAGACAAGGGTGTGTTTCAAGTAGGGGCTCAGAGTCATAAGGATTTTAAAGCTTTCTGTGAAATCACGAGTCGGAGCTGCCGGTGCAACTGTCCCGGATTTGTGGGTGCTTGGGCTCAGCAGAAGTGGAGGCCAAGTGATTTGAAGTCATCAGACATAAATGCCACTGAGAAAATCATGTTTGACAGAGAGCAGAGCTTTACTACAAATGTCAGCTTGCCGTGGGGATTAGCTGGGCGCCTTCCCAGAACATTCTCAATAAAACATTTGGGGATCGGCTCAGGTGTCCCCAAACAAGGCTGGATTAGACGGGCTGACGTGCAGGGCAGGGGTCCCGAGGGCCCACAGGTACTGTGCACGCACAGTCGGACGGATCCTGCCTGTGTGCAGGAGTCCAGGCCTGGCTGGGATAGTTACTTCAGCCTCAGACCTGATGGAGACTCCTCCTGCGGGGCCCGAGCATCCTGGTGCTCTCCCCCTGCCCCTCTCCCCTACGGGGACGGGGAGCCATGGTGTCCCTGCCCCAAGCCCTTGCTCCCCAGCCCGTCCTGTGCTGCCAGAGCGCTGGGTGCTGGCTGTGCTCCCCAGCACTGGGGGGTGCGGGCATGCAGGACGAGGCAGGGGGGCAAGGAGGGGAAGGCGGTGTCCGTGCCCGTCCCTGGGGCTGATCCGATCTGTTCACCCGCCGTACTGCTGCCAGCACCGGTGGGGGCCACAGAGGCAAAAGAAACAGCCCAGCAGCAGGGCTTGCAGCCCCGGAGCAATGCTTCCCCCGGGGATGGGCAGCCATCGCCTCTGCTTTGCGTGGGGGAGAGGGGGCAGCCCCTTGTCCCCCTCCCCGGGATGGAGGGGGCAGCCCCTTGTGCCCCCTGGGAGTGAGGGGGCAGCCCCTTGTCCCCCCCCCGGGATGGAGGGGGCAGCCCCTTGCCCCCCGCTCAGGGCCAGCCCCGTCCCCGCCGCAGCCGGGGCGCTGGGGGCTGCTGCCGGTGCTGGCGCTGGCTCTGGAGCCGGGTTTGCTGCCTGCCCGGCGGGCTCCGGGCCCCCGCCGAGCCGCTCCGCCGAGCCGCGCCGTCCGCGGGCCGCCACTGCTCTCTGCTGGCCGCTTCCCGGGACCCTTCCCGGGGCCCCTCCCGGGCGCACCGGCCCCCGGCGCCGCAGGGGCAGGGCTCAGCCCCGGGGGTCCCTCCCGGGAGCGGGGGGCTGGGGGGTGGGGGGGCCGCCGCGGCGGTCCCGCTCCCCAACCAAGCTCTGCTTTCCAGCCTGAACCTCACCAACAGCGACATCCTCACCATCTACGACGGGGACGAGCTCACCGCCCGCATCCTGGGGCAGTACGTCGGCAGCAGCGGCCCCCAGAAGCTCTACTCCTCCAGCCCCGACCTCACCATCCAGTTCCACTCGGACCCTGCCGGGCTCGTCTTTGGGAAGGGCCAAGGATTCGTCATGAACTACGTCGGTACGGANAGGGTGTGTTTCAAGTAGGGGCTCAGAGTCATAAGGATTTTAAAGCTTTCTGTGAAATCACGAGTCGGAGCTGCCGGTGCAACTGTCCCGGATTTGTGGGTGCTTGGGCTCAGCAGAAGTGGAGGCCAAGTGATTTGAAGTCATCAGACATAAATGCCACTGAGAAAATCATGTTTGACAGAGAGCAGAGCTTTACTACAAATGTCAGCTTGCCGTGGGGATTAGCTGGGCGCCTTCCCAGAACATTCTCAATAAAACATTTGGGGATCGGCTCAGGTGTCCCCAAACAAGGCTGGATTAGACGGGCTGACGTGCAGGGCAGGGGTCCCGAGGGCCCACAGGTACTGTGCACGCACAGTCGGACGGATCCTGCCTGTGTGCAGGAGTCCAGGCCTGGCTGGGATAGTTACTTCAGCCTCAGACCTGATGGAGACTCCTCCTGCGGGGCCCGAGCATCCTGGTGCTCTCCCCCTGCCCCTCTCCCCTACGGGGACGGGGAGCCATGGTGTCCCTGCCCCAAGCCCTTGCTCCCCAGCCCGTCCTGTGCTGCCAGAGCGCTGGGTGCTGGCTGTGCTCCCCAGCACTGGGGGGTGCGGGCATGCAGGACGAGGCAGGGGGGCAAGGAGGGGAAGGCGGTGTCCGTGCCCGTCCCTGGGGCTGATCCGATCTGTTCACCCGCCGTACTGCTGCCAGCACCGGTGGGGGCCACAGAGGCAAAAGAAACAGCCCAGCAGCAGGGCTTGCAGCCCCGGAGCAATGCTTCCCCCGGGGATGGGCAGCCATCGCCTCTGCTTTGCGTGGGGGAGAGGGGGCAGCCCCTTGTCCCCCTCCCCGGGATGGAGGGGGCAGCCCCTTGTGCCCCCTGGGAGTGAGGGGGCAGCCCCTTGTCCCCCCCCCGGGATGGAGGGGGCAGCCCCTTGCCCCCCGCTCAGGGCCAGCCCCGTCCCCGCCGCAGCCGGGGCGCTGGGGGCTGCTGCCGGTGCTGGCGCTGGCTCTGGAGCCGGGTTTGCTGCCTGCCCGGCGGGCTCCGGGCCCCCGCCGAGCCGCTCCGCCGAGCCGCGCCGTCCGCGGGCCGCCACTGCTCTCTGCTGGCCGCTTCCCGGGACCCTTCCCGGGGCCCCTCCCGGGCGCACCGGCCCCCGGCGCCGCAGGGGCAGGGCTCAGCCCCGGGGGTCCCTCCCGGGAGCGGGGGGCTGGGGGGTGGGGGGGCCGCCGCGGCGGTCCCGCTCCCCAACCAAGCTCTGCTTTCCAGCCTGAACCTCACCAACAGCGACATCCTCACCATCTACGACGGGGACGAGCTCACCGCCCGCATCCTGGGGCAGTACGTCGGCAGCAGCGGCCCCCAGAAGCTCTACTCCTCCAGCCCCGACCTCACCATCCAGTTCCACTCGGACCCTGCCGGGCTCGTCTTTGGGAAGGGCCAAGGATTCGTCATGAACTACGTCGGTACGGAGAGCGGGGTGCTGGGTGCGTGCCCTGCCGCTGCAGTGCAGTGGGGACCGCGACGCGCGGGCTGGCCGGGTGCCGGGTTTGGAAACAGGGAGGCACCTGCGGGAACTCCCGGCCCCACTGCAGGTCGCTGGGTCAGTCAGTTCTGGGGCATCCTGCCCGTCCAACCCATCGAACGCCTGCCCCGTTCCAGGCTGCCGAGAAGGCAGAACCATTTTTGGTCCCTGTTGGCTCTGGTGTGGTGCAGTGCAGCCGCGGGGCAGAACAACAGAGAGAAATTGCTGGAAATAGAGGTGCAGGCTCCCCCCCCACACACTCGGGCAGGAAGCTGACGGCACTGAGGCGCTGCAGCGAGGTGTCCCTCCTAGGAGAGGTCACCAAACCCAGTCCCCTGGGTGGGCTCCTGAGACCGATGTTCCCAGCTCACAGCTCCTTGCTCCAGACAGGCTTAGACTACATCTGGCAACATCTGTTTGCGTCAACTTTTGGTGCAGCCATGTCTGCCAGACCGGGGCAGCCGATGCCCAAGGAAGGGACAAGGACTGGGAAGGGCACCTCTTCCCCACGGCTGCCGGCGTTCTCACCGCCTGCCTCTGCCCTCGCCTGTCTTCCCCTGGCAGACTTCTTCCGAGTGTCTTTTCTTTCCAGTGCTGACAGCTCTGGTTGCGACAAACAGCGAGCAAGCTGCAATGCAGATCACCTGCAAGGCTGCAGGTCCCCTCGGTGCACTGCAGCGCGTGCGGCCAGGCTCAGCCATGGGTACAAGGGCTCGGTGGGTGCCGGCACAGGGCTGGGGAGAGCAGGGCGGAAACCCCTCGCTGGAGCAAACCAGCCGTGCCGTGCCTGCGGCTCCTGCACCCCTCCTCTTCTGCGCCTGCAGCCAGAGCTGAGCCTGGTGTTCCCAGGGTGCTCTTTTTGCCCTGACCCCAGCTCAGGCACTGCCCGGTTTTCATCAGCACAGCCCTCCACCTGCTTTTAGGGTCAGGGCTGGGGGGGCTTTGAAGAGCCCCTGTTACCCACTGCTGCCCCGGGGATGCTGCCTGTGGACCGGGCTGCTGGCTGTGGCCATGCCGTTTGTGGTGCGTGGGGCTGCAGAGCTCTCGGGGAGGGACAGGCGCTCGGCGAAGAGCTGTGTCCCCCACGTGCAGGGGCCCGAGGAGGGCTGTGCCGCAGGGCCCTGCTCGGCGGGTGACGGCCAGCGTCTCTCGCGGCTGCAGAGGTGTCCCGCAACGACTCCTGCTCTGACCTGCCCGAGATCCAGAATGGCTGGAAGACCACGTCGCACACGGAGCTGGTGCGAGGGGCCAAGATCACCTACCAGTGCGACCCGGGCTACGACATCGTGGGGAGCGACACCCTCACCTGCCAGTGGGACCTCAGCTGGAGCAGCGACCCCCCCTTCTGCGAAAAGAGTAAGTGCCCCGAGCAACGTGCCGCCGTCCCCATGGCATGCCCGTGGCCCACACCGCTTTGTAACGGCTGCCGGTCCCCGCCGCCGCGCCGAGGCTCCCCGCTCAGACGGCCCCTCTTCCCCAGTTATGTACTGCACAGACCCAGGGGAGGTGGAGCACTCGACTCGCCTCATCTCTGACCCGGTGCTGCTGGTGGGGACCACCATCCAGTACACGTGCAACCCTGGCTTCGTGCTGGAGGGCAGCTCGCTGCTGACGTGCTACAGCCGCGAGACGGGGACGCCCATCTGGACCTCGCGGCTCCCGCACTGCGTCTGTAAGTTCGGGCAGTTTCTCCTGCTCTCCCACAGCTCAGCTCCTCTGCTCAGGGTGGGTCCCAGGAAGCCTTTTCCCGCGGCCGAGACCTTTCCCGGCCACGTGGCACGGTGCAGAGCTTTGAGCTACCTAAAAGTGGGATGGGGTGAGATCTTGGGTGCTTCCCCACCACCTCCCGGGCTCCTCCTCTCCCTCGGCAGCCCAAGCCCTGGGGCTCACCCCGGGATGTATTCCCTTTCAGCCGAGGAGTCGCTGGCCTGCGATAACCCAGGACTGCCAGAAAACGGCTACCAAATACTTTATAAGCGCCTCTACTTGCCAGGAGAGTCCCTGACCTTCATGTGCTATGAGGGCTTTGAACTCATGGGGGAGGTTACCATCAAATGCATCCTGGGCCAGCCGTCCCACTGGAGTGGACCCCTGCCCATCTGCAAAGGTAACGGCGGGGGTGACTGGGGGGACACGGGGACAGCCAACGCCTCTGTTCCCAACCCGGGACAGCGCCGGGACCCTCATCTGGCCGCAGACCCCAGCAGTTCTCCAGCTGGGAGCTAAACTCACCTGAGACCCGGGTGCTTTTCTGGATTCGTGCTGAGCGAGCTCTGCTGCCACGGGCAGGGGGAGCGAGCCCTCGGCCTCCGTGCTGGCGCTGCGGGGCGTGCGGGGTGGGCCTGGCTGCTCGCTTGCTTTTCTTGCTTTGTCGCTTCCCGTAGCGGCTTGCCCAGGCTCAGCAGGGATGCTCGCCGTGGGCGCCCGCTGAGATAGGAGAGCTCAGCCCCAGCAAACCCTCCAGGCACTGGTCTTAGTAAGGTCTGGGTTCAGTGCGCTTTCTGGACAGGAGGACCCTCGCGTTGCCACCGCAGGGGTGAATCGTTCCTAACTGCTACTCAATGAGGATAAGTGCAGCCCTTGTCTCGTGGGCAGCGGGGCTCTCCGGAGGGTGCCACCGTCCCAGGCAGGGCCGTCCCGCCGGTGCCTCGCTTGCACTGCCCGCTCAGTGCCGTGCAGAGACCGGGTTGCGTGTTAAAATCTGGAAGTTTGCAGCGTGGCTTGGGACCAAATGGGGCAGGGAGACCCCGGGCGTGGGCTCCCCGTGCAGCCAACAGCTGCCAGCACCCAGTCAAACCCAGCTGCGTACCAGTAACTCTCCATTTCTCTTCCAGTGAATCAAGACACCTTTGAACATGCTCTGGAAGGTGAGTGGCACGCGTTTGCTGGATGAGCCGTACACAGGGCTCTCGACCACTGCCTGTGTGGAGCCCGGGCGGAGGGAGGGGAGAAGCAGGCGCAGAGGGGGGTCACAAGGTGCTTGCAAATGCCAGCATCACAGATCTTGTCCTTTCAGTAGCAGAAGCTGCTGCAGAGACGTCGCTCGAGGGGGGAAATATGGCCTTAGCCATATTCATCCCGGTGCTGATCATCTCCTTGCTGCTGGGAGGAGCGTACATCTATCTCACAAGGTGGGGCGTGCAGCCGGGCTGCAGGGCCAGCGGCAGAGTCCCGTGGAGACGTGGCCAGGGCTGGCTCAGCATCGCCGTGCCCTCGCCGGGCACAGACAAGGGGAGCCGGGCACCGAGCTCCCGCTCTGGGCCCCCTGGGGCACTGGCGGGGAGCTGAGATGGGGGGCACGTGGGAGGACGGCGCTGGCCGTGCTTTGCTCTGGGGTCGTGCTGTGCAGCCCAGTGACTCTTGCGTCTCCTCCGCAGGTGTCGGTACTACTCCAGCCTCCGCCTGCCCCTCATGTACTCCCACCCCTACAGCCAGATCACGGTAGAAACGGAGTTCGACAACCCGATTTATGAGACAGGGGTGAGCCCTGCTGCGCCCCTTCCTCCCTGGGGACCGTCCCGACGGGGAAGCGTGGGTTTTGCTGGGCGTGCAGCAACAGGACGAGCCCAGCCCTCGCGATGCGGGAGCGCTGAGTACCGGCGTGGGAGGCTCCGTCCCCATCGGTTGCTCCCGAGGGGCCGGGTGGGCTCTGACCAGCGGGAGGAGGCAGAGGGGGCTGCGGGGTCCCGGCAGGGAGAGCGCTGCTTCCCCGGGAGCAAAACAACACCCGGGAATGGGGGGATTGTCCCAAAACGCAGCTGCTGCCCTCAACTGCCTCTTCCTTCTTTCCAGGAAACAAGAGAATATGAAGTGTCGATATAAGGACAGTGGTAAGAGAGTCTCCGGCTGCGAACTTAATGTGCTCTCATAGAACTTCCTCAGTAACTAATCCAGAGACCACGTGGAGTTTGGTTGGACCCCTGGACCTGCTGTTGTCTTTCCTTTTGCCTCTTTATTGAAGATTTTACTGTTTTCTTCACTGTATTTATTCTATTTAAACTGCGATAGGTGTGCTGCAGAGCCCCGGGCGCAGGCAGCAGCGGGAGCCGGGGCAGAGCCGGGTGCTGGCGAGGCCAGGGCGGCGCGGGGGCACCCGCTGTCCCCCTCGGCGTGTCGGCACGTCCCCCGGCACCGCCCACACACGTGCAGGGGGATTTTTGCGGTTCTGATGTTGTTAAAAATTAAAAACGTCTCCATTGCAAGAGCCTGCAGTTGATTGCTGGGAGCTGAGGTAGGCGCAGGGTTTGCTGCAGGGTCCCGCCGGCACTGCCAGCCCTCCCCGGCCCGCAGCTCGCAGCTCCCTTCGCCCCAAGCGGGAGCCGCAGCCAGGGACTCAGGGTCTTGGGTGCCAGCGGCCCAGGGACCGTCCTCGCTGCGGGGAAGCAGAGCGCGGCTCAGGAAAGCTGCGGGCCGGTGCGGAGCCCTGCTTGCTGTGCCGGGGAGCGGGGGCTGGCGTGGCGCACACGAGGCACATGCAGCTTTCTTTTCCTGCTTTGCCTTGGGCTGCTGGAGGGGCAGCGAGCCAGGACTCGAAGCCCCAGGGAGAAGCATTAAGCAGCGACCCCCAGCAGCCCGGCGCGCAGGGATGGCCGGGGAGCAGTCGAAGCCTCCCCGCAGCCAAGGGGAGCTCCGCAGCCCACCATGCCTCTTGGATCACGCCAGTCATTCCTCTTTAGCAACACTTACCGCGACCCTTGCCAGGAAAACCGCGGTGCCGCCAATGGCCAGAGGTCACCCCTCGCCCCCCAGTAGCATCTCAGGGTAAGCAGGACAGACTGGGCTCCCTGCCACACCTCCTGCCGCCTGCGGAGCTCCCCTTCGCTGCAGGAGGGTCCGTTGCCTACCCCGGCGTGCAGGCATCCGTGCCGGCACGGCGCTGGACAGAGATTGAGGCAGCGCGGCCCCCCTGGCTGTCCAGAGCCCCGGGGGTCTGCAGCCCCCAGCCGAAGCCCCCGGGGTTGGCGCCTGGCTGGGCCTCGCAGCTGGGCAGGGGACGGAGCGGGGCAGGGGCTGAAGGTGAGGGTTTAGTGGGGAAGGAAAGGCAGGAAGACAGCGTGGCGGGGCTCCGGCACAGGAGCCCAGCCTGCAGGGAGCGGAAGAGGCACAGATCAGCCCACCAGCGCTGGTCCCACCGCAGGCGAACCCCGGTTCGAGCCTCAGCATCCCCTGCGCTCCTTCGCTGCCTTCACCCCTGCCACAGCTGGGCACCGGCGGGGCTGCTCCCCGTCTGCGGGGACACAGACCCCCAGGAGGGCCGTGCCCTCCCTGAGCCCCCCACGCCGCCAGGCCCCCAGCCAGGCCCTGGGGAGGGCAGCGAATCCGCTGCCGTGTCCTTGGCTGCTGGTGTCTTTCTTTCGTCCTTGTAGAACGGCAATCGTAACCACGGGAGGCTGGTTTGGTTTCGGGATGGTTAGTGCGCATCTGCAGTGTACAGCTGAGACTTAGGAGGTTTTTTTCCTTTAAAAACAATGAATGTGTGTTTGTAATTTGTAAAGGTTAAAAAAAAAAAAAAAAGAAAAAAATGTGCCAAAAAATGTACGAAGCATTTCATTTCCCTTCATACATGTCTGTTTTTATAAGAACAATGTGAAAATTGCTGGGATTAAATATTTTTGAACACGAGAAAGTACTTCCCTGGGAAGCTGTAGCATTCAGTATAACCTCGATACAAGTTGTTCTGTATTTTTAAATGTCTGACATAAGTTTGCAGAGACTTGAACCACAGGCAGGGCCCGGGCCTGGCCTGCTGCGTGGGTGCACGTTACACGTGCCGCTGCAGGATGAGGGCCCGAGGCCTCTGGCTCGGCTCTGAGCACGGTTTCCAGGGGCCAGATCCTGCCCTGGTGCAACCCCATAGTGTCCCCCTGCTCCCAGGCGATGGAGCCGGCTGAGTCCTGCTGGGACATGGGGCAAGCTGGCACAGCCCTGGGGACGTTGGTCCTCCATGGGAGCCAGCGCCGCTCCTCCCGCACCATCCCAGACCCAGCCTCACCCCTTCCCCAAGCATCGCCCATGCCAGCCCAGCCGCAGCGACGTCTCGCAGGGTGGGTGGGGGTCTGGGTCGTGCCCCGAGGCACTGGGACCCCGCTGGAGACCCGTGGCCATGTCACGGAGGATGTGCAGAAGGTTTGGGGGAGGCTCGCAGGGGAGGTGGCCTTTGGGGACACATCCTGCCCATGCCCTGCTCGTCCTGATGGCCCACGGCCATCACCCGGCAGCTGCCGCGGGACATGCGCCAGCTGGGGCAGGGCAGCTCCCCAAAACCAGAGGGAGAATACGGGCAGGGGGTGTTTTGCCTGCCCCCCCCCCACACCAGCCCCATCCTGCGCTGCTGCAGTGCACAGCAGATGGGCACGGCACGGCTGGGGACGACCTCGGGGCTGGGTGTGAAATATGGCCCCGCTGCTCCCTGGGAGCTGCTCCGGGCTGAGCCGCTCCGCTGGGGTCTGGTCTCTGCCCTGTGCCCCTCGCCCGCAGGATGTTTCCCCCCGAGGGGCCGGGAGCCGCCCGGGCCCCGCCACATCCCTGGGGACCGGGGATTATAAACAGCATCAGGAGCATGAACAGCATTAGGAGCATGAACAGCATTAGGAGTGCATAGGGTCCTGCCTGGGGGCACCCCCGGGTGCCTACGGGACGGCCCCGCTCCGGGACCATGCTGGCGGGATGGCGAGGGTCACCGCCTCACCGAGCAGCGGCACCGGGGCGGGCGATGTGCTGCGGGTGCTGGGAAGTCCCAGGGCAAATACCACGTCCTGACGCCCGGGGAGTCACAGGTTTCCCTGGCAGTGGCAATGGCCGGCAGGGAGGAACAGGGATGCACAGTCCCCCCAGCACCCTGTCCTCCTGTGCATCGCTGCACCTCCCCACACAAAACAATGAAATAATCCTGCACGCTGAAAACGTGCTTTTAAAAAAGGTTATGATGTGACATAAGATAATCGCTTCGTTCAGCAGCTGTCAGGCTAATGCACAGGGGGGCGAAGGAGCCAAGGCTCTGATGCAGAGCATTCCCGGGGGAGGAAGCTTGGGTTATTTTTGGACAGAGACTGCAAGAGAATTAAAATGAAGGGGGAAAAAAAAAAAATCTCGATGCTGCCGTCCCTCCTCGGTGACGTAAAGCAGGAGCCAATCTCCGGCCTCGCGCTTTGTGCCGTGGATTAAGCTTTGCCTGGGCGCAGCAGCCACGGCCATTACCCGGCTCTGCCCTGCGGCGGGCGCGAGCGGGAGGACGCAGCGTGCTCGCCCTTCGGCAGTCGCGCAGCCGAGGGACCCCCGCGCCCACCCGCCTGAGCTCGGGGACGGAGCAGCGGGGACCTCTCGCCTCCTTGCCAGCTGCGTCGCAGGGCGGCGAGGCGCAACAACCCTGCCAGCCCCAGCGATCCTCTGCCCCGGCACGGGGGCTCACAGTCCCCAGCAGGGCTGCTGGCCGCATTCCTGCACCTTTCTCCCATCGCGGGGTTATTTCTTGGCAGGAGAAAAAAGCAGTTTGGGGGCAGCTGTGCCGATGCTGGGGCAGCAGCCGGCCCCCAGCCCCTCAGCTCTGCTCAGGGCTTTGCTCAGCGCCGGGAGGCAGGAGCCGGCCACAGGCTGCCAGCGGTCACTGGCCTCAGCGGTGACCGAGTCCCGGGGCCGGCGCTGGCACCCTTCAGTGCAGCTGCAAACCAGCAGCAGGGTGGAACATGAATGAAGAGCAGAGTGGGGGGCTCAGGGCTGGGCTGGCAGAGGGGGCTGGTGCCCGGCAGCAGAGCAGCAGCCGGAGGCAGAAACGCTGAGGGAGGGACGCGGGGCTGAGTGACAAAGCCATGCTCAGGGGATCCTGCACACTGCCTGGGCACAAGCTGGTCTGGCGGGGGCTCAGGGAACAGGAGCCCGCGGGGCGCAGGTCTCCTCGGCTCAGGGAGTGCGGGGAGGGCGCCTCGAGGAGCACGGGCCCAGCTCCAGCCTGAACGCTCCGGGAAACCCTGGCAGAACACCAGCACAGCTTGGGCTGCAGCCGCGTCCTGGCAGCGGCGCAGGGGAGGACGCCGGGCAGCGTCTGCCCTGGAGAACATTTCGGGAAAAGGGAGAAGGAACCACCGGAGCCCGGAGGCCGCTGTGCAGACAGGGCTCCTGCCAGCCTGTCACTGGCAGAGTTGTGCCAAGCGCGTCCCAGGGCTGTCCCCAGCCCCTCTGCCATGGCACGGTTCCTGTGCCTGCTCTTGCTGCCTGCTTGGCCCCCGCCAGACCCCCACTGTCCCTGCCTCAAGCCCAGTGACCCCTCCTGGTGCCCAGGTGCTGGCAACAGGGCTGGGCTCACACCTCATCCTGCAGCGGCCTCTTGGCAGGGCTGCAGGGTGGGTGCTGGGGTGCTCCCCGCAGCCTGCAGTGCTCCAGGGGATCCCAGCTGAGCCGTCCCAGCCCCAGGACCTGCCCGCTCAGGGACCTTCCCTCCCCGAGCTCCCCAGGCTTTGTGAATCACCCAGGCCAAAGGAGACAGAGGAGTTGACAGTGCGGAGAAGGGACCTGGGAGCACAAACCAGAGGAGGCTGGCAGCAGGATTAACCCTCGCGGCATCTCTGCCAGCCCCACAGAAGAGCACAGGGCAGAGGCATCGGGTCCCTGCACCCTTAGCGTGGGGCAGGCATGGGTGGTGCAGGACGTGTTGCATGCTGTGGGCTTGGTATTATTGAGGAAATGTGCAGCAGGGAGTCAGGATGGGACCCCAGTCCTTCCGATCGCCAACCCCCTCCTCTCCCCAGAGCTGTGGGAGAGCTGCACAGCAGACCGGTTGCTGGAGTGGGTGCAGTGTTGAGAAGGGACATGCTGCACTGGAGGGTGAAGAGCACCGGGCGACATCCTAAAGGCAGAGGAAAGAGAGGGTCAGCTTGTCCCACAGAGACGAGACGAGCGGCAGAGCTGCGGAGCAGGGCCTGGAGGGGCCCAACGAGGAGCAGAGGGCAGACAGAGGGGAGAAAGGGCGGGAGAGTCCAGAGCCGAGAGCCAGCAGACTCCGTGACTGCCGACAGAAGGACGCGCTGGCTGCCAAGAGCGGGCGGGAGGTGCGGGCTGAGGCTGAGAGGGGTCTGGGGAAGAGCAGGAAGGAACAAACTCGCCCTCCTCTCACCTTGCAACACGCCACGCTGCCAGCGCCCCGCGGGAGCAGACTGCGGGGGTGGCTGGGCTGGGAATGCGCTCGTGGGAGCACAGGGGAGCAGCGGGCGCAGAGAGGAGGCAAAAATGTGCCAGGACCAAAACCAAGGTGCAGTTTAGGTCTGCAGTGGCCGGGGATGAGGTTGCTCTGCAGCAAGCACACACGCCTGAGGGGCCGAGCAGAGCAGCCCTTGTTTCACTTCTAAAACCCACTCCGAGCCGTGACGGGGGGAGGACGCGCAGGCTGGCGACGCGCAGCATGCAGGCACCGGAGGGCAAACCCTGCGACGCAAGGCAGGGCTTCCCCCGCGCGGGGACCGGTGACATGTGTCCCACGCAGCTCCATGTGGCACTCCGCCACCGAGCAGGGCAGCGCTGCCAGGGCTCTGCCTGCGCCGGGGCTCTGCCTGCACTCAGCTCGGCCCAGCAGCTTGTGTGGCACCAGGGGGAACGGCGGAGGCAGCGCTGGGCCTTTGGGGCTCCTGGGGCCCCTGGATTTGACAGAATTCGCTTCGGTGAATGGGAAATGGGTTGGGGAGGGAAAAAGCAAGCAGGCAGGAAGCAGAAAGGCTCACCACAAACTTTTTCTGCACCAGCGCATAAGAGTTGTTCAGGCGCACCCCAAATTGCTAAAAACTTTACTTCCCCTACAGCCAGCCTGCCACGCCGGTCTCCTCTTTTCCATCGGGCCAAAGCCTGGAAAGCAAGTCCGGCTTAGAAAGGGAATGTTTTGTCAGCGCCCTCGGGCCGGCTGCACTGGCTGGAGCCAAGTGTGTGTGGGGTGGCTGCTCTTGGCGGTTGCTCCGAGTGCTGAGCTGCTGCCCGTAGGCACGGCCGGGGGCTGCTGGGACCTGCAGCTCCTGCACCCGCTGCCTGCAGGCTCTCAAAGGGAACTCCCAGGAGCTGAAGCTGCCATGGCCCGGGAGCCTCAGCCCGGACACTGCCCACAGCCGAGGGGGAAGTGCCTCCGAGCAGCGGGAATGGGAACAGGCGACGGCAGCGGGCAGGTTGTCATTTACCAGCCGAGGGGCCCTCCTAACCGGAGGGGCAGGAACCGGCTGTGAGCGTGGCAGGGCTCACACACTTCTGCCACCCCTGGGAGTGCCCGCATCCCTGGGGGCTGCCTCCCCAGGTGTCTGCATCCGTGCTGCTGCATCCCGGGTGCCCCCAACCCCCCAAGCCAGCGTCTTCTGCATCCGGGCAGCCAGCACCCCTGGGAACAGCCTCCGCCCCCCGCACCCTCGCATCCTTGCTGAGGCACCCCTGGGTGCCTGCATCTCAGGTGTTGCCTCCCTGGGCGCTCCTGTCCCCTGCATCCCAGACGCATGCACCCTCGGGGACCAGCAACCCCTGCACGCAGGGTGCTGCGTCCCCAGGTGCCTGTGTCCCTGCAGCCAGTGCTCCCGGCGTCCCTGGAGCCGGCATCCCACACACCCCAACGGCTGCATCGCTAATAGTTTGTGTCCCTGGAGCCAGCAGCCTGTCTCCTGGGTGCCTGCGTGCCTGTGTGCTCCCACCCCTGCGGCCAGCAGCCCCGGGGCCAGCATCCCCTGCACCCCGACCGCCGCAGCCCCCAGTGCCTGCCC